>BRZY01000011.1:1200000-1519328 GCA_030159175.1 Glycyrrhiza uralensis | reverse complement strand
GGACGAAGATGGACGAACGAGACAAACTTGGTCCAAAGAAGGCCTACGGATCAAATGGGAGGCCGAAGAGGGACGAACGAGACGAACTTTGTACAAAGAAGTGCTACGGATCAAATGGAGGACGAAGAAGGACGAACGAGACGAACTTGGTCCAAACAAGGTCTACGGATCAAATGGGAAGGACGAAGAGGGAAGAACGAGACGAACTTGGTCCAAAGAATGCCAACGGATCAAATGGGAGGAGGAAGATGGATGAACGAGACGAACTTGGTACAAAGAAGGCCAACGGATCAAATGGAAGGACGAAGATGGAAGAACAAGACGAACTTGGTCCAAAGAATGCCAATGCATCAAATGGGAGGACGAAGATGGACGAACGAGACGAACTTGGTCCAAAGAAGGCCTACGGATCAAATGGAAGGACGAAGATGGACTAACGAGACGAACTTTGTAAAAAGAAGGCCAACTGATCAAATGGCAGTACGAAGATGGACTAACGAGACGAACTTGTTCCAAAGATGGACTACGGATCAAATGGGAGGATGATGATGGACGAACGAGACGAACTTGGCCCAAATAAGGCCAACGAATCAAATGGGGAGGACGAAGATGGACGAACGAGACGAACTTGGTCCAAAGAATGCCAACGGATCAAATGGGAGGACGAAGATGGACGAACGAGACGAACTTGGTACAAAGAAGGCCAACAAATCAAATGGGAAGACGCAGAGGGACGAACGAGACGAACTTGGTCCAAAGAAGGCCTACGGATCAAATGGGAGGACGAAGATGGACGAACGAGACGAACTTGGTCTAAAGAAGGGCCATACGGATCAAATGGGAGGACGAAGAGGGAATAACGAGACGAACTTGGTCCAAAGAATGCCAACGGATCAAATGGGAGGACGAAGTTGGACGAACGAGACAAACTTGGTCCAAAGAAGGCCTACGGATCAAATGGGAGCACGAAGAGGGACGAACGAGACGAACTTTGTACAAAGAAGGCCTACGGATCAAGTGGGAGGACGAAGTTGGACGAACGAGACGAACATGGTCCAAATAAGGCCTACGGATCAAACCGGGAGGACGAAGTGGGACGAACGAGACGAACTTGGTAAAAAGTAGGCCAACGGAATCAAATGGCAGGACGAAGATGGACGAACGAGAAGAACTTGGTCCAAAGAAGGCCTACGGATCAAATGGGAGGATGAAGATGGGCGAACGAGACGAACTTGGTCCAAATAAGGCCTACGATCAAATGGGAGGACGAAGAGGGACGAACGAGACGAACTTGGAAACAAAGAAGGCCAACGGATTAAATTGGGAGGACGAAGATGGACGAACGAGACGAACTTTGTCCAAAGAAGGCCTATGGATCAAATGGGAGGACGAAGAGGGACGAACGAGACGAACTTGGTACAAAGAAGGCCTACGGATCAAATGGAAGGACGAAGATGGACGAACGAGACGAACTTGGTCCAAAGAATGCCAATGCATCAAAGGGGAGGACGAAGATGGACGAAGATGTACGAACGAGACGAACTTGGTCCAAAGAAGGCCTACGGATCAAATGGGAGGATGAAGATGGACGAACGAGAGGAACTTGGTCCAAAGAAGGCCTACGGATCAAATGGGAGGAGGAAGAGGGGCAAATGAGACGAACTTCGTACGACGAAGGACAAGGGATCAAATGGGAGGACGAAGATGGACGAACAAGACGAACTTTGTCCAAAGAAGGCCTACGGATCAAATGGGGAGGACGAAGTTGGACTAACGACAGGAACTTGGTCCAAAGAAGGCCTACTGATCAAATGGGAGGAGGAAGAGGGACAAATGAGACGAACTTGGTACGAAGAAGGCCAAGGGATCAAATGGGAGGACGAAGATGGACGAACGAGACGAACATGGTCCAAAGAATGCCAACGGATCAAATGGGGAGGACGAAGATGGATGAACTAGACGAAATTGGTTCAAAGAAGGCCTACGGATCAAATGGGAGGACGAAGAGGGATGAACGAGACGAACTTGGTCCAAAGAATGCCAACAGATCAAATGGGAGGACGAAGATGGACGAACGAGACGAACTTGGTCCAAAGAAGGCCTACGGATCAAATGGGAGGAGGAAGAGGGACAAATGAGACGAACTTGGTTCAAAGAAGGCCAAGGATCAAATGGGAGGATGAAAATGGACGAATGAGACGAACTTTGTCCAAAGAAGGCCTTCGGATGAAATGGGAGGACGAAGAGGGAAGAACAAGACGAACTTGGTCCGAAGAATGCCAACGGATCAAATGGGAGGACGAAGAGGGAAGAACGAGACGAACTTGGTCCAAAGAATGCCAACGAATCAAATGGGAGGATGAAGAGGGGACGAACGAGATGAACTTTGTCCAAAGAAGGCATACGGATCAAATGGGAGGAGGAAGAGGGACAAATGAGACGAACTTGGTACGAAGAAGGCCAAGGGATCAAATGGGAGGATGAAAATGGACGAATGAGACGAACTTTGTCCAAAGAAGGCCTTCGGATGAAATGGGAGGACGAAGAGGGAAGAACAAGACGAACTTGGTCCGAAGAATGCCAACGGATCAAATGGAGGACGAAGATGGACGAACGAGACAAACTTGGTCCAAAGAAGGCTACAGATCAATTGGGAGGCCGAAGAGTGACGAACGAGACGAACTTTGTACAAAGCAGGCCTACAGATCAAATGGGAGGATGAAGATGGATGAACGAGATGAACTTGATTCCAAATAAGGCCTATGGATCAAACGGGGAGGACGAAGAGGGACGACGGAGACGAAGTTTGTCGAAAGAAGGCCTACGATCAAATGGGAGGACGAAGATGGACGAACGAGACGAACTTGGTCCAAATAAGGCCTACGGATCATATGGAGGACGAAGTGGGACGAACGAGACGAACTTGGTACAAAGAAGGCCAAGGGATCAAATGGGAGGATGAAGATGGACGAACGAGACGAACATTGTCCAATGAAGGCCTAACCGATCAAATGGGAGGACGAAGAGGGAAGAACGAGACGAACTTGGTCCAAAGAATGCCAACGAATCAAATGGGAGGATGAAGAGGGACGAACGAGATGAACTTTGTCCGAAGAAGGCATACGGATCAAATGGGAGGAGGAAGAGGGACAAATGAGACGAACTTGGTACGAAGAAGGCCAAGGGATCAAATGGGAGGATGAACTTGGACGAATGAGACGAACTTTGTCCAAAGAAGGCCAACCGATGAAATGGGAGGACGAAGAGGGAAGAACGAGACGAACTTGGTCCGAAGAATGCCAACGGATCAAATGGGAGGACGAAGATGGACGAACGAGACAAACTTGGTCCAAAGAAGGCCTACGGATCAAATGGGAGGCCGAAGAGGGACGAACGAGACGAACTTTGTACAAAGAAGGCCTACGAATCAAATGGGAGGATGAAGATGGACGAACGAGACGAACTTGTTCCAAATAAGGCCTATGGGATCAAACGAAAGAACGAAGAGGGACGAACGAGATGAACTTGGTACAGAGAAGGCCAACGGATCAAATGGGAGTACGAAGATCGACTAACGAGACGAACTTTGTACAAAGAAGGCCTACGGATCAAGTGGGAGGACGAAGTTGGACGAACGAGACGAACATGGTCCAAATAAGGCCTACGGATCAAACGGGAGGACGAAGTGGGACGAACGAGACGAACTTGGTAAAAAGAAGGCCAACGGATCAAATGGCAGGACGAAGATGGACGAACGAGAAGAACTTGGTCCAAAGAAGGCCTACGGATCAAATGGGAGGATGAAGATGGGCGAACGAGACGAACTTGGTCCAAATAAGGCCTACGGATCAAATGGGAGGACGAAGAGGGACGAACGAGACGAACTTGGAAACAAAGAAGGCCAACGGATTAAATTGGGAGGACGAAGATGGACGAACGAGACGAACTTTGTCCAAAGAAGGCCTATGGATCAAATGGGAAGACGAAGAGGGACGAACGAGACGAACTTGGTACAAAGGAAGGCCTACGGATCAAATGGAAGGACGAAGATGGACGAACGAGACGAACTTGGTCCAAAGAATGCCAATGCATCAAAGGGGAGGACGAAGATGGACGAAGATGTACGAACGAGACGAACTTGGTCCAAAGAAGGCCTACGGATCAAATGGGAGGATGAAGATGGACGAACGAGAGGAACTTGGTCCAAAGAAGGCCTATGGATCAAATGGGAGGAGGAAGAGGGGCAAATGAGACGAACTTCGTACGACGAAGGACAAGGGATCAAATGGGAGGACGAAGATGGGACGAACAAGACGAACTTTGTCCAAAGAAGGCCTACGGATCAAATGGGAGGACGAAGTTGGACTAACGACAGGAACTTGGTCCAAAGAAGGCCTACTGATCAAATGGGAGGAGGAAGAGGGACAAATGAGACGAACTTGGTACGAAGAAGGCCAAGGGATCAAAATGGGAGGACGAAGATGGACGAACGAGACGAACATGGTCCAAAGAATGCCAACGGATCAAATGGGAGGACGAAGATGGACGAACTAGACGAAATTGGTCTAAAGAAGGCCTACGGATCAAATGGGAGGACGAAGAGGGATGAACGAGACGAACTTGGTCCAAAGAATGCCAACAGATCAAATGGGAGGACGAAGATGGACGAACGAGACGAACTTGGTACAAAGAAGGCCAAGGATCAAATGGGAGGATGAAGATGGACGAACGAGACGAACATTTGTCCAATGAAGGCCTACCGATCAAATGGGAGGACGAAGAGGGAAGAACGAGACGAACTTGGTCCCAAAGAATGCCAACGAATCAAATGGGAGGATGAAGAGGGACGAACGAGATGAACTTTGTCCGAAGAAGGCATACGGATCAAATGGGAGGAGGAAGAGGGACAAATGAGACGAACTTGGTACGAAGAAGGCCAAGGGATCAAATGGGAGGATGAACTTGGACGAATGAGACGAACTTTGTCCAAAGAAGGCCAACGGATGAAATGGGAGGACGAAGAGGGAAGAACGAGACGAACTTGGTCCGAAGAATGCCAACGGATCAAATGGGAGGACGAAGATGGACGAACGAGACAAACTTGGTCCAAAGAAGGCCTACGGATCAAATGGGAGGCCGAAGAGGGACGAACGAGACGAACTTTGTACAAAGAAGGCCTACGGATCAAATGGGAGGATGAAGATGGACGAACGAGACGAACTTGTTCCAAATAAGGCCTATGGATCAAACGAAAGAACGAAGAGGGACGAACGAGATGAACTTGGTACAGAGAAGGCCAACGGATCAAATGGGAGTACGAAGATGGACGAAGATCGACTAACGAGACGAACTTGGTCCAAAGAAGGCCAACGGATCAAATGGGAGGAGGAAGAGGGACAAATGAGACGACTTGGTACAAAGAAGACCAAGGGATCAAATGGGAGGACGAAGATGGACGAACGAGACGAACTTTGTCCAAAGAAGGCCAACGGATCAAATGGGAGGACGAAGATGGACGAACGAGACGAACTTGGTCCAAAGAATGCCAACGGATCAAATGGGAGGACGAAGATGGACGAACGAGACGAACTTGGTCCAAAGAAGGTCCAAAGATTGCCAACGGATCAACGGAGGACGAAGATGAACGAACAAGACGAACTTGGTCCAAAGAAGGCCTACGGATCAAATAGGAGGTTGAAGAGCGACCAACGAGACGAAGTTTGTCCAAAGAAGGCCTACGGATCTAATGGGAGGACAAAGAGGAAGAACGAGACGAACTTGGTCCGAAGAATGCCAACGAATCAAATGGGAGGACGAAGAGGGATGAACGAGACGAACATGGTACAAAGAAGGCCAACAGATCAAATGGGAGGACGAAGATGGACGAACGAGACGAACTTGGTCCAAAGAATGCCAACGGATCAAATGGGAGGACGAAGATGGACGAATGAGACGAACTTGGCCCAAAGAAGGCCTACGGATCAAATGGGAGGACGAAGAGGGACGAACGAGACGAAGTTTCTCCAAAGAAGGCCTACGGATCAAATGGCAGGACGAAGATGGACGAACGAGACGAACTTGGTCCAAATAAGGCCAATGGATCAAATAGGAGGACGAAGAGGGAGGAACTAGACAAACTTAGTCCAAAGAAGGCCTACGGATCAAATGGGAGGACGAACAGGGACGAACGAGACGAACTGTGTACAAAGAAGGCCTACAGATCAAATGGGAGGTACGAACGAGACGAAATTGGTCCAAATAAGGACTACGAGTCAAACGGGAGGATGAAGAGTGACGAACGAGACGAAGTTTCTCCAAAGAAGGCCTACGGATCAAATGGGAGGACGAAGATGGACGAACGAGAAGAACTTGGTTCAAAGAAGGTCCAAAGAATGCCAACGGATCAAATGGGAGGACGAAGATGGACGAACGAGAGGAAATTGGTCCAAAGAAGGCCTACGGATCAAATGGGAGGACGAAGAGGGACGAACGAGACGAAGTTTGTTCCAAAGAAGGCCTACGGATCAAATGGGAGGACGAAGATGGACGATACGAGAAGAACTTGGTTCAAAGAAGGTCCAAAGAATGCCAACGGATCTAATGGGAGGACGAAGATGAACGAACGAGACGAACTTGGTCCAAAGAAGGCCTACGGATCAAATAGGAGGACGAAGTTTGTCCAAAGAAGGCCTACGGATCTAATGGGAGGACAAAGAGGGAAGAACGAGACGAACTTGGTCCAAAGAATGCCAACGGATCAAATGGGAGGACGAAGAGGGATGAACGAGACGAACATGGAACAAAGAAGGCCAACAGATCAAATGGGAGGACGAAGATGGACGAACGAGACAAACTTGGGTCCAAAGAATGCCAACGGATCAATGGGGAGGACGAAGATGGACGAACGAGACGAACTTGGTCCAAAGAAGGCCTACGGATCAAATGGGAGGACGAAGAGGGACGAACGAGACGAAGTTTCTCCAAAGAAGGCCTACGGATCAAATGGCAGGACGAAGATGGACGAACGAGACGAACTTGGTCCAAATAAGGCCAATGGATCAAATAGGAGGACGAAGAGGGACGAACGAGACGAACATGGTACAAAGAAGGCCAACGGATCAAATGGGACGACGAAGACGGACGAACGAGACGAACTTGGTCCAAACTAGGCCTACGGATCAAATGGGAGGACGAAGAGGGAAGAACGAGACGAACTTGGTCCAAAGAATGCCCACGGATCAAATGGAGGACGAAGATGGACGAACGTGACGAACTTGGTCCAAAGAATGCCAACGGATCAAATGGGAGGACGAAGATGGACGATCGAGACGAATTTGGTCCAAAGAAGACCTACGGATCGAATGGGAGGACGAAGAGGGACGAACGAGACGAACTTGGTACAAAGAAGGCCAACGGATCAAATGGAAGGACGAAGATGGACGAATAAGGCAAACTTGGTCCAAAGAATGCCATTGCATCAAATGGGAGGACGAAGAAGGACGAACGAGACGAACTTGGTCCAAAGATGCCCTACGGATCAAATGGAGGATGAAGATGGACGAACGAGATGAACTTGGTCCAAAGAAGTCCTACGGATCAAATGGGAGGAGGAAGAGGGACAAATGAGACGAACTTGGTACGAAGAAGGCCAACGGATCAAATGGGAGGACGAAGATGGACGAACATGACGAACTTTGTCCAAAGAAGGCATACGGATCAAATGGGAGGACGAAGACGGACGAACGGGACGATCTTGGTCCAAAGAAGGCCTACGGATCAAATGGGAGGAGGAAGAGGGACAAATGAGACGAACTTGGTATGAAGAAGGTCAAGGGATCAAATGGGAGGACGAAGATGGACGAACGAGACGAACTTTGTCCAAAGAGGCCAACGGATCAAATGGGACTACGAAGACGGACGAACGAGACGAACTTGGTCCAAACAAGGGCCTACGGATCAAATGGGAGGACGAAGAGGGAAGAACGAGACGAACTTGGTCCAAAGAATGCCAACGGATCAAATGGGAGGACGAAGAGGGATGAACGAGACGAACATGGTACAAAGAAGGCCAACAGATCAAATGGGAGGACGAAGATGGACGAACGAGACAAACTTGGTCCAAAGAATGCCAACGGATCAAATGGGACGACGAAGATGGACGAACGAGACGAACTTGGTCCAAAGAAGGCCTACGGATCAAATGGGAGGACGAAGAGGGACGAACGAGACGAAGTTTCTCCAAAGAAGTCCTACGGATCAAATGGCAGGACGAAGATGGACGAACGAGACGAACTTGGTCCAAATAAGGCCAATGGATTAAATAGGAGGACGAAGAGGGACGAACGAGACGAACATGGTACAAAGAAGGCCAACGGATCAAATGGGACGACGAAGACGGACGAACGAGACGAACTTGGTCCAAACAAGGCCTACGGATCAAATGGGAGGACGAAGAGGGAGGAACAAGACGAACTTGATCCAAAGAATGCCGACGGATCAAATGGGAGGACGAAGATGACGAACGTGACGAACTTGGTCCAAAGAATGCCAACGGATCAAATGGGAGGACGAAGATGGACGATCGAGACGAATTTGGTCCAAAGAAGACCTACGGATCGAATGGGAGGACGAAGAGGGACGAACGAGACGAACTTGGTACAAAGAAGGCCAACGGATCAAATGGAAGGACGAAGATGGACGAACAAGAAGAACTTGGTCCAAAGAATGCCATTGCATCAAATGGGAGGACGAAGATGGACGAACGAGACGAACTTGGTCCAAAGATGCCCTACGGATCAAATGGGAGGATGAAGAGGGACGAACGAGATGAACTTGGTCCAAAGAAGTCCTACGGATCAAATGGGAGGAGGAAGAGGGACAAATGAGACGAACTTGGTACGAAGAAGGCCAACGGATCAAATGGGAGGACGAAGATGGACGAACATGACGAACTTTGTCCAAAGAAGGCATACGGATCAAATGGGAGGACGAAGACGGACGAACGAGACGATCTTGGTCCAAAGAAGGCCTACGGATCAAATGGGAGGAGGAAGAGGGACAAATGAGACGAACTTGGTATGAAGAAGGTCAAGGGATCAAATGGGAGGACGAAGATGGACGAACGAGACGAACTTTGTCCAAAGAAGGCAACGGATCAAATGGGACTACGAAGACGGACGAACGAGACGAACTTGGTCCAAACAAGGCCTACGGATCAAATGGGAGGACGAAGAGGAAAGAACGAGACGAACTTGGTCCAAAGAATGCCAACGAATCAAATGGGAGGATGAAGAGGGACGAACGAGATGAACTTTGTCCGAAGAAGGCATACGGATCAAATGGGAGGAGGAAGAGGGACAAATGAGACGAACTTGGTACGAAGAAGGCCAAGGGATCAAATGGGAGGATGAACTTGGACGAATGAGACGAACTTTGTCCAAAGAAGGCCTACGGATGAAATGGGTGGACGAAGAGGGAAGAACGAGACGAACTTGGTCCGAAGAATGCCAACGGATCAAATGGGAGGACGAAGATGGACGAACGAGACAAACTTGGTCCAAAGAAGGCCTACGGATCAAATAGGAGGACGAAGAGCGACGAACGAGAGGAAGTTTGTCCAAAGAAGGCCTACGGATCTAATGGGAGGACAAAGAGGGAAGAACGAGACGAACTTGGTCAAAAGAATGCCAACGGATCAAATGGGAGGACGAAGAGGGATGAACGAGACGAACATGGTACAAAGAAGGCCAACAGATCAAATGGGAGGACGAAGATGGACGAACGAGACAAACTTGGTCCAAACAATGCCAACGGATCAAATGGGAGGACGAAGATGGACGAACGAGACGAACTTGGTCCAAAGAAGGCCTACGGATCAAATGGGAGGACAAAGAGGGACGAATGAGACGAAGTTTCTCCAAAGAAGGCCTACGGATCAAATGGCAGGACGAAGATGGACGAACGAGACGAACTTGGTCCAAATAAGGCCAATGGATCAAATAGGAGGACGAAGAGGGACGAACGAGACGAACATGGTACAAAAAAGGCCAACGGATCAAATGGGACGACGAAGACGGACGAACGAGACGAACTTGGTCCAAACAAGGCCTACGGATCAAATGGGAGGACGAAGAGGGAAGAACAAGACGAACTTTGTCCAAAGAATGCCAACGGATCAAATGGGAGGACGAAGATGGACGAACGTGACGAACTTGGTCCAAAGAATGCCAACGGATCAAATGGGAGGACGAAGATGGACGATCGAGACGAATTTGGTCCAAAGAAGACCTACGGATCGAATGGGAGGACGACGAGGGACGAACGAGACGAACTTGGTACAAGGAAGGCCAACGGATCAAATGGAAGGACGAAGATGGACGAACGAGATGAACTTGGTCCAAAGAAGTCCTACGGATCAAATGGGAGGAGGAAGAGGGACAAATGAGACGAACTTGGTACGAAGAAGGCCAAGGGATCAAATGGGAGGACGAAGATGGACGAACATGACGAACTTTGTCCAAAGAAGGCATACGGATCAAATGGGAGGACGAAGACGGACGAACGAGACGATCTTGGTCCAAAGAAGGCCTACGGATCAAATGGGAGGAGGAAGAGGGACAAATGAGACGAACTTGGTATGAAGAAGGTCAAGGGATCAAATGGGAGGACGAAGATGGACGAACGAGACGAACTTTGTCCAAAGAAGGCCAACGGATCAAATGGGACTACGAAGACGGACGAACGAGACGAACTTGGTCCAAACAAGGCCTACGGATCAAATGGGAGGACGAAGAGGGAAGAACGAGACAAACTTGGTCCAAAGAATGCCAACGAATCAAATGGGAGGATGAAGAGGGACGAACGAGATGAACTTTGTCCGAAGAAGGCATACGGATCAAATGGGAGGAGGAAGAGGGACAAATGAGACGAACTTGGTATGAAGAAGGCCAAGGGATCAAATGGGAGGATGAACTTGGACGAATGAGACGAACTTTGTCCAAAGAAGGCCTACGGATGAAATGGGAGGACGAAGAGGGAAGAACGAGACGAACTTGGTCCGAAGAATGCCAACGGATCAAATGGGAGGACGAAGATGGACGAACGAGACAAACTTGGTCCAAAGAAGGCCTACGGATCAAATAGGAGGACGAACGAGACGAAGTTTGTCCAAAGAAGGCTACGGATCTAATGGGAGGACAAAGAGGGAAGAACGAGACGAACTTGGTCCAAAGAATGCCAACGGATCAAATGGGAGGACGAAGAGGGATGAACGAGACGAACACGGTACAAAGAAGGCCAACAGATAAAATGGGAAGACTAAGATGGACGAACGAGACAAACTTGGTCCAAAGAATGCCAACGGATCAAATGGGAGGACGAAGATGGACGAATGAGACGAACTTGGTCCAAAGAAGGCCTACGGATCAAATAGGAGGACGAAGAGGGACGAACGAGACGAAGTTTCTCCAAAGAAGGCCTACGGATCAAATGGCAGGACGAAGATGGACGAACGAGACGAACTTGGTCCAAATAAGGCCAATGGATCAAATAGGAGGACGAAGAGGGACGAACGAGACGAACATGGTACAAAGAAGGCCAACGGATCAAATGGGACGACGAAGACGGACGAACGAGACAAACTTGGTCCAAACAAGGCCTACGGATCAAATGGGAGGACGAAGAGGGAAGAACAAGACGAACTTGGTCCAAAGAATGCCAACGGATCAAATGGGAGGACGAAGATGGACGATGGAGACTAATTTGGTCCAAAGAAGACCTACGGATCGAATGGGAGGACGAAGAGGGACGAACGAGACGAACTTAGTACAAAGAAGGCCAACGGATCAAATGGAAGGACGAAGATGGACGAACAAGGCGAACTTGGTCCAAAGAATTCCATTGCATCAAATGGGAGGATGAAGATGGACGAACGAGACGAACTTGGTCCAAAGATGCCCTACGGATCAAATGGGAGGATGAAGATGGACGAACGAGATGAACTTGGTCCAAAGAAGTCCTACGGATCAAATGGGAGGAGGAAGAGGGACAAATGAGACGAACTTGTTACGAAGAAGGCCAAGGGATCAAATGGGAGGACGAAGACGGACGAACATGACGAACTTTGTCCAAAGAAGGCATACGGATCAAATGGGAGGACGAAGACGGACGAACGAGACTATCTTGGTCCAAAGACGGCCTACGTATCAAATGGGAGGAGGAAGAGGGACAAATGAGACGAACTTGGTATGAAGAAGGTCAAGGGATCAAATGGGAGGACCAAGATGGACGAACGAGACGAACTTTGTCCAAAGAAGGCCAACGGATCAAATGGGACTACGAAGACGGACGAACGAGACGAACTTGGTCCAAACAAGGCCTACGGATCAAATGGGAGGACGAAGAGGGAAGAACGAGACGAACTTGGTCCAAAGAATGCCAACGAATCAAATGGGAGGACGAAGATGGACGATCGAGACGAATTTGGTCCAAAGAAGACCTACGGATCGAATGGGAGGACGAAGAGGGACGAACGAGACGAACTTGGTACAAAGAAGGCCAACGGATCAAATGGAAGGGCGAAGAAGGACGAACAAGGCGAACTTGGTCCAAAGAATGCCATTGCATCAAATGGGGGGACGAAGATGGACGAACGAGACGAACTTGGTCCAAAGATGCCCTACGGATCAAATGGGAGGATGAAGATGGACGAACGAGATGAACATGGTCCAAAGAAGTCCTACAGATCAAATGGGAGGAGGAAGAGGGACAAATGAGACGAACTTGGTACGAAGAAGGCCAAGGGATCAAATGGGAGGACGAAGATGGACGAAGATGACGAACTTTGTCCAAAGAAGGCATACGGATCAAATGGGAGGACGAAGACGGACGAACGAGACGATCTTGGTCCAAAGAAGGCCTACGGATCAAATGGGAGGAGGAAGAGGGACAAATGAGACGAACTTGGTATGAAGAAGGTCAAGGGATCAAATGGGAGGACGAAGATGGACGAACGAGACGAACTTTGTCCAAAGAAGGCCTACGGATGAAATGGGAGGACGAAGAGGGGATGAAATGGGAGGACGAAAGGGTAGAACGAGACGAACTTGGTCCAAAGAATGCCAACGGATCAAATGGGAGGACGAAGATGGAGGAACGAGACAAACTTGGTCCAAAGAAGGCCTACGGATCAAATGGGAGGACGAACAGGAACGAACGAGACGAACTGTGTACAAAGAAGGCCTACGGATCAAATGGGAGGACGAACGAGACGAAATTGGTCCAAATAAGGACTACGGATCAAATGGGAGAACGAAGAGTGACGAACGAGACGAAGTTTCTCCAAAGAAGGCCTACGGATCAAATGGGAGGACGAAGATGGACGAACGAGAGGAAATTGGTCCAAAGAAGGCCTACGGATCAAATGGGAGGACGAAGAGGGACGAACGAGACGAAGTTTGTCCAAAGAAGGCCTACGGATCAAATGGGAGGACGAAGATGGACGAACGAGACGAACTTGGTCCAAATAAGGCCTACGGATCATATGGGAGGACGAAGTGGGACGAACGAGACGAACTTGGTACAAAGAAGGCCAAGGGATCAAATGGGAGGACGAAGATGGACGAACGAGACGACCTTTGTCCAAAGAAGGCCTACCGATCAAATGGGAGGACGAAGAGGGAAGAACGAGACGAACTTGGTCCAAAGAATGCCAACAAATCAAATGGGAGGATGAAGAGGGACGAACGAGATGAACTTTGTCCGAAGAAGGCATACGGATCAAATGGGAGGAGGAAGAGGGACAAATGAGACGAACTTGGTACGAAGAAGGCCAAGGGATCAAATGGGAGGATGAACTTGGACGAATGAGACGAACTTTGTCCAAAGAAGGCCTACGGATGAAATGGGAGGACGAAGAGGGAAGAACGAGACGAACTTGGTCCGAAGAATGCCAACGGATCAAATGGGAGGACGAAGATGGACGAACGAGACAAACTTGGTCCAAATAAGGCCTACGGATCAAATGGGAGGCAGAAGAGGGACAAATGAGACGAACTTGGTATGAAGAAGGTCAAGGGATCAAATGGGAGGACGAAGATGGACGAACGAGACGAACTTTGTCCAAAGAAGGCCAACGGATCAAATGGGACTACGAAGACGGACGAACGAGACGAACTTGGTCCAAACAAGGCCTACGGATCAAATGGGAGGACGAAGAGGGAAGAACGAGACAAACTTGGTCCAAAGAATGCCAACGAATCAAATGGGAGGATGAAGAGGGACGAACGAGATGAACTTTGTCCGAAGAAGGCATACGGATCAAATGGGAGGAGGAAGAGGGACAAATGAGACGAACTTGGTATGAAGAAGGCCAAGGGATCAAATGGGAGGATGAACTTGGACGAATGAGACGAACTTTGTCCAAAGAAGGCCTACGGATGAAATGGGAGGACGAAGAGGGAAGAACGAGACGAACATGGTCCGAAGAATGCCAACGGATCAAATGGGAGGACGAAGATGGACGAACGAGACAAACTTGGTCCAAAGAAGGCCTACGGATCAAATAGGAGGACGAACGAGACGAAGTTTGTCCAAAGAAGGCTACGGATCTAATGGGAGGACAAAGAGGGAAGAACGAGACGAACTTGGTCCAAAGAATGCCAACGGATCAAATGGGAGGACGAAGAGGGATGAACGAGACGAACACGGTACAAAGAAGGCCAACAGATAAAATGGGAAGACTAAGATGGACGAACGAGACAAACTTGGTCCAAAGAATGCCAACGGATCAAATGGGAGGACGAAGATGGACGAATGAGACGAACTTGGTCCAAAGAAGGCCTACGGATCAAATAGGAGGACGAAGAGGGACGAACGAGACGAAGTTTCTCCAAAGAAGGCCTACGGATCAAATGGCAGGACGAAGATGGACGAACGAGACGAACTTGGTCCAAATAAGGCCAATGGATCAAATAGGAGGACGAAGAGGGACGAACGAGACGAACATGGTACAAAGAAGGCCAACGGATCAAATGGGACGACGAAGACGGACGAACGAGACAAACTTGGTCCAAACAAGGCCTACGGATCAAATGGGAGGACGAAGAGGGAAGAACAAGACGAACTTGGTCCAAAGAATGCCAACGGATCAAATGGGAGGACGAAGATGGACGATGGAGACTAATTTGGTCCAAAGAAGACCTACGGATCGAATGGGAGGACGAAGAGGGACGAACGAGACGAACTTAGTACAAAGAAGGCCAACGGATCAAATGGAAGTACGAAGATGGACGAACAAGGCGAACTTGGTCCAAAGAATGCCATTGCATCAAATGGGAGGATGAAGATGGACGAACGAGACGAACTTGGTCCAAAGATGCCCTACGGATCAAATGGGAGGATGAAGATGGACGAACGAGATGAACTTGGTCCAAAGAAGTCCTACGGATCAAATGGGAGGAGGAAGAGGGACAAATGAGACGAACTTGTTACGAAGAAGGCCAAGGGATCAAATGGGAGGACGAAGACGGACGAACATGACGAACTTTGTCCAAAGAAGGCATACGGATCAAATGGGAGGACGAAGACGGACGAACGAGACTATCTTGGTCCAAAGACGGCCTACGTATCAAATGGGAGGAGGAAGAGGGACAAATGAGACGAACTTGGTATGAAGAAGGTCAAGGGATCAAATGGGAGGACCAAGATGGACGAACGAGACGAACTTTGTCCAAAGAAGGCCAACGGATCAAATGGGACTACGAAGACGGACGAACGAGACGAACTTGGTCCAAACAAGGCCTACGGATCAAATGGGAGGACGAAGAGGGAAGAACAAGACGAACTTGGTCCAAAGAATGCCAACGGATCAAATGGGAGGACGAAGATGGACGATGGAGACTAATTTGGTCCAAAGAAGACCTACGGATCGAATGGGAGGACGAAGAGGGACGAACGAGACGAACTTAGTACAAAGAAGGCCAACGGATCAAATGGAAGTACGAAGATGGACGAACAAGGCGAACTTGGTCCAAAGAATGCCATTGCATCAAATGGGAGGATGAAGATGGACGAACGAGACGAACTTGGTCCAAAGATGCCCTACGGATCAAATGGGAGGATGAAGATGGACGAACGAGATGAACATGGTCCAAAGAAGTCCTACAGATCAAATGGGAGGAGGAAGAGGGACAAATGAGACGAACTTGGTACGAAGAAGGCCAAGGGATCAAATGGGAGGACGAAGATGGACGAAGATGACGAACTTTGTCCAAAGAAGGCATACGGATCAAATGGGAGGACGAAGACGGACGAACGAGACGATCTTGGTCCAAAGAAGGCCTACGGATCAAATGGGACGAGGAAGAGGGACAAATGAGACGAACTTGGTATGAAGAAGGTCAAGGGATCAAATTGGAGGACCAAGAGGGACGAACGAGACGAACATGGTACAAAGAAGGCCAACGGATCAAATGGGACTACGAAGACGGACGAACGAGACAAACTTGGTCCAAACAAGGCCTACGGATCAAATGGGAGGACGAAGAGGGAAGAACAAGACGAACTTGGTCCAAAGAATGCCAACGGATCAAATGGGAGGACGAAGATGGACGATGGAGACTAATTTGGTCCAAAGAAGACCTACGGATCGAATGGGAGGACGAAGAGGGACGAACGAGACGAACTTAGTACAAAGAAGGCCAACGGATCAAATGGAAGTACGAAGATGGACGAACAAGGCGAACTTGGTCCAAAGAATGCCATTGCATCAAATGGGAGGATGAAGATGGACGAACGAGACGAACTTGGTCCAAAGATGCCCTACGGATCAAATGGGAGGATGAAGATGGACGAACGAGATGAACATGGTCCAAAGAAGTCCTACAGATCAAATGGGAGGAGGAAGAGGGACAAATGAGACGAACTTGGTACGAAGAAGGCCAAGGGATCAAATGGGAGGACGAAGATGGACGAAGATGACGAACTTTGTCCAAAGAAGGCATACGGATCAAATGGGAGGACGAAGACGGACGAACGAGACGATCTTGGTCCAAAGAAGGCCTACGGATCAAATGGGACGAGGAAGAGGGACAAATGAGACGAACTTGGTATGAAGAAGGTCAAGGGATCAAATGGGAGGACCAAGATGGACGAACGAGACGAACTTTGTCCAAAGAAGGCCAACGGATCAAATGGGACTACGAAGACGGACGAACGAGACGAACTTGGTCCAAAGAAGTCCTACGGATCAAATGGGAGGAGGAAGAGGGACAAATGAGACGAACTTGTTACGAAGAAGGCCAAGGGATCAAATGGGAGGACGAAGACGGACGAACATGACGAACTTTGTCCAAAGAAGGCATACGGATCAAATGGGAGGACGAAGACGGACGAACGAGACTATCTTGGTCCAAAGACGGCCTACGTATCAAATGGGAGGAGGAAGAGGGACAAATGAGACGAACTTGGTATGAAGAAGGTCAAGGGATCAAATTGGAGGACCAAGAGGGACGAACGAGACGAACATGGTACAAAGAAGGCCAACGGATCAAATGGGACTACGAAGACGGACGAACGAGACAAACTTGGTCCAAACAAGGCCTACGGATCAAATGGGAGGACGAAGAGGGAAGAACAAGACGAACTTGGTCCAAAGAATGCCAACGGATCAAATGGGAGGACGAAGATGGACGATGGAGACTAATTTGGTCCAAAGAAGACCTACGGATCGAATGGGAGGACGAAGAGGGACGAACGAGACGAACTTAGTACAAAGAAGGCCAACGGATCAAATGGAAGTACGAAGATGGACGAACAAGGCGAACTTGGTCCAAAGAATGCCATTGCATCAAATGGGAGGATGAAGATGGACGAACGAGACGAACTTGGTCCAAAGATGCCCTACGGATCAAATGGGAGGATGAAGATGGACGAACGAGATGAACATGGTCCAAAGAAGTCCTACAGATCAAATGGGAGGAGGAAGAGGGACAAATGAGACGAACTTGGTACGAAGAAGGCCAAGGGATCAAATGGGAGGACGAAGATGGACGAAGATGACGAACTTTGTCCAAAGAAGGCATACGGATCAAATGGGAGGACGAAGACGGACGAACGAGACGATCTTGGTCCAAAGAAGGCCTACGGATCAAATGGGACGAGGAAGAGGGACAAATGAGACGAACTTGGTATGAAGAAGGTCAAGGGATCAAATGGGAGGACGAAGATGGACGAACGAGACGAACTTTGTCCAAAGAAGGCCTACGGATGAAATGGGAGGACGAAGAGGGGATGAAATGGGAGGACGAAAGGGTAGAACGAGACGAACTTGGTCCAAAGAATGCCAACGGATCAAATGGGAGGACGAAGATGGAGGAACGAGACAAACTTGGTCCAAAGAAGGCCTACGGATCAAATGGGAGGACGAACAGGAACGAACGAGACGAACTGTGTACAAAGAAGGAATACGGATCAAATGGGAGGACGAACGAGACGAAATTGGTCCAAATAAGGACTACGGATCAAATGGGAGAACGAAGAGTGACGAACGAGACGAAGTTTCTCCAAAGAAGGCCTACGGATCAAATGGGAGGACGAAGATGGACGAACGAGAGGAAATTGGTCCAAAGAAGGCCTACGGATCAAATGGGAGGACGAAGAGGGACGAACGAGACGAAGTTTGTCCAAAGAAGGCCTACGGATCAAATGGGAGGACGAAGATGGACGAACGAGACGAACTTGGTCCAAATAAGGCCTACGGATCATATGGGAGGACGAAGTGGGACGAACGAGACGAACTTGGTACAAAGAAGGCCAAGGGATCAAATGGGAGGACGAAGATGGACGAACGAGACGACCTTTGTCCAAAGAAGGCCTACCGATCAAATGGGAGGACGAAGAGGGAAGAACGAGACGAACTTGGTCCAAAGAATGCCAACAAATCAAATGGGAGGATGAAGAGGGACGAACGAGATGAACTTTGTCCGAAGAAGGCATACGGATCAAATGGGAGGAGGAAGAGGGACAAATGAGACGAACTTGGTACGAAGAAGGCCAAGGGATCAAATGGGAGGATGAACTTGGACGAATGAGACGAACTTTGTCCAAAGAAGGCCTACGGATGAAATGGGAGGACGAAGAGGGAAGAACGAGACGAACTTGGTCCGAAGAATGCCAACGGATCAAATGGGAGGACGAAGATGGACGAACGAGACAAACTTGGTCCAAATAAGGCCTACGGATCAAATGGGAGGCAGAAGAGGGACGAACGAGACGAACTTTGTACAAAGAAGGCCTACGGATCAAATGGGAGGATGAAGATGGACGAACGAGACGAACTTGTTCCAAATAAGGCCTATGGATCAAACAGCAGAACGAAGAGGGACGAACGAGACGAAGTTTGTCCAAAGAAGGCCTACGGATCAAATGGGAGGACGAAGATGGACGAACGAGACGAACTTGGTCAAAATAAGGCCTACGGATCATATGGGAGGACGAAGTGGGACGAACGAGACGAACTCGGTACAAAGAAGGCCAACGGATCAAATGGCAGGACGAAGATGGACGAACGAGACGAACTTGGTCCAAAGAAGGCATACGGATGAAATGGGAGGATGAAGAAGGACGAACGAGATGAACTTGGTCCAAAGAAGGCCTACGGATCAAATGGGAGGACGAAGACGGACGAACGAGATGAACTTGGTCCAAATAAGGCCTACGGATCAAATGGGAGGACGAAGATGGACGAACGAGATGAACTTGGTACAGAGAAGGCCAACGGATCAAATGGGAGTACGAAGATGGACGAAGATCGACTAACGAGACGAACTTGGTCCAAAGAAGGCCAACGGATCAAATGGGAGGAGGAAGAGGGACAAATGAGACGACTTGGTACAAAGAAGGCCAAGGGATCAAATGGGAGGACGAAGATGGACGAACGAGACGAACTTTGTCCGAAGAAGGCCAACGGATCAAATGGGAGGACGAAGATGGACGAACGAGACGAACTTGGTCCAAAGAATGCCAACGGATCAAATGGGAGGACGAAGATGAACGAACGAGACGAACTTGGTCCAAAGAAGGCCTACGGATCAAATAGGAGGACGAAGAGCGACGAACGAGACGAAGTTTGTCCAAAGAAGGCCTACGGATCTAATGGGAGGACAAAGAGGGAAGAACGAGACGAACTTGGTCCAAAGAATGCCAACGGATCAAATGGGAGGACGAAGAGGGATGAACGAGACGAACATGGTACAAAGAAGGCCAACAGATCAAATGGGAGGACGAAGATGGACGAACGAGACGAACTTGGTCCAAAGAATGCCAATGGATCAAATGGGAGGACGAAGATGGACGAACGAGACGAACTTGGTCCAAAGAAGGCCTACGGATCAAATGGGAGGACGAAGAGGGACGAACGAGACGAAGTTTCTCCAAAGAAGGCCTACGGATCAAATGGCAGGACGAAGATGGACGAACGAGACGAACTTGGTCCAAATAAGGCCAATGGATCAAATAGGAGGACGAAGAGGGACGAACGAGACGAACATGGTACAAAGAAGGCCAACGGATCAAATGGGACGACGAAGACAGACGAACGAGACGAACTTGGTCCAAACAAGGCCTACGGATCAAATGGGAGGACGAAGAGGGAAGAACGAGACGAACTTGGTCCAAAGAATGCCAACGGATCAAATGGGAGGACGAAGATGGACGAACGTGACGAACATGGTCCAAAGAATGCCAACGGATCAAATGGGAGGACGAAGATGGACGATTGAGACGAATTTGGTCCAAAGAAGACCTACGGATCGAATGGGAGGACGAAGAGGGACGAACGACACGAACTTGGTACAAAGAAGGCCAACGGATCAAATGGAAGGACGAAGATGGACGAACAAGGCGAACTTGGTCCAAAGAATGCCATTGCATCAAATGGGAGGACGAAGATGGACGAACGAGACGAACTTGGTCCAAAGAAGCCCTACGGATCAAATGGGAGGACGAAGACGGACGAACGAGATGAACTTGGTCCAAATAAGGCCTACGGATCAAATGGGAGGACGAAGAGGGACGAACGAGATGAACTTGGTACAGAGAAGGCCAACGGATCAAATGGGAGTACGAAGATGGACGAAGATCGACTAACGAGACGAACTTGGTCCAAAGAAGGCCAACGGATCAAATGGGAGGAGGAAGAGGGACAAATGAGATGACTTGGTACAAAGAAGGCCAAGGGATCAAATGGGAGGACGAAGATGGGCGAACGAGACGAACTTTGTCCGAAGAAGGCCAACGGATCAAATGGGAGGACGAAGATGGACGAACGATACGAACTTGGTCCAAAGAATGCCAACGGATCAAATGGGAGGACGAAGATGAACGAACGAGACGAACTTGGTCCAAAGAAGGCCTACGGATCAAATAGGAGGACGAAGAGCGACGAACGAGACGAAGTTTGTCCAAAGAAGGCCTACGGATCTAATGGGAGGACAAAGAGGGAAGAACGAGGCGAACTTGGTCCAAAGAATGCCAACGGATCAAATGGGAGGACGAAGAGGGATGAACGAGACGAACATGGTACAAAGAAGGCCAACAGATCAAATGGGAGGACGAAGATGGACGAACGAGACGAACTTGGTCCAAATAATGCCAATGGATCAAATGGGAGGACGAAGATGGACGAACGAGACGAACTTGGTCCAAAGAAGGCCTACGGATCAAATGGGAGGACGAAGAGGGACGAACGAGACAAAGTTTCTCCAAAGAAGGCCTACGGATCAAATGGCAGGACGAAGATGGACGAACGAGACGAACTTGGTCCAAATAAGGCCAATGGATCAAATAGGAGGACGAAGAGGGACGAACGAGACGAACATGGTACAAAGAAGGCCAACGGATCAAATGGGACGACGAAGACGGACGAACGAGACGAACTTGGTCCAAACAAGGCCTACGGATCAAATGGGAGGACGAAGAGGGAAGAACGAGACGAACTTGGTCCAAAGAATGCCAACGGATCAAATGGGAGGACGAAGATGGACGAACGTGACGAACATGGTCCAAAGAATGCCAACGGATCAAATGGGAGGACGAAGATGGACGATTGAGACGAATTTGGTCCAAAGAAGACCTACGGATCGAATGGGAGGACGAAGAGGGACGAACGAGACGAACTTGGTACAAAGAAGGCCAACGGATCAAATGGAAGGACGAAGATGGACGAACAAGGCGAACTTGGTCCAAAGAATGCCATTGCATCAAATGGGAGGACGAAGATGGACGAACGAGACGAACTTGGTCCAAAGAAGCCCTACGGATCAAATGGGAGGATGAAGATGGACGAACGAGATGAACATGGTCCAAAGAAGTCCTACGGATCAAATGGGAGGAGGAAGAGGGACAAATGAGACGAACTTGGTACGAAGAAGGCCAAGGGATCAAATGGGAGGACGAAGATGGACGAACGAGACGATCTTGGTCCAAAGAAGGCCTACGGATGAAATGGGAGGATGAAGATGGACGAACGAGATGAACTTGGTCCAAAGAAGGCCTACGGATGAAATGGGAGGATGAAGATGGACGAACGAGATGAACTTTGTCCAAAGAAGGCATACGGATCAAATGGGAGGACGAAGACGGACGAACGAGACGATCTTGGTCCAAAGAAGGCCTACGGATCAAATGGGAGGAGGAAGAGGGACAAATGAGACGAACTTGGTATGAAGAAGGTCAAGGGATCAAATGGGAGGACGAAGATGGACGAACGAGACGAACTTTGTCCAAAGAAGGCCTACGGATGAAATGGGAGGACGAAGAGGGTAGAACGAGACGAACTTGGTCCAAAGAAGGCCTACGGATCAAATGGGAGGACGAAGATGGAGGAACGAGACAAACTTGGTCCAAAGAATGCCTACGGATCAAATGGGAGGACGAACAGGGACGAACGAGACGAACTGTGTACAAAGAAGGCCTACGGATCAAATGGGAGGACGAACGAGACGAAATTGGTCCAAATAAGGCCTACGGATCAAACGGGAGGACGAAGAGTGACGAACGAGACGAAGTTTCTCCAAAGAAGGCCTACGGATCAAATGGGAGGACGAAGATGGACGAACGAGACGAAATTGGTCTAAAGAAGGCCTACGGATCAAATGGGAGGACGAAGAGGGACGAACGAGACGAAGTTTGTCCAAAGAAGGCCTACGGATCAAATTGGGAGGACGAAGATGGACGAACGAGACGAACTTGGTCCAAACAAGGCCTACGGATCATATGGCAGGACGAAGTGGGACGAACGAGACGAACTTGGTACAAAGAAGGCCAAGGGATCAAATGGGAGGACGAAGATGGACGAACGAGACGAACTTTGTCCAAAGAAGCCCTACGGATCAAATGGGAGGATGAAGATGGACGAACGAGATGAACATGGTCCAAAGAAGTCCTACGGATCAAATGGGAGGAGGAAGATGGACAAATGAGACGAACTTGGTACGAAGAAGGCCAAGGGATCAAATGGGAGGACGAAGATGGACGAACATGACGAACTTTGTCCAAAGAAGGCATACGGATCAAATGGGAGGACGAAGACGGACGAACGAGACGATCTTGGTCCAAAGAAGGCCTACGGATCAAATGGGAGGACGAAGAGGGACGAACGAGACGAAGTTTCTCCAAAGAAGGCCTACGGATCAAATGGCAGGACGAAGAAGGACGAACGAGACGAACTTGGTCCAAATAAGGCCAATGGATCAAATAGGAGGACGAAGAGGGACGAACGAGACGAACATGGTACAAAGAAGGCCAACGGATCAAATGGGACGACGAAGACGGACGAACGAGACGAACTTGGTCCAAACAAGGCCTACGGATCAAATGGGAGGACGAAGAGGGAAGAACGAGACGAACTTGGTCCAAAGAATGCCAACGGATCAAATGGGAGGACGAAGATGGACGAACGTGACGAACATGGTCCAAAGAATGCCAACGGATCAAATGGGAGGACGAAGATGGACGATTGAGACGAATTTGGTCCAAAGAAGACCTACGGATCGAATGGGAGGACGAAGAGGGACGAACGAGACGAACTTGGTACAAAGAAGGCCAACGGATCAAATGGAAGGACGAAGATGGACGAACAAGGCGAACTTGATCCAAAGAATGCCATTGCATCAAATGCGAGGACGAAGATGGACGAACGAGACGAACTTGGTCCAATGAAGCCCTACGGATCAAATGGGAGGATGAAGATGGACGAACGAGAGGAACATGGTCCAAAGAAGTCCTACGGATCAAATGGGAGGAGGAAGAGGGACAAATGAGACGAACTTGGTACGAAGAAGGCCAAGGGATCAAATGGGAGGACGAAGAGGGACGAACATGACGAACTTTGTCCAAAGAAGGCATACGGATCAAATGGGAGGACGAAGACGGACGAACGAGACAATCTTGGTCCAAAGAAGGCCTACGGATCAAATGGGAGGAGGAAGAGGGACAAATGAGACGAACTTGGTATGAAGAAGGTCAAGGGATCAAATGGGAGGACGAAGATGGACGAACGAGACGAACTTTGTCCAAAGAAGGCCTACGGATGAAATGGGAGGACGAAGAGGGTAGAACGAGACGAACTTGGTCCAAAGAAGGCCTACGGATCAAATGGGAGGACGAAGATGGAGGAACGAGACAAACTTGGTCCAAAGAATGCCTACGGATCAAATGGGAGGACGAACAGGGACGAACGAGACGAACTGTGTACAAAGAAGGCCTACGGATCAAATGGGAGGACGAACGAGACGAAATTGGTCCAAATAAGGCCTACGGATCAAACGGGAGGACGAAGAGTGACGAACGAGACGAAGTTTCTCCAAAGAAGGCCTACGGATCAAATGGGAGGACGAAGATGGACGAACGAGACGAAATTGGTCTAAAGAAGGCCTACGGATCAAATGGGAGGACGAAGAGGGACGAACGAGACGAAGTTTGTCCAAAGAAGGCCTACGGATCAAATTGGGAGGACGAAGATGGACGAACGAGACGAACTTGGTCCAAACAAGGCCTACGGATCATATGGCAGGACGAAGTGGGACGAACGAGACGAACTTGGTACAAAGAAGGCCAAGGGATCAAATGGGAGGACGAAGATGGACGAACGAGACGAACTTTGTCCAAAGAAGCCCTACGGATCAAATGGGAGGATGAAGATGGACGAACGAGATGAACATGGTCCAAAGAAGTCCTACGGATCAAATGGGAGGAGGAAGATGGACAAATGAGACGAACTTGGTACGAAGAAGGCCAAGGGATCAAATGGGAGGACGAAGATGGACGAACATGACGAACTTTGTCCAAAGAAGGCATACGGATCAAATGGGAGGACGAAGACGGACGAACGAGACGATCTTGGTCCAAAGAAGGCCTACGGATCAAATGGGAGGACGAAGAGGGACGAACGAGACGAAGTTTCTCCAAAGAAGGCCTACGGATCAAATGGCAGGACGAAGAAGGACGAACGAGACGAACTTGGTCCAAATAAGGCCAATGGATCAAATAGGAGGACGAAGAGGGACGAACGAGACGAACATGGTACAAAGAAGGCCAACGGATCAAATGGGACGACGAAGACGGACGAACGAGACGAACTTGGTCCAAACAAGGCCTACGGATCAAATGGGAGGACGAAGAGGGAAGAACGAGACGAACTTGGTCCAAAGAATACCAACGGATCAAATGGGAGGACGAAGATGGACGAACGTGACGAACATGGTCCAAAGAATGCCAACGGATCAAATGGGAGGACGAAGATGGACGATTGAGACGAATTTGGTCCAAAGAAGACCTACGGATCGAATGGGAGGACGAAGAGGGACGAACGAGACGAACTTGGTACAAAGAAGGCCAACGGATCAAATGGAAGGACGAAGATGGACGAACAAGGCGAACTTGATCCAAAGAATGCCATTGCATCAAATGCGAGGACGAAGATGGACGAACGAGACGAACTTGGTCCAATGAAGCCCTACGGATCAAATGGGAGGATGAAGATGGACGAACGAGAGGAACATGGTCCAAAGAAGTCCTACGGATCAAATGGGAGGAGGAAGAGGGACAAATGAGACGAACTTGGTACGAAGAAGGCCAAGGGATCAAATGGGAGGACGAAGATGGACGAACATGACGAACTTTGTCCAAAGAAGGCATACGGATCAAATGGGAGGACGAAGACGGACGAACGAGACAATCTTGGTCCAAAGAAGGCCTACGGATCAAATGGGAGGAGGAAGAGGGACAAATGAGACGAACTTGGTATGAAGAAGGTCAAGGGATCAAATGGGAGGACGAAGATGGACGAACGAGACGAACTTTGTCCAAAGAAGGCCTACGGATGAAATGGGAGGACGAAGAGGGTAGAACGAGACGAACTTGGTCCAAAGAAGGCCTACGGATCAAATGGGAGGACGAAGATGGAGGAACGAGACAAACTTGGTCCAAAGAATGCCTACGGATCAAATGGGAGGACGAACAGGGACGAACGAGACGAACTGTGTACAAAGAAGGCCTACGGATCAAATGGGAGGACGAACGAGACGAAATTGGTCCAAATAAGGCCTACGGATCAAACGGGAGGACGAAGAGTGACGAACGAGACGAAGTTTCTCCAAACAAGGCCTACGGATCAAATGGGAGGACGAAGATGGACGAACGAGACGAAATTGGTCCAAAGAAGGCCTACGGATCAAATGGGAGGACGAAGAGGGACGAACGAGACGAAGTTTGTCCAAAGAAGGCCTACGGATCAAATTGGGAGGACGAAGATGGACGAACGAGACGAACTTGGTCCAAACAAGGCCTACGGATCATATGGGAGGACGAAGTGGGACGAACGAGACGAACTTGGTACAAAGAAGGCCAAGGGATCAAATGGGAGGACGAAGATGGACGAACGAGACGAACTTTGTCCAAAGAAGGCCTACCGATCAAATGGGAGGACGAAGAGGGAAAAACGAGACGAACTTGGTCCAAAGAATGCGAACGAATCAAATGGGAGGATGAAGAGGGACGAACGAGATGAACTTTGTCCGAAGATGGCATACGTATCAAATGGGAGGAGGAAGAGGGACAAATGAGACGAACTTGGTACGAAGAAGGCCAAGGGATCAAATGGGAGGACGAAGATGGAGGAACATGACGAACTTTGTCCAAAGAAGGCATACGGATCAAATGGGAGGACGAAGACGGACGAACGAGACGATCTTGGTCCAAAGAAGGCCTACGGATCAAATGGGAGGAGGAAGAGGGACAAATGAGACGAACTTGGTATGAAGAAGGTCAAGGGATCAAATGGGAGGACGAAGATGGACGAACGAGACGAACTTTGTCCAAAGAAGGCCTACGGATGAAATGGGAGGACGAAGACGGACGAACGAGACGATCTTGGTCCAAAGAAGGCCTACGGATCAAATGGGAGGAGGAAGAGGGACAAATGAGACGAACTTGGTATGAAGAAGGTCAAGGGATCAAATGGGAGGACGAAGATGGACGAACGAGACGAACTTTGTCCAAAGAAGGCCTACGGATGAAATGGGAGGACGAAGAGGGTAGAACGAGACGAACTTGGTCCAAAGAATGCCAACGGATCAAATGGGAGGACGAAGATGGAGGAATGAGACAAACGTGGTCCAAAGAAGGCCTACGGATCAAATGGGAGGACGAACACGGACGAACGAGACGAACTGTGTACAAAGAAGGCCTACGGATCAAATGGGAGGACGAACGAGACGAAATTGGTCCAAATAAGGCCTACGGATCAAACGGGGAGGACGAAGAGTGACGAACGAGACGAAGTTTCTCCAAAGAAGGCCTACGGATCAAATGGGAGGACGAAGATGGACGAACGAGACGAAATTGGTCCAAAGAAGGCCTACGGATCAAATGGGAGGACGAAGAGGGACGAACGAGACGATGTTTGTCCAAAGAAGGCCTACGGATCAAATTGGGAGGACGAAGATGGACGAACGAGACGAACTTGGTCCAAACAAGGCCTACGGATCATATGGGAGGACGAAGTGGGACGAACGAGACGAACTTGGTACAAAGAAGGCCAAGGGATCAAATGGGAGGACGAAGATGGACGAACGAGACGAACTTTGTCCAAAGAAGGCCTACCGATCAAATGGGAGGACGAAGAGGGAAAAACGAGACGAACTTGGTCCAAAGAATGCGAACGAATCAAATGGGAGGATGAAGAGGGACGAACGAGATGAACTTTGTCCGAAGATGGCATACGTATCAAATGGGAGGAGGAAGAGGGACAAATGAGACGAACTTGGTACGAAGAAGGCCAAGGGATCAAATGGGAGGACGAAGATGGAGGAACATGACGAACTTTGTCCAAAGAAGGCATACGGATCAAATGGGAGGACGAAGACGGACGAACGAGACGATCTTGGTCCAAAGAAGGCCTACGGATCAAATGGGAGGAGGAAGAGGGACAAATGAGACGAACTTGGTATGAAGAAGGTCAAGGGATCAAATGGGAGGACGAAGATGGACGAACGAGACGAACTTTGTCCAAAGAAGGCCTACGGATGAAATGGGAGGACGAAGAGGGTAGAACGAGACGAACTTGGTCCAAAGAATGCCAACGGATCAAATGGGAGGACGAAGATGGAGGAATGAGACAAACGTGGTCCAAAGAAGGCCTACAGATCAAATGGGAGGACGAACACGGACGAACGAGACGAACTGTGTACAAAGAAGGCCTACGGATCAAATGGGAGGACGAACGAGACGAAATTGGTCCAAATAAGGCCTACGGATCAAACGGGAGGACGAAGAGTGACGAACGAGACGAAGTTTCTCCAAAGAAGGCCTACGGATCAAATGGGAGGACGAAGATGGACGAACGAGACGAAATTGGTCCAAAGAAGGCCTACGGATCAAATGGGAGGACGAAGAGGGACGAACGAGACGATGTTTGTCCAAAGAAGGCCTACGGATCAAATTGGGAGGACGAAGATGGACGAACGAGACGAACTTGGTCCAAATAAGGCCTACGGATCATATCGGAGGACGAAGTGGGACGAACGAGACGAACTTGGTACAAAGAAGGCCAAGGGATCAAATGGGAGGACGAAGATGGACGAACGAGACGAACTTTGTCCAAAGAAGGCCTACCGATCAAATGGGAGGACGAAGAGGGAAAAACGAGACGAACTTGGTCCAAAGAATGCGAACGAATCAAATGGGAGGATGAAGAGGGACGAACGAGATGAACTTTGTCCGAATGGGAGGAGGAAGAGGGACAAATGAGACGAACTTGGTACGAAGAAGGCCAAGGGATCAAATGGGAGGATGAACTTGGACGAATGAGACGATCTTTGTCCAAAGAAGGCCTACGGATGAAATGAGAGGACGAAGAGGGAAGAACGAGACGAACTTGGTCCGAAGAATGCCAACGGATCAAATGGGAGGACGAAGATGGACGAACGAGACAAACTTGGTCCAAATAAGGCCTACGGATCAAATGGGAGGCCGAAGAGGGACGAACGAGATGAACTTTGTACAAAGAAGGCCTACGGATCAAATGGGAGGATGAAGATGGACGAACGAGACGAACTTGCTCCAAATAAGGCCTATGGATCAAACGGGAGAACGAAGAGGGACGAACGAGACGAAGTTTGTCCAAAGAAGGCCTACGGATCAAATGGAAGGACGAAGATGGACGAACGAGACGAACTTGGTCCAAATAAGGCCTACGGATCATATGGGAGGATGAAGTGGGACGAACGAGACGAACTTGGTACAAAGAAGGCCAACGGATCAAATGGCAGGACGAAGATGGACGAACGAGACGTACTTGGTCCAAAGAAGGCCTACGGATGAAATGGGAGGATGAAGATGGACGAACGAGATGAACTTGGTCCAAAGAAGGCCTACGGATCAAATGGGAGGACGAAGAAGGACGAACGAGATGAACTTGGTCCAAATAAGGCCTACGGATCAAATGGGAGGACGAAGAGGGACGAACGAGATGAACTTGGTACAGAGAAGGCCAACGGATCAAATGGGAGTACGAAGATGGACGAAGATCGACTAACGAGACGAACTTGGTCCAAAGAAGGCCAACGGATCAAATGGGAGGAGGAAGAGGGACAAATGAGACGACTTGGTACAAAGAAGGCCAAGGGATCAAATGGGAGGACGAAGATGGACGAACGAGACGAACTTTGTCCAAAGAAGGCCAAAGGATCAAATGGGAGGACGAAGATGGACGAACGAGACGAACTTGGTCCAAAGAATGCCAACAGATCAAATGGGAGGACGAAGATGGACGAACGAGACGAACTTGGTCCAAAGAAGGTCCAAAGAATGCCAACGGATCAAATGGGAGGACGAAGATGAACGAATGAGATGAACTTGGTCCAAAGAAGGCCTACGGATCAAACAGGAGGACGAAGAGCAACGAACGAGACGAAGTTTGTCCAAAGAAGGCCTACGGATCTAATGGGAGGACAAAGGGGGAAGAACGAGACGAACTTGGTCCAAAGAATGCCAACGGATCAAATGGGAGGACGAAGAGGGATGAACGAGACGAACATGGTACAAAGAAGGCCAACAGATCAAATGGGAGGACGAAGATGGACGAATGAGACGAACTTGGTCCAAAGAATGCCAACGGATCAAATGGGAGGACGAAGATGGACGAACGAGACGAACTTGGTCCAAAGAAGGCCTACGGATCAAATGGGAGGACGAAGAGGGACGAACGAGACGAAGTTTCTCCAAAGAAGGCCTACGGAACAAATGGCAGGACGAATATGGACGAACGAGACGAACTTGGTCCAAATAAGGCCAATGGATCAAATAGGAGCACGAAGAGGGACGAACGAGACGAACATGGTACAAAGAAGGCCAACGGATCAAATGGGACGACGAAGACGGACGAACGAGACGAACTTGGTCCAAACAAGGCCAACGGATCAAATGGGAGGACGAAGAGGGAAGAACGAGACGAACTTGGTCCAAAGAATGCCAACGGATCAAATGGGAGGACGTAGATGGACGAACGTGACGAACTTGGTCCAAAGAATGCCAACGGATCAAATGGGAGGACGAAGATGGACGATTGAGACGAATTTTGTCCAAAGAAGGCCTACGGATCTAATGGGAGGACAAAGAGGGAAGAACGAGACGAACTTGGTCCAAAGAATGCCAACGGATCAAATGGGAGGACGAAGAGGGATGAACGAGACGAACATGGTACAAAGAAGGCCAACAGATCAAATGGGAGGACAAAGATGGACGAATGAGACGAACTTGGTCCAAAGAATGCCAACGGATCAAATGGGAGGACGAAGATGGAGGAACGAGACAAACTTGGTCCAAAGAAGGCCTACGGATCAAATGGGAGGACGAACAGGGACGAACGAGACGAACTGTGTACAAAGAAGGCCTACGGATCAAATGGGAGGACGAACGAGACGAAATTGGTCCAAATAAGGCCTACGGATCAAACGGGAGGACGAAGAGTGACGAAAGAGACGAAGTTTCTCCAAAGCAGGCCTACGGATCAAATGGGAGGACGAAGATGGACGAACGAGACGAACTTGGTCCAAATAAGGCCTACGGATCATATGGGAGGACGAAGTGGGACGAACGAGACGAACTTGGTACAAAGAAGGCCAAGGGATCAAATGGGAGGACGAAGATGGACGAACGAGACGAACTTTGTCCAAAGAAGGCCTACCGATCAAATGGGAGGACGAAGAGGGAAAAACGAGACGAACTTGGTCCAAAGAATGCGAACGAATCAAATGGGAGGATGAAGAGGGACGAACGAGATGAACTTTGTCCGAAGATGGCATACGTATCAAATGGGAGGAGGAAGAGGGACAAATGAGACGAACTTGGTACGAAGAAGGCCAAGGGATCAAATGGGAGGACGAAGATGGAGGAACATGACGAACTTTGTCCAAAGAAGGCATACGGATCAAATGGGAGGACGAAGACGGACGAACGAGACGATCTTGGTCCAAAGAAGGCCTACGGATCAAATGGGAGGAGGAAGAGGGACAAATGAGACGAACTTGGTATGAAGAAGGTCAAGGGATCAAATGGGAGGACGAAGATGGACGAACGAGACGAACTTTGTCCAAAGAAGGCCTACGGATGAAATGGGAGGACGAAGACGGACGAACGAGACGATCTTGGTCCAAAGAAGGCCTACGGATCAAATGGGAGGAGGAAGAGGGACAAATGAGACGAACTTGGTATGAAGAAGGTCAAGGGATCAAATGGGAGGACGAAGATGGACGAACGAGACGAACTTTGTCCAAAGAAGGCCTACGGATGAAATGGGAGGACGAAGAGGGTAGAACGAGACGAACTTGGTCCAAAGAATGCCAACGGATCAAATGGGAGGACGAAGATGGAGGAATGAGACAAACGTGGTCCAAAGAAGGCCTACGGATCAAATGGGAGGACGAACACGGACGAACGAGACGAACTGTGTACAAAGAAGGCCTACGGATCAAATGGGAGGACGAACGAGACGAAATTGGTCCAAATAAGGCCTACGGATCAAACGGGAGGACGAAGAGTGACGAACGAGACGAAGTTTCTCCAAAGAAGGCCTACGGATCAAATGGGAGGACGAAGATGGACGAACGAGACGAAATTGGTCCAAAGAAGGCCTACGGATCAAATGGGAGGACGAAGAGGGACGAACGAGACGATGTTTGTCCAAAGAAGGCCTACGGATCAAATTGGGAGGACGAAGATGGACGAACGAGACGAACTTGGTCCAAACAAGGCCTACGGATCATATGGGAGGACGAAGTGGGACGAACGAGACGAACTTGGTACAAAGAAGGCCAAGGGATCAAATGGGAGGACGAAGATGGACGAACGAGACGAACTTTGTCCAAAGAAGGCCTACCGATCAAATGGGAGGACGAAGAGGGAAAAACGAGACGAACTTGGTCCAAAGAATGCGAACGAATCAAATGGGAGGATGAAGAGGGACGAACGAGATGAACTTTGTCCGAAGATGGCATACGTATCAAATGGGAGGAGGAAGAGGGACAAATGAGACGAACTTGGTACGAAGAAGGCCAAGGGATCAAATGGGAGGACGAAGATGGAGGAACATGACGAACTTTGTCCAAAGAAGGCATACGGATCAAATGGGAGGACGAAGACGGACGAACGAGACGATCTTGGTCCAAAGAAGGCCTACGGATCAAATGGGAGGAGGAAGAGGGACAAATGAGACGAACTTGGTATGAAGAAGGTCAAGGGATCAAATGGGAGGACGAAGATGGACGAACGAGACGAACTTTGTCCAAAGAAGGCCTACGGATGAAATGGGAGGACGAAGAGGGTAGAACGAGACGAACTTGGTCCAAAGAATGCCAACGGATCAAATGGGAGGACGAAGATGGAGGAATGAGACAAACGTGGTCCAAAGAAGGCCTACGGATCAAATGGGAGGACGAACACGGACGAACGAGACGAACTGTGTACAAAGAAGGCCTACGGATCAAATGGGAGGACGAACGAGACGAAATTGGTCCAAATAAGGCCTACGGATCAAACGGGAGGACGAAGAGTGACGAACGAGACGAAGTTTCTCCAAAGAAGGCCTACGGATCAAATGGGAGGACGAAGATGGACGAACGAGACGAAATTGGTCCAAAGAAGGCCTACGGATCAAATGGGAGGACGAAGAGGGACGAACGAGACGATGTTTGTCCAAAGAAGGCCTACGGATCAAATTGGGAGGACGAAGATGGACGAACGAGACGAACTTGGTCCAAATAAGGCCTACGGATCATATCGGAGGACGAAGTGGGACGAACGAGACGAACTTGGTACAAAGAAGGCCAAGGGATCAAATGGGAGGACGAAGATGGACGAACGAGACGAACTTTGTCCAAAGAAGGCCTACCGATCAAATGGGAGGACGAAGAGGGAAAAACGAGACGAACTTGGTCCAAAGAATGCGAACGAATCAAATGGGAGGATGAAGAGGGACGAACGAGATGAACTTTGTCCGAATGGGAGGAGGAAGAGGGACAAATGAGACGAACTTGGTACGAAGAAGGCCAAGGGATCAAATGGGAGGATGAACTTGGACGAATGAGACGATCTTTGTCCAAAGAAGGCCTACGGATGAAATGAGAGGACGAAGAGGGAAGAACGAGACGAACTTGGTCCGAAGAATGCCAACGGATCAAATGGGAGGACGAAGATGGACGAACGAGACAAACTTGGTCCAAATAAGGCCTACGGATCAAATGGGAGGCCGAAGAGGGACGAACGAGATGAACTTTGTACAAAGAAGGCCTACGGATCAAATGGGAGGATGAAGATGGACGAACGAGACGAACTTGCTCCAAATAAGGCCTATGGATCAAACGGGAGAACGAAGAGGGACGAACGAGACGAAGTTTGTCCAAAGAAGGCCTACGGATCAAATGGGAGGACGAAGATGGACGAACGAGACGAACTTGGTCCAAATAAGGCCTACGGATCATATGGGAGGATGAAGTGGGACGAACGAGACGAACTTGGTACAAAGAAGGCCAACGGATCAAATGGCAGGACGAAGATGGACGAACGAGACGTACTTGGTCCAAAGAAGGCCTACGGATGAAATGGGAGGATGAAGATGGACGAACGAGATGAACTTGGTCCAAAGAAGGCCTACGGATCAAATGGGAGGACGAAGAAGGACGAACGAGATGAACTTGGTCCAAATAAGGCCTACGGATCAAATGGGAGGACGAAGAGGGACGAACGAGATGAACTTGGTACAGAGAAGGCCAACGGATCAAATGGGAGTACGAAGATGGACGAAGATCGACTAACGAGACGAACTTGGTCCAAAGAAGGCCAACGGATCAAATGGGAGGAGGAAGAGGGACAAATGAGACGACTTGGTACAAAGAAGGCCAAGGGATCAAATGGGAGGACGAAGATGGACGAACGAGACGAACTTTGTCCAAAGAAGGCCAAAGGATCAAATGGGAGGACGAAGATGGACGAACGAGACGAACTTGGTCCAAAGAATGCCAACAGATCAAATGGGAGGACGAAGATGGACGAACGAGACGAACTTGGTCCAAAGAAGGTCCAAAGAATGCCAACGGATCAAATGGGAGGACGAAGATGAACGAATGAGATGAACTTGGTCCAAAGAAGGCCTACGGATCAAACAGGAGGACGAAGAGCGACGAACGAGACGAAGTTTGTCCAAAGAAGGCCTACGGATCTAATGGGAGGACAAAGGGGGAAGAACGAGACGAACTTGGTCCAAAGAAGGCCAACGGATCAAATGGGTGGACGAAGATGGACGAACGCGACGAACTTGGTCCAAGCAAGGCCTACGGATCAAATGGAAGGCGGAAGAGGGACAAATGAGACGAACTTGGTAAGAAGAATTCCAACGGATCAAATGGGAGGATGAAGATGGACGAACGAGACGAACTTGGTCCAAAGAAGGCCTACGGATCAAATGGGAGGACGAAGAGGGACGAACGAGACGAAGTTTCTCCAAAGAAGGCCTACGGAACAAATGGCAGGACGAATATGGACGAACGAGACGAACTTGGTCCAAATAAGGCCAATGGATCAAATAGGAGCACGAAGAGGGACGAACGAGACGAACATGGTACAAAGAAGGCCAACGGATCAAATGGGACGACGAAGACGGACGAACGAGACGAACTTGGTCCAAACAAGGCCAACGGATCAAATGGGAGGACGAAGAGGGAAGAACGAGACGAACTTGGTCCAAAGAATGCCAACGGATCAAATGGGAGGACGTAGATGGACGAACGTGACGAACTTGGTCCAAAGAATGCCAACGGATCAAATGGGAGGACGAAGATGGACGATTGAGACGAATTTTGTCCAAAGAAGGCCTACGGATCTAATGGGAGGACAAAGAGGGAAGAACGAGACGAACTTGGTCCAAAGAATGCCAACGGATCAAATGGGAGGACGAAGAGGGATGAACGAGACGAACATGGTACAAAGAAGGCCAACAGATCAAATGGGAGGACAAAGATGGACGAATGAGACGAACTTGGTCCAAAGAATGCCAACGGATCAAATGGGAGGACGAAGATGGAGGAACGAGACAAACTTGGTCCAAAGAAGGCCTACGGATCAAATGGGAGGACGAACAGGGACGAACGAGACGAACTGTGTACAAAGAAGGCCTACGGATCAAATGGGAGGACGAACGAGACGAAATTGGTCCAAATAAGGCCTACGGATCAAACGGGAGGACGAAGAGTGACGAAAGAGACGAAGTTTCTCCAAAGCAGGCCTACGGATCAAATGGGAGGACGAAGATGGACGAACGAGACGAACTTGGTCCAAATAAGGCCTACGGATCATATGGGAGGACGAAGAGGGACGAACGAGATGAACTTGGTACAGAGAAGGCCAACGGATCAAATGGGAGTACGAAGATGGACGAACGAGACGAACTTGGTCCAATTAAGGCCTACGGATCATATGGGAGGACGAAGTGGGACGAACGAGACGAACTTGGTAAAAAGAAGGCCAAGGGATCAAATGGGAGGACGAAGAAGGACGAACGAGACGAACTTTGTCCAAAGAAGGCCTACCGATCAAATGGGAGGACGAAGAGGGGAGAACGAGACGAACTTGGTCCAAAGAATGCCAACGAATCAAATGGGAGGATGAAGAGGGACGAACGAGATGAACTTTGTCCGAAGAAGGCATACGGATCAAATGGGAGGAGGAAGAGGGACAAATGAGACGAACTTGGTACGAAGAAGGCCAAGGGATCAAATGGGAGGATGAACTTGGACGAATGAGACGAACTTTGTCCAAAGAAGGCCTACGGATGAAATGGGAGGACGAAGAGGGAAGAACGAGACGAACTTGGTCCGAAGAATGGCAACGGATCAAATGGAAGGATGAAGATGGACGAACAAGGCGAACTTGGTCCAAAGAAGGCCAAGGGATCAAATGGGAGGACGAAGATGGACGAACATGACGAACTTTGTCCAAAGAAGGCATACGGATCAAATGGGAGGACGAAGACGGACGAACGAGACGATCTTGGTCCAAAGAAGGCCTACGGATCAAATGGGAGGAGGAAAAGGGACAAATGAGACGAACTTGGTATGAAGAAGGTCAAGGGATCAAATGGGAGGACGAAGATGGACGAACGAGACGAACTTTGTCCAAAGAAGGCCTACGGATGAAATGGGAGGACGAAGTGGGTAGAAAGAGACGAACTTGGTCCAAAGAATGCCAACGGATCAAATGGGATGACGAAGATGGAGGAACGAGACAAACTTGGTCCAAAGAAGGCCTACGGATCAAATGGGAGGACGAATAGGGACGAACGAGACGAACTGTGTACAAAGAAGGCCTACGGATCAAATGGGAGGACGAACGAGACGAAATTGGTCCAAATAAGGCCTACGGATCAAACGGGAGGACGAAGAGTGACGAACGAGACGAACTTTCTCCAAAGAAGGCCTACGGATCAAATGGGAGGACGAAGATGGACGAACGAGACGAATTGGTCCAAAGAAGGCCTACGGATCAAATGGGAGGACGAAGAGGGACGAACGAGACGAAGTTTGTCCAAAGAAGGCCTACGGATCAAATGGGAGGACGAAGATGGACGAACGAGACGAACTTTGTCCAATTAAGGCCTACGGATCATATGGGAGGACGAAGTGGGACGAACGAGACGAACTTGGTAAAAAGAAGGCCAAGGGATCAAATGGGAGGACGAAGATGGACGAACGAGACGAACTTTGTCCAAAGAAGGCCTACCGATCAAATGGGAGGACGAAGAGGGGAGAACGAGACGAACTTGGTCCAAAGAATGCCAACGAATCAAATGGGAGGATGAAGAGGGACGAACGAGATGAACTTTGTCCGAAGAAGGCATACGGATCAAATGGGAGGAGGAAGAGGGACCAATGAGACGAACTTGGTACGAAGAAGGCCAAGGGATCAAATGGGAGGATGAACTTGGACGAATGAGACGAACTTTGTCCAAAGAAGGCCTACGGATGAAATGGGAGGACGAAGAGGGAAGAACGAGACGAACTTGGTCCGAAGAATGGCAACGGATCAAATGGAAGGATGAAGATGGACGAACAAGGCGAACTTGGTCCAAAGAATGCCATTGCATCAAATGGGAGGACGAAGATGGACGAACGAGATGAACTTGGTCCAAAGAAGCCCTACGGATCAAATGGGAGGATGAAGATGGACGAACGAGATGAACTTGGTCCAAAGAAGTCCTACGGATCAAATGGGAAGAGGAAGAGGGACAAATGAGACGAACTTGGTACGAAGAAGGCCAAGGGATCAAATGGGAGGACGAAGATGGACGAACATGACGAACTTTGTCCAAAGAAGGCATACGGATCAAATGGGAGGACGAAGACGGACGAACGAGACGATCTTGGTCCAAAGAAGGCCTACGGATCAAATGGGAGGAGGAAGAGGGACAAATGAGACGAACTTGGTATGAAGAAGGTCAAGGGATCAAATGGGAGGACGAAGATGGACGAAAGAGACGAACTTTGTCCAAAGAAGGCCTACGGATGAAATGGGAGGACGAAGTGGGTAGAACGAGACGAACTTGGTCCAAAGAATGCCAACGGATCAAATGGGAGGACGAAGATGGAGGAACGAGACAAACTTGGTCCAAAGAAGGCCTACGGATCAAATGGGAGGACGAACAGGGACGAACGAGTCGAACTGTGTACAAAGAAGGGCTACGGATCAAATGGGAGGAAGAACGAGACGAAAGTGGTCCAAATAAGGCCTACGGATCAAACGGGAGGACGAAGAGTGACGAACGAGACGAAGTTTCTCCAAAGAAGGCCTACGGATCAAATGGGAGGATGAAGATGGACGAACGAGATGAATTGGTCCAAAGAAGGCCTACAGATCAAATGGGAGGACGAAGAGGGACGAACGAGACGAAGTTTGTCCAAAGAAGGCCTACGGATCAAATGGGAGGACGAAGATGGACGAACGAGACGAACTTGGTCCAATTAAGGCCTACGGATCATATGGGAGGACGAAGTGCGACGAACGAGACGAACTTGGTAAAAAGAAGGCCAAGGGATCAAATGGGAGGACGAATATGGACGAACGAGACGAACTTTGTCCAAAGAAGGCCTACCGATCAAATGGGAGGACGAAGAGGGAAGAACGAGACGAACTTGGTCCAAAGAATGCCAACGAATCAAATGGGAGGATGAAGAGGGACGAACGAGATGAACTTTGTCCGAAGAAGGCATACGGATCAAATGGGAGGAGGAAGAGGGACAAATGAGACGAACTTGGTACGAAGAAGGCCAAGGGATCAAATGGGAGGATGAACTTGGACGAATGAGACGAACATTGTCCAAAGAAGGCCTACGGATGAAATGGGAGGACGAAGAGGGAAGAACGAGACGAACTTGGTCCGAAGAATGGCAACGGATCAAATGGGAGGACGAAGATGAACGAACGAGACAAACTTGGTCCAAAGAAGGCCTACGGATCAAATGGGAGGCCGAAGAGGGACGAACGAGACGAACTTTGTACGAAGAAGGCCTACGGATCTAATGGGAGGATGAAGATGGACGAACGAGACGAACTTGTTCCAAATAAGGCCTATGGATCAAACGGGAGAACGAAGAGGGACGAACGAGACGAAGTTTGTCCAAAGAAGGCCTACGGATCAAATGGGAGGATGAAGATGAACGAACGAGACGAACTTGGTCCAAATAAGGCCTACGGACGAAGTGGGACGAACGAGACGAACTTGGTACAAAGAAGGCCAACGGATCAAATGGCAGGACGAAGATGGACGAACGAGACGAACTTGGTCCAAAGAAGGCCTACGGATGAAATGGGAGGACGAAGACGGACGAACGAGATGAACTTGGTCCAAAGAAGGCCTACGGATCAAATGGGAGGACGAAGACGGACGAACGAGATGAACTTGGTACAGAGACGGCCAACGGATCAAATGGGAGTACGAAGATGGACGAAGATCGACTAACGAGACGAACTTGGTCCAAAGAAGGCCAACGGATCAAATGGGAGGAGGAAGAGGGACAAATGAGACGACTTGGTACAAAGTAGGCCAAGGGATCAAATGGGAGGACGAAGATGGACGAACGAGACGAACTTGGTCCAAATAAGGCCTACGGATCAAATGGGAGAAGGAATAGGGACAAATGAGACGAACTTGGTACAAAGAAGGCCAAGGGATCAAATGGGAGGACGAAGATGGACGAACGAGACGAACTATGTCCAAAGAAGGCCTACCGATCAAATGGGAGGACGAAGAGGGAAGAACGAGACGAACTTGGTCCAAAGAATGCGAACGAATCAAATGGGAGGATGAAGAGGGACGAACGAGATGAACTTTGTCCGAATGGGAGGAGGAAGAGGGACAAATGAGACGAACTTGGTACGAAGAAGGCCAAGGGATCAAATGGGAGGATGAACTTGGACGAATGAGACGATCTTTGTCCAAAGAAGGCCTACGGATGAAATGAGAGGACGAAGAGGGAAGAACGAGACGAACTTGGTCCGAAGAATGCCAACGGATCAAATGGGAGGACGAAGATGGACGAACGAGACAAACTTGGTCCAAATAAGGCCTACGGATCAAATGGGAGGCCGAAGAGGGACGAACGAGATGAACTTTGTACAAAGAAGGCCTACGGATCAAATGGGAGGATGAAGATGGACGAACGAGACGAACTTGCTCCAAATAAGGCCTATGGATCAAACGGGAGAACGAAGAGGGACGAACGAGACGAAGTTTGTCCAAAGAAGGCCTACGGATCAAATGGGAGGACGAAGATGGACGAACGAGACGAACTTGGTCCAAATAAGGCCTACGGATCATATGGGAGGATGAAGTGGGACGAACGAGACGAACTTGGTACAAAGAAGGCCAACGGATCAAATGGCAGGACGAAGATGGACGAACGAGACGTACTTGGTCCAAAGAAGGCCTACGGATGAAATGGGAGGATGAAGATGGACGAACGAGATGAACTTGGTCCAAAGAAGGCCTACGGATCAAATGGGAGGACGAAGAAGGACGAACGAGATGAACTTGGTCCAAATAAGGCCTACGGATCAAATGGGAGGACGAAGAGGGACGAACGAGATGAACTTGGTACAGAGAAGGCCAACGGATCAAATGGGAGTACGAAGATGGACGAAGATCGACTAACGAGACGAACTTGGTCCAAAGAAGGCCAACGGATCAAATGGGAGGAGGAAGAGGGACAAATGAGACGACTTGGTACAAAGAAGGCCAAGGGATCAAATGGGAGGACGAAGATGGACGAACGAGACGAACTTTGTCCAAAGAAGGCCAAGGGATCAAATGGGAGGACGAAGATGGACGAACGAGACGAACTTGGTCCAAAGAATGCCAACAGATCAAATGGGAGGACGAAGATGGACGAACGAGACGAACTTGGTCCAAAGAAGGTCCAAAGAATGCCAACGGATCAAATGGGAGGACGAAGATGAACGAATGAGATGAACTTGGTCCAAAGAAGGCCTACGGATCAAACAGGAGGACGAAGAGCGACGAACGAGACGAAGTTTGTCCAAAGAAGGCCTACGGATCTAATGGGAGGACAAAGGGGGAAGAACGAGACGAACTTGGTCCAAAGAATGCCAACGGATCAAATGGGAGGACGAAGAGGGATGAACGAGACGAACATGGTACAAAGAAGGCCAACAGATCAAATGGGAGGACGAAGATGGACGAATGAGACGAACTTGGTCCAAAGAATGCCAACGGATCAAATGGGAGGACGAAGATGGACGAACGAGACGAACTTGGTCCAAAGAAGGCCTACGGATCAAATGGGAGGACGAAGAGGGACGAACGAGACGAAGTTTCTCCAAAGAAGGCCTACGGAACAAATGGCAGGACGAATATGGACGAACGAGACGAACTTGGTCCAAATAAGGCCAATGGATCAAATAGGAGCACGAAGAGGGACGAACGAGACGAACATGGTACAAAGAAGGCCAACGGATCAAATGGGACGACGAAGACGGACGAACGAGACGAACTTGGTCCAAACAAGGCCAACGGATCAAATGGGAGGACGAAGAGGGAAGAACGAGACGAACTTGGTCCAAAGAATGCCAACGGATCAAATGGGAGGACGTAGATGGACGAACGTGACGAACTTGGTCCAAAGAATGCCAACGGATCAAATGGGAGGACGAAGATGGACGATTGAGACGAATTTTGTCCAAAGAAGGCCTACGGATCTAATGGGAGGACAAAGAGGGAAGAACGAGACGAACTTGGTCCAAAGAATGCCAACGGATCAAATGGGAGGACGAAGAGGGATGAACGAGACGAACATGGTACAAAGAAGGCCAACAGATCAAATGGGAGGACAAAGATGGACGAATGAGACGAACTTGGTCCAAAGAATGCCAACGGATCAAATGGGAGGACGAAGATGGAGGAACGAGACAAACTTGGTCCAAAGAAGGCCTACGGATCAAATGGGAGGACGAACAGGGACGAACGAGACGAACTGTGTACAAAGAAGGCCTACGGATCAAATGGGAGGACGAACGAGACGAAATTGGTCCAAATAAGGCCTACGGATCAAACGGGAGGACGAAGAGTGACGAAAGAGACGAAGTTTCTCCAAAGCAGGCCTACGGATCAAATGGGAGGACGAAGATGGACGAACGAGACGAACTTGGTCCAAATAAGGCCTACGGATCATATGGGAGGACGAAGAGGGACGAACGAGATGAACTTGGTACAGAGAAGGCCAACGGATCAAATGGGAGTACGAAGATGGACGAACGAGACGAACTTGGTCCAATTAAGGCCTACGGATCATATGGGAGGACGAAGTGGGACGAACGAGACGAACTTGGTAAAAAGAAGGCCAAGGGATCAAATGGGAGGACGAAGATGGACGAACGAGACGAACTTTGTCCAAAGAAGGCCTACCGATCAAATGGGAGGACGAAGAGGGGAGAACGAGACGAACTTGGTCCAAAGAATGCCAACGAATCAAATGGGAGGATGAAGAGGGACGAACGAGATGAACTTTGTCCGAAGAAGGCATACGGATCAAATGGGAGGAGGAAGAGGGACAAATGAGACGAACTTGGTACGAAGAAGGCCAAGGGATCAAATGGGAGGATGAACTTGGACGAATGAGACGAACTTTGTCCAAAGAAGGCCTACGGATGAAATGGGAGGACGAAGAGGGAAGAACGAGACGAACTTGGTCCGAAGAATGGCAACGGATCAAATGGAAGGATGAAGATGGACGAACAAGGCGAACTTGGTCCAAAGAAGGCCAAGGGATCAAATGGGAGGACGAAGATGGACGAACATGACGAACTTTGTCCAAAGAAGGCATACGGATCAAATGGGAGGACGAAGACGGACGAACGAGACGATCTTGGTCCAAAGAAGGCCTACGGATCAAATGGGAGGAGGAAAAGGGACAAATGAGACGAACTTGGTATGAAGAAGGTCAAGGGATCAAATGGGAGGACGAAGATGGACGAACGAGACGAACTTTGTCCAAAGAAGGCCTACGGATGAAATGGGAGGACGAAGTGGGTAGAAAGAGACGAACTTGGTCCAAAGAATGCCAACGGATCAAATGGGATGACGAAGATGGAGGAACGAGACAAACTTGGTCCAAAGAAGGCCTACGGATCAAATGGGAGGACGAATAGGGACGAACGAGACGAACTGTGTACAAAGAAGGCCTACGGATCAAATGGGAGGACGAACGAGACGAAATTGGTCCAAATAAGGCCTACGGATCAAACGGGAGGACGAAGAGTGACGAACGAGACGAACTTTCTCCAAAGAAGGCCTACGGATCAAATGGGAGGACGAAGATGGACGAACGAGACGAATTGGTCCAAAGAAGGCCTACGGATCAAATGGGAGGACGAAGAGGGACGAACGAGACGAAGTTTGTCCAAAGAAGGCCTACGGATCAAATGGGAGGACGAAGATGGACGAACGAGACGAACTTTGTCCAATTAAGGCCTACGGATCATATGGGAGGACGAAGTGGGACGAACGAGACGAACTTGGTAAAAAGAAGGCCAAGGGATCAAATGGGAGGACGAAGATGGACGAACGAGACGAACTTTGTCCAAAGAAGGCCTACCGATCAAATGGGAGGACGAAGAGGGGAGAACGAGACGAACTTGGTCCAAAGAATGCCAACGAATCAAATGGGAGGATGAAGAGGGACGAACGAGATGAACTTTGTCCGAAGAAGGCATACGGATCAAATGGGAGGAGGAAGAGGGACCAATGAGACGAACTTGGTACGAAGAAGGCCAAGGGATCAAATGGGAGGATGAACTTGGACGAATGAGACGAACTTTGTCCAAAGAAGGCCTACGGATGAAATGGGAGGACGAAGAGGGAAGAACGAGACGAACTTGGTCCGAAGAATGGCAACGGATCAAATGGAAGGATGAAGATGGACGAACAAGGCGAACTTGGTCCAAAGAATGCCATTGCATCAAATGGGAGGACGAAGATGGACGAACGAGATGAACTTGGTCCAAAGAAGCCCTACGGATCAAATGGGAGGATGAAGATGGACGAACGAGATGAACTTGGTCCAAAGAAGTCCTACGGATCAAATGGGAAGAGGAAGAGGGACAAATGAGACGAACTTGGTACGAAGAAGGCCAAGGGATCAAATGGGAGGACGAAGATGGACGAACATGACGAACTTTGTCCAAAGAAGGCATACGGATCAAATGGGAGGACGAAGACGGACGAACGAGACGATCTTGGTCCAAAGAAGGCCTACGGATCAAATGGTAGGAGGAAGAGGGACAAATGAGACGAACTTGGTATGAAGAAGGTCAAGGGATCAAATGGAAGGACGAAGATGGACGAAAGAGACGAACTTTGTCCAAAGAAGGCCTACGGATGAAATGGGAGGACGAAGTGGGTAGAACGAGACGAACTTGGTCCAAAGAATGCCAACGGATCAAATGGGAGGACGAAGATGGAGGAACGAGACAAACTTGGTCCAAAGAAGGCCTACGGATCAAATGGGAGGACGAACAGGGACGAACGAGTCGAACTGTGTACAAAGAAGGGCTACGGATCAAATGGGAGGAAGAACGAGACGAAAGTGGTCCAAATAAGGCCTACGGATCAAACGGGAGGACGAAAAGTGACGAACGAGACGAAGTTTCTCCAAAGAAGGCCTACGGATCAAATGGGAGGATGAAGATGGACGAACGAGATGAATTGGTCCAAAGAAGGCCTACAGATCAAATGGGAGGACGAAGAGGGACGAACGAGACGAAGTTTGTCCAAAGAAGGCCTACGGATCAAATGGGAGGACGAAGATGGACGAACGAGACGAACTTGGTCCAATTAAGGCCTACGGATCATATGGGAGGACGAAGTGCGACGAACGAGACGAACTTGGTAAAAAGAAGGCCAAGGGATCAAATGGGAGGACGAATATGGACGAACGAGACGAACTTTGTCCAAAGAAGGCCTACCGATCAAATGGGAGGACGAAGAGGGAAGAACGAGACGAACTTGGTCCAAAGAATGCCAACGAATCAAATGGGAGGATGAAGAGGGACGAACGAGATGAACTTTGTCCGAAGAAGGCATACGGATCAAATGGGAGGAGGAAGAGGGACAAATGAGACGAACTTGGTACGAAGAAGGCCAAGGGATCAAATGGGAGGATGAACTTGGACGAATGAGACGAACATTGTCCAAAGAAGGCCTACGGATGAAATGGGAGGACGAAGAGGGAAGAACGAGACGAACTTGGTCCGAAGAATGGCAACGGATCAAATGGGAGGACGAAGATGAACGAACGAGACAAACTTGGTCCAAAGAAGGCCTACGGATCAAATGGGAGGCCGAAGAGGGACGAACGAGACGAACTTTGTACGAAGAAGGCCTACGGATCTAATGGGAGGATGAAGATGGACGAACGAGACGAACTTGTTCCAAATAAGGCCTATGGATCAAACGGGAGAACGAAGAGGGACGAACGAGACGAAGTTTGTCCAAAGAAGGCCTACGGATCAAATGGGAGGATGAAGATGAACGAACGAGACGAACTTGGTCCAAATAAGGCCTACGGACGAAGTGGGACGAACGAGACGAACTTGGTACAAAGAAGGCCAACGGATCAAATGGCAGGACGAAGATGGACGAACGAGACGAACTTGGTCCAAAGAAGGCCTACGGATGAAATGGGAGGACGAAGACGGACGAACGAGATGAACTTGGTCCAAAGAAGGCCTACGGATCAAATGGGAGGACGAAGACGGACGAACGAGATGAACTTGGTACAGAGACGGCCAACGGATCAAATGGGAGTACGAAGATGGACGAAGATCGACTAACGAGACGAACTTGGTCCAAAGAAGGCCAACGGATCAAATGGGAGGAGGAAGAGGGACAAATGAGACGACTTGGTACAAAGAAGGCCAAGGGATCAAATGGGAGGACGAAGATGGACGAACGAGACGAACTTGGTCCAAATAAGGCCTACGGATCAAATGGGAGAAGGAATAGGGACAAATGAGACGAACTTGGTACAAAGAAGGCCAAGGGATCAAATGGGAGGACGAAGATGGACGAACGAGACGAACTATGTCCAAAGAAGGCCTACCGATCAAATGGGAGGACGAAGAGGGAAGAACGAGACGAACTTGGTCCAAAGAATGCCAACGAATCAAATGGGAGGATGAAGAGGGACGAACGAGATGAACTTTGTCTGAAGAAGGCATACGGATCAAATGGGAGGAGGAAGAGGGACAAATGAGACGAACTTGCTACGAAGAAGGCCTACGGATGAAATGGCAGGACGAAGAGGGAAGAACGAGACGAACTTGGTCCGAAGAATGCCAACGGATCAAATGGGAGGACGAAGATGGACGAACGAGACAAACTTGGTCCAAAGAAGGCCTACGGATCAAATAGGAGGCCGAAGAGGGACGAACGAGACGAACTTTGTACAAAGAAGGCCTACGGATCAAATGGGAGGATTAAGATGGACGAACGAGACGAACTTGTTCCAAATAAGGCCTATGGATCAAACGGGAGGACGAAGAGGGACGAACGAGATGAACTTGGTACAAAGAAGGCCAACGGGTCAAATGGGAGTACGAAGATGGACGAAGATCGACTAACGAGACGAACTTGGTCCAAAGAAGGCCTACGGATCAAATGGGAGGAGGAAGAGGGACAAATGAGACGACTTGGTACAAAGAAGGCCAAGGGATCAAATGGGAGGACGAAGATGGACGAACGAGATGAACTTGGTCCAAATAAGGCCTACGGATCATATTGGAGGACGAAGTGGGACGAACGAGACGAACTTGGTAGAAAGAAGGCCAACGGATCAAATGGCAGGACGAAGATGGACGAACGAGACGAACTTTGTCCAAAGAAGGCCTACGGATGAAATGGGAGGATGAAGATGGACGAACGAGACGAACTTGGTCCAAATAAGGCCTACGGATCAAATGGGAGGACGAAGAGGGACGAACGAGATGAACTTGGTACAAAGAAGGCCAACGGGTCAAATGGGAGTACGAAGATGGACGAAGATCGACTAACGAGACGAACTTGGTCCAAAGAAGGCCTACGGATCAAATGGGAGGAGGAAGAGGGACAAATGAGACGACTTGGTACAAAGAAGGCCAAGGGATCAAATGGGAGGACGAAGATGGACGAACGAGACGAACTTTGTCCAAAGAAGGCCAACGGATCAAATGGGAGGACGAAGATGGACGAACGAGACGAACATGGTCCAAAGAATGCCAACGGATCAAATGAGAGGATGAAGATGGACGAACGAGACGAACTTGGTCCAAAGAAGCCCTACGGATCAAATGGGAGAATGAAGATGGACGAACGAGACGAACTTTGTCCAAAGAAGGCCTACCGATCAAATGGGAGGACGAAGAGGGAAGAACGAGACGAACTTGGTCCAAAGAATGCCAACGAATCAAATGGGAGGATGAAGAGGGACGAACGAGATGAACTTTGTCCGAAGAAGGCATACGGATCAAATGGGAGGAGGAAGAGGGACAAATGAGACGAACTTGGTACGAAGAAGGCCAAGGGATCAAATGGGAGGATGAACTTGGACGAATGAGACGAACTTTGTCCAAAGAAGGCCTACGGATGAAATGGGAGGACGAAGAGGGAAGAACGAGACGATCTTGGTCCAAAGAAGGCCTACGGATCAAATGGGAGGAGGAAGAGGGACAAATGAGACGAACTTGGTATGAAGAAGGTCAAGGGATCAAATGGGAGGACGAAGATGGACGAACGAGACGAACTTTGTCCAAAGAAGGCCTACGGATGAAATGGGAGGACGAAGTGGGTAGAACGAGACGAACTTGGTCCAAAGAATGCCAACGGATCAAATGGGAGGACGAAGATGGAGGAACGAGACAAACTTGGTCCAAAGAAGGCCTACGGATCAAATGGGAGGACGAACAGGGACGAACGAGTCGAACTGTGTACAAAGAAGGCCTACGGATCAAATGGGAGGAAGAACGAGACGAAAGTGGTCCAAATAAGGCCTACGGATCAAACGGGAGGACGAAGAGTGACGAACGAGACGAAGTTTCTCCAAAGAAGGCCTACAGATCAAATGGGAGGATGAAGATGGACGAACGAGACGAATTGGTCCAAAGAAGGCCTACGGATCAAATGGGAGGACGAAGAGGGACGAACGAGACGAAGTTTGTCCAAAGAAGGCCTACGGATCAAATGGGAGGACGAAGATGGACGAACGAGACGAACTTGGTCCAATTAAGGCCTACGGATCATATGGGAGGACGAAGTGCGACGAACGAGACGAACTTGGTAAAAAGAAGGCCAAGGGATCAAATGGGAGGACGAAGATGGACGAACGAGACGAACTTTGTCCAAAGAAGGCCTACCGATCAAATGGGAGGACGAAGAGGGAAGAACGAGACGAACTTGGTCCAAAGAATGCCAACGAATCAAATGGGAGGATGAAGAGGGACGAATGAGATGAACTTTGTCCGAAGAAGGCATACGGATCAAATGGGAGGAGGAAGAGGGACAAATGAGACGAACTTGGTACGAAGAAGGCCAAGGGATCAAATGGGAGGATGAACTTGGACGAATGAGACGAACTTTGTCCAAAGAAGGCCTACGGATGAAATGGGAGGACGAAGAGGGAAGAACGAGACGAACTTGGTCCGAAGAATGGCAACGGATCAAATGGGAGGACGAAGATGAACGAACGAGACAAACTTGGTCCAAAGAAGGCCTACGGATCAAATGGGAGGCCGAAGAGGGACGAACGAGACGAACTTTGTACGAAGAAGGCCTACGGATCAAATGGGAGGATGAAGATGGACGAACGAGACGAACTTGTTCCAAATAAGGCCTATGGATCAAACGGGAGAACGAAGAGGGACGAACGAGACGAAGTTTGTCCAAAGAAGGCCTACGGATCAAATGGGAGGATGAAGATGAACGAACGAGACGAACTTGGTCCAAATAAGGCCTACGGACGAAGTGGGACGAACGAGACGAACTTGGTACAAAGAAGGCCAACGGATCAAATGGCAGGACGAAGATGGACGAACGAGACGAACTTGGTCCAAAGAAGGCCTACGGATGAAATGGGAGGACGAAGACGGACGAACGAGATGAACTTGGTCCAAAGAAGGCCTACGGATCAAATGGGAGGACGAAGACGGACGAACGAGATGAACTTGGTACAGAGACGGCCAACGGATCAAATGGGAGTACGAAGATGGACGAAGATCGACTAACGAGACGAACTTGGTCCAAAGAAGGCCAACGGATCAAATGGGAGGAGGAAGAGGGACAAATGAGAAGACTTGGTACAAAGAAGGCCAAGGGATCAAATGGGAGGACGAAGATGGACGAACGAGACGAACTTGGTCCAAATAAGGCCTACGGATCAAATGGGAGAAGGAATAGGGACAAATGAGACGAACTTGGTACAAAGAAGGCCAAGGGATCAAATGGGAGGACGAAGATGGACGAACGAGACGAACTATGTCCAAAGAAGGCCTACCGATCAAATGGGAGGACGAAGAGGGAAGAACGAGACGAACTTGGTCCAAAGAATGCCAACGAATCAAATGGGAGGATGAAGAGGGACGAACGAGATGAACTTTGTCCGAAGAAGGCATACGGATCAAATGGGAGGTGGAAGAGGGACAAATGAGACGAACTTGCTACGAAGAAGGCCTACGGATGAAATGGCAGGACGAAGAGGGAAGAACGAGACGAACTTGGTCCGAAGAATGCCAACGGATCAAATGGGAGGACGAAGATGGACGAACGAGACAAACTTGGTCCAAAGAAGGCCTACGGATCAAATAGGAGGCCGAAGAGGGACGAACGAGACGAACTTTGTACAAAGAAGGCCTACGGATCAAATGGGAGGATTAAGATGGACGAACGAGACGAACTTGTTCCAAATAAGGCCTATGGATCAAACGGGAGGACGAAGAGGGACGAACGAGACGAAGTTAGTCCAAAGAAGGCCTACGGATCAAATGGGAGGACGAAGATGGACGAAAGAGATGAACTTGGTCCAAATAAGGCCTACGGATCATATGGGAGGACGAAGTGGGACGAACGAGACGAACTTGGTAGAAAGAAGGCCAACGGATCAAATGGCAGGACGAAGATGGACGAACGAGACGAACTTGGTCCAAAGAAGGCCTACGGATGAAATGGGAGGATGAAGATGGACGAACGAGACGAACTTGGTCCAAATAAGGCCTACGGATCAAATGGGAGGACGAAGAGGGACGAACGAGATGAACTTGGTACAAAGAAGGCCAACGGGTCAAATGGGAGTACGAAGATGGACGAAGATCGACTAACGAGACGAACTTGGTCCAAAGAAGGCCTACGGATCAAATGGGAGGAGGAAGAGGGACAAATGAGACGACTTGGTACAAAGAAGGCCAAGGGATCAAATGGGAGGACGAAGATGGACGAACGAGACGAACTTTGTCCAAAGATGGCCAACGGATCAAATGGGAGGATGAAGATGGACGAACGAGACGAACTTTGTCCAAAGAAGGCCTACCGATCAAATGGGAGGACGAAGAGGGAAGAACGAGACGAACTTGGTCCAAAGATTGCCAACGGATCAAATGGGAGGACGAAGATGGACGAACGAGACGAACTTGGTCCAAAGAAGGCCTACGGATCAAATGGGAGGACGAAGAGGGACGAACGAGACGAAGTTTCTCCAAAGAAGGCCTACGGATCAAATGGCAGGACGAAGATGGACGAACGAGACGAACTTGGTCCAAATAAGGCCAATGGATCAAATAGGGGGACGAAGAGGGACGAACGAGACGAACATGGTACAAAGAAGGCCAACGGATCAAATGGGACGACGAAGACGGACGAACGAGACGAACTTGGTCCAAACAAGGCCTACGAATCAAATGGGAGGACGAAGACGGAAGAACGAGACGAATTGGTCTAAAGAATGCCAACGGATCAAATGGGAGGACGAAGACGGACGAACGAGACAAACTTGGTCCAAAGAAGGCCTACGGATCAAAAGGGAGGACGAAGACGGACGAACGAGACGAACTTCGTACAAAGAAGGCCAACGGATCTAATGGGAGGACGAAGATGGACGAACTAGACGAAGTTTGTCCAAAGAAGGCCTACGGATCTAATGGGAGGACAAAGTGGGAAGAACGAGACGAACTTGGTCCAAACAATGCCAACGGATCAAATGGGAGGACGAAGAGGGATGAACGAGACGAACATGGTACAAAGAAGGCCAACAGATCAAATGGGAGGACGAAGATGGACGAACGAGACGAACTTGGTCCAAATAAGGCCTACGGATCAAATGGGAGAAGGAATAGGGACAAATGAGACGAACTTGGTACAAAGAAGGCCAAGGGATCAAATGGGAGGACGAAGATGGACGAACGAGACGAACTACGTCCAAAGAAGGCCTACCGATCAAATGGGAGGACGAAGAGGGAAGAACGAGACGAACTTGGTCCAAAGAATGCCAACGAATCAAATGGGAGGATGAAGAGGGACGAACGAGATGAACTTTGTCCGAAGAAGGCATACGGATCAAATGGGAGGAGGAAGAGGGACAAATGAGACGAACTTGCTACGAAGAAGGCCTACGGATGAAATGGCAGGACGAAGAGGGAAGAACGAGACGAACTTGGTCCGAAGAATGCCAACGGATCAAATGGGAGGACGAAGATGGACGAACGAGACAAACTTGGTCCAAAGAAGGCCTACGGATCAAATAGGAGGCCGAAGAGGGACGAACGAGACGAACTTTGTACAAAGAAGGCCTACGGATCAAATGGGAGGATTAAGATGGACGAACGAGACGAACTTGTTCCAAATAAGGCCTATGGATCCAACGGGAGGACGAAGAGGGACGAACGAGACGAAGTTAGTCCAAAGAAGGCCTACGGATCAAATGGGAGGACGAAGATGGACGAACGAGATGAACTTGGTCCAAATAAGGCCTACGGATCATATGGGAGGACGAAGTGGGACGAACGAGACGAACTTGGTCGAAAGAAGGCCAACGGATCAAATGGCAGGACGAAGATGGACGAACGAGACGAACTTGGTCCAAAGAAGGCCTACGGATGAAATGGGAGGATGAAGATGGACGAACGAGACGAACTTGGTCCAAATAAGGCCTACGGATCAAATGGGAGGACGAAGAGGGACGAACGAGATGAACTTGGTACAAAGAAGGCCAACGGGTCAAATGGGAGTACGAAGATGGACGAAGATCGACTAACGAGACGAACTTGGTCCAAAGAAGGCCTACGGATCAAATGGGAGGAGGAAGAGGGACAAATGAGACGACTTGGTACAAAGAAGGCTAAGGGATCAAATGGGAGGACGAAGATGGACGAACGAGACGAACTTTGTCCAAAGAAGGCCAACGGATCAAATGGGAGGACGAAGATGGACGAACGAGACGAACATGGTCCAAAGAATGCCAACGGATCAAATGAGAGGATGAAGATGGACGAACGAGACGAACTTGGTCCAAAGAAGCCCTACGGATCAAATGGGAGGATGAAGATGGACGAACGAGATGAACTTGGTCCAAAGAAGTCCTACGGATCAAATGGGAGGAGGAAGAGGGACAAATGAGACGAACTTGGTACGAAGAAGGCCAAGGTATCAAATGGGAGGACGAAGATGGACGAACATGACGAACTTTGTCCAAAGAAGGCATACGGATCAAATGGGAGGACGAAGACGGACGAACGAGACGATCTTGGTCCAAAGAAGGCCTACGGATCAAATGGGAGGAGGAAGAGGGACAAATGAGACGAGGGAGGACGAAGACGGACGAACGAGACGAACTTGGTACAAAGAAGGCCAACGGATCTAATGGGAGGATGAAGATGGACGAACGAGATGAACTTTGTCCAAATAAGGCCTACGGATCTAATGGGAGGACAAAGAGGGAAGAACGAGACGAACTTGGTCCAAAGAATGCCAACGGATCAAATGGGAGGACGAAGAGGGATGAACGAGACGAACATGGTACAAAGAAGGCCAACAGATCGAATGGGAGGACGAAGATGGACGAACGAGACGAACTTGGTCCAAAGATTGCCAACGGATCAAATGGGAGGACGAAGATGGACGAACGAGACGAACTTGGTCCAAAGAAGGCCTACGGATCAAATGGGAGGACGAAGAGGGACGAACGAGACGAAGTTTCTCCAAAGAAGGCCTACGGATCAAATGGCAGGACGAAGATGGACGAACGAGACGAACTTGGTCCAAATAAGGCCAATGGATCAAATAGGGGGACGAAGAGGGACGAACGAGACGAACATGGTACAAAGAAGGCCAACGGATCAAATGGGACGACGAAGACGGACGAACGAGACGAACTTGGTCCAAACAAGGCCTACGAATCAAATGGGAGGACGAAGACGGAAGAACGAGACGAATTGGTCTAAAGAATGCCAACGGATCAAATGGGAGGACGAAGACGGACGAACGAGACAAACTTGGTCCAAAGAAGGCCTACGGATCAAAAGGGAGGACGAAGACGGACGAACGAGACGAACTTCGTACAAAGAAGGCCAACGGATCTAATGGGAGGACGAAGATGGACGAACTAGACGAAGTTTGTCCAAAGAAGGCCTACGGATCTAATGGGAGGACAAAGTGGGAAGAACGAGACGAACTTGGTCCAAACAATGCCAACGGATCAAATGGGAGGACGAAGAGGGATGAACGAGACGAACATGGTACAAAGAAGGCCAACAGATCAAATGGGAGGACGAAGATGGACGAACGAGACGAACTTGGTCCAAAGATTGCCAACGGATCAAATGGGAGGACGAAGATGGACGAACGAGACGAACTTGGTCCAAAGAAGGCCTATGGATCAAATGGGAGGACGAAGAGGGACGAACGAGACGAAGTTTCTCCAAAGAAGGCCTACGGATCAAATGGCAGGACGAAGATGGACGAACGAGACGAACTTGGTCCAAATAAGGCCAATGGATCAAATAGGAGGACGAAGAGGGACGAACGAGACGAACATGGTACAAAGAAGGCCAACGGATCAAATGGGACGACGAAGACGGACGAACGAGACGAACATGGTCCAAACAAGGCCTACGGATCAAATGGGAGGACGAAGACGGAAGAACGAGACGAATTGGTCCAAAGAATGCCAACGGATCAAATGGGAGGACGAAGATGGACGAACGTGACGAACTTGGTCCAAAGAATCCCAACGGATCAAATGGGAGGACGAAGATGGACGATTGAGACGAACTTGGTCCAAAGAATGCCATTGCATCAAATGGGAGGACGAAGATGGACGAACGAGACGAACTTGGTACAAAGAAGGCCAGCGGATCAAATGGGAGGACGAAGATGGACGAACGAGACGAACTTGGTACAAAGAAGGCCAGCGGATCAAATGGGAGGACGAAGATGGACGAACGAGACGAAGTTGGTCCAACTAAGGCCTACGGATCAAATGGGAGGAGGAAGAGGGACAAATGAGACGAACTTGGTACGAAGAAAGCCAAGGTATCAAATGGGAGGACGAAGATGGACGAACATGACGAACTTTGTCCAAAGAAGGCATACGGATCAAATGGGAGGACGAAGACGGACCAACGAGACGATCTTGGTCCAAAGAAGGCCTACGGATCAAATGGGAGGAGGAAGAGGGACAAATGAGACGAACTTGGTATGAAGAAGGTCAAGGGATCAAATGGGAGGACGAAGATGGACGAACGAGACGAACTTTGTCCAAAGAAGGCCTACGGATGAAATGGGAGGACGAAGAGGGTAGAACGAGACGAACTTGGTCCAAAGAATGCCAACGGATCAAATGGGAGGACGAAGATGGAGGAACGAGACAAACTTGGTCCAAAGAAGGCCTATGGATCAAATGGGAGGACGAAGAGGGACGAACGAGACGAACTGTGTACAAAGAAGGCCTACGGATCAAATGGGAGGACGAACGAGACGAAATTGGTCCAAATAAGGCCTACGAATCAACCGGGAGGACGAAGAGTGACGAACGAGACGAAGTTTGTCCAAAGAAGGCCTACGGATCAAATGGGAGGACGAAGTGGGACGAACGAGACGAACTTGGTACAAAGAAGGCCAACGGATCAAATGGCAGGACGAAGATGGACGAACGAGACGAACTTGGTCCAAAGAAGGCCTACGGGTGAAATGGGAGGATGAAGATGGACGAACGAGACGAACTTGGACCAAATAAGGCCTACGGATCAAATGGGAGGACGAAGAGGGACAAATGAGACGACTTGGTACAAAGAAGGCCAAGGGATCAAATGGGAGGACGAAGATGGACGAACGAGACGAACTTTGTCCAAAGAAGGCCAACGGATCAAATGGGAGGACGAAGATGGACGAACGAGACGAACTTGGTCCAAAGAATGCCAACGGATCAAATGGGAGGACGAAGATGGACGAACGAGACGAACTTTGTCCAAAGAAGGCCAACGGATCAAATGGGAGGACGAAGATGGACGAACGAGACGAACATGGTCCAAAGAAGGTCCAAAGAATGCCAACGGATCAAATGGGAGGACGAAGATGAACGAACGAGACGAAGTTTGTCCAAAGAAGCCCTACGGATCAAATGGGAGGACGAAGATGGACGAACGAGACGAACTTGGTCCAAATAAGGCCTACGGATCATACGGGAGGACGAAGTGGGACGAACGAGAAGAACTTGGTACAAAGAAGGCCAAGGGATCAAATGGGAGGACGAAGATGGACGAACGAGACGAACTTTGTCCAAAGAAGGCCTACCGATCAAATGGGAGGACGAAGAGGGAAGAACGAGACGAACTTGGTCCAAAGAATGCCAACGGATCAAATGGGAGGACGAAGATGGCCAAACGAGACGAACTTGGTCCAAATAAGGCCAATCGATCAAATGGGAGGACGAAGATGGATGAACGAGACGAACTTGGTACAAAGAAGGCCAACGGATCAAATGGGAGGACGAAGATGGACGAACGAGACGAACTTGGTCCAAACAAGGCCTACGGATCAAATGGGAGGCGAAAGAGGGAAGAACGAGACGAACTTGGTCCAAAGAATGCCAACGGATCGAATGGGAGGACGAAGAGGAACGAACGAGACGAACTTGGTACAAAGAAGGCCAACGGTTCAAATAGAAGGACGAAGATGGACGAACAAGGCGAACTTGGTCCAAAGAATGCCATTGCATCAAATGGGAGGACGAAGATGGACGAACGAGACGAACTTGGTCCAAAGAAGCCCTACGGATCAAATGGGAGGACGAAGATGGACGAACGAGACGAACTTTGTCCAAAGAAGTCCTACGGATCAAATGGGAGGAGGAAGAGGGACAAATGAGACGAACTTGGTACGAAGAATTCCAACGGATCAAATGGGAGGATGAAGATGGACGAACGAGACGAACTTGGTCCAAATAAGGCCTACGAATCAAATGGGAGGATGAAGAGGGACGAACGAGACGAACTTGGTACAAAGAAGGCCAACGGATCTAATGGGAGGACGAAGATGGACGAACGAGACGAACTTTGTCCAAAGAAGGCCTACGGATCAAATGGGAGGACGAAGAGGGAAGAACGAGACGAACTTGGTCCAAAGAATGCCAACGAATCAAATGGGAGGATGAAGAGAGACGAACGAGACGAACATGGTACAAAGAAGGCCAACGGATAAAATGGGAGGACGAAGAATGATGAACGAGACGAACTTGGTCCAAAGAATGCCAACGGATCAAACGGGAGGACGAAGATGGACGAACGAGACGAACTTGGTCCAAAGAAGGCCTACGGATCAAAAGGGAGGACGAAGAGGGACGAACGAGACGAAGTTTGTCCAAAGAAGGCCTACGGATCAAATGGGAGGACGAAGATGGACGAACGAGACGAACTTGGTCCAAATAAGGCCTACGGATCATACGGGACGACGAAGTGGGACGAACGAGACGAACTTGGTCCAAAGAATGCCAAGGGATCAAATGGGAGGACGAAGATGGACGAACGAGACGAAGTTTGTCCAAAGAAGGCCTACGGATCAAATGGGAGGACGAAGATGGACGAACGAGACGAACTTGGTACAAATAAGGCCAAAGGATCAATTGGGAGGACGAAGATCGACGAACGAGCGAACTTGGTACAAAGAAGGCCAACGGATCAAATGGGAGGACGAAGATGGACGAACGAGACGAACTCGGTCCAAACAAGGCCTACGGATCAAATGGGAGGACAAAGAGGGAAGAACGAGACGAACTTGGTCCAAAGAATGCCAACGGATCAAATGGGAGGACGAAGATGGACGAACGAGATGAACTTGGTCCAAAGAAGGCCTACGGATCAAATGGCAGGATGAAGATGGACGAATGAGATGAACTTGGTCCAAAGAAGGCCTACGGATCAAATGGGAGGAGGAAGAGGGACAAATGAGACGAACTTGGTACGAAGAAGGCCAAGGGATCAAATGGGAGGACGAAGATGGACGAACAAGATGATCTTTGTCCAAAGAAAGCCTACGGATCAAATGGGAGGACGAAGACGGACGAACGAGACGAACTTGGTCCAAAGAAGGCCTACGGATCATATGGGAGGAGGAAGAGGGACAAATGAGACGAACTTGGTACGAAGAAGGCCAAGGGATCAAATGGGAGGACGAAGATGGACGAACGAGACGAACTTTGTCCAAAGAAGGCCTACGGATGAAATGGGAGGACGAAGAGGGTAGAACGAGACGATCTTGGTCCAAAGAATGCCAACTGATCAAAAGGGAGGACGAAGATGGATGAACGAGACGAACTTGGTCCAAAGAAGGCCTACGGATCAAATGGGAGAACGAAGAGGGAAGAACGAGACGAACTAGGTCCAAAGAATGCCAACGGATCAAATGGGAGGACGAAGATGGACGAACGTGACGAACTTGGTACAAAGAATGCCAACGGATCAAATGGGAGGACGAAGATGGACGATTGAGACGAACTTGGTCCAAAGAAGACCTACGGATCGAATGGGACGACGAAGAGGGACGAACGAGACGAACTTGGTACAAAGAAGGCCAACGGATCAAATGGAAGGACGAAGATGGACGAACGAGACGAACTTGGTCCAAAGAAGCCCTACGGATCAAATGGGAGGACGAAGATGGACGAACGAGACGAACTTTGTCCAAAGAAGTCCTACGGATCAAATGGGAGGAGGAAGAGGGACAAATGAGACGAACTTGGTACGAAGAATTCCAACGGATCAAATGGGAGGATGAAGATGGACGAACGAGACGAACTTGGTCCAAATAAGGCCTACGAATCAAATGGGAGGATGAAGAGGGACGAACGAGACGAACTTGGTACAAAGAAGGCCAACGGATCTAATGGGAGGACGAAGATGGACGAACGAGACGAACTTTGTCCAAAGAAGGCCTACGGATCAAATGGGAGGACGAAGAGGGAAGAACGAGACGAACTTGGTCCAAAGAATGCCAACGAATCAAATGGGAGGATGAAGAGAGACGAACGAGACGAACATGGTACAAAGAAGGCCAACGGATAAAATGGGAGGACGAAGAATGATGAACGAGACGAACTTGGTCCAAAGAATGCCAACGGATCAAACGGGAGGACGAAGATGGACGAACGAGACGAACTTGGTCCAAAGAAGGCCTACGGATCAAAAGGGAGGACGAAGAGGGACGAACGAGACGAAGTTTGTCCAAAGAAGGCCTACGGATCAAATGGGAGGACGAAGATGGACGAACGAGACGAACTTGGTCCAAATAAGGCCTACGGATCATACGGGACGACGAAGTGGGACGAACGAGACGAACTTGGTCCAAAGAATGCCAAGGGATCAAATGGGAGGACGAAGATGGACGAACGAGACGAAGTTTGTCCAAAGAAGGCCTACGGATCAAATGGGAGGACGAAGATGGACGAACGAGACGAACTTGGTACAAATAAGGCCAAAGGATAAATTGGGAGGACGAAGATCGACGAACGAGCGAACTTGGTACAAAGAAGGCCAACGGATCAAATGGGAGGACGAAGATGGACGAACGAGACGAACTTGGTCCAAACAAGGCCTACGGATCAAATGGGAGGACAAAGAGGGAAGAACGAGACGAACTTGGTCCAAAGAATGCCAACGGATCAAATGGGAGGACGAAGATGGACGAACGAGATGAACTTGGTCCAAAGAAGGCCTACGGATCAAATGGCAGGATGAAGATGGACGAATGAGATGAACTTGGTCCAAAGAAGGCCTACGGATCAAATGGGAGGAGGAAGAGGGACAAATGAGACGAACTTGGTACGAAGAAGGCCAAGGGATCAAATGGGAGGACGAAGATGGACGAACAAGATGATCTTTGTCCAAAGAAAGCCTACGGATCAAATGGGAGGACGAAGACGGACGAACGAGACGAACTTGGTCCAAAGAAGGCCTACGGATCATATGGGAGGAGGAAGAGGGACAAATGAGACGAACTTGGTACGAAGAAGGCCAAGGGATCAAATGGGAGGACGAAGATGGACGAACGAGACGAACTTTGTCCAAAGAAGGCCTACGGATGAAATGGGAGGACGAAGAGGGTAGAACGAGACGATCTTGGTCCAAAGAATGCCAACTGATCAAAAGGGAGGACGAAGATGGATGAACGAGACGAACTTGGTCCAAAGAAGGCCTACGGATCAAATGGGAGAACGAAGAGGGAAGAACGAGACGAACTAGGTCCAAAGAATGCCAACGGATCAAATGGGAGGACGAAGATGGACGAACGAGACGAACTTGGTACAAAGAATGCCAACGGATCAAATGGGAGGACGAAGATGGACGATTGAGACGAACTTGGTCCAAAGAAGACCTACGGATCGAATGGGACGACGAAGAGGGACGAACGAGACGAACTTGGTACAAAGAAGGCCAACGGATCAAATGGGAGGACGAAGATGGACGAACGAGACGAACTTGGTCCAAAGAAGCCCTACGGATCAAATGGGAGGACGAAGATGGACGAACGAGACGAACTTTGTCCAAAGAAGTCCTACGGATCAAATGGGAGGAGGAAGAGGGACAAATGAGACGAACTTGGTACGAAGAATTCCAACGGATCAAATGGGAGGATGAAGATGGACGAACGAGACGAACTTGGTCCATATAAGGCCTACGAATCAAATGGGAGGATGAAGAGGGACGAACGAGACGAACTTGGTACAAAGAAGGCCAACGGATCTAATGGGAGGACGAAGATGGACGAACGAGACGAACTTTGTCCAAAGAAGGCCTACGGATCAAATGGGAGGACGAAGAGGGAAGAACGAGACGAACTTGGTCCAAAGAATGCCAACGAATCAAATGGGAGGATGAAGAGAGACGAACGAGACGAACATGGTACAAAGAAGGCCAACGGATAAAATGGGAGGACGAAGAATGATGAACGAGACGAACTTGGTCCAAAGAATGCCAACGGATCAAACGGGAGGACGAAGATGGACGAACGAGACGAACTTGGTCCAAAGAAGGCCTACGGATCAAAAGGGAGGACGAAGAGGGACGAACGAGACGAAGTTTGTCCAAAGAAGGCCTACGGATCAAATGGGAGGACGAAGATGGACGAACGAGACGAACTTGGTCCAAATAAGGCCTACGGATCATACGGGACGACGAAGTGGGACGAACGAGACGAACTTGGTCCAAAGAATGCCAAGGGATCAAATGGGAGGACGAAGATGGACGAACGAGACGAAGTTTGTCCAAAGAAGGCCTACGGATCAAATGGGAGGACGAAGATGGAAGAACGAGACGAACTTGGTACAAATAAGGCCAAAGGATCAATTGGGAGGACGAAGATCGACGAACGAGCGAACTTGGTACAAAGAAGGCCAACGGATCAAATGGGAGGACGAAGATGGACGAACGAGACGAACTCGGTCCAAACAAGGCCTACGGATCAAATGGGAGGACAAAGAGGGAAGAACGAGACGAACTTGGTCCAAAGAATGCCAACGGATCAAATGGGAGGACGAAGATGGACGAACGAGATGAACTTGGTCCAAAGAAGGCCTACGGATCAAATGGCAGGATGAAGATGGACGAATGAGATGAACTTGGTCCAAAGAAGGCCTACGGATCAAATGGGAGGAGGAAGAGGGACAAATGAGACGAACTTGGTACGAAGAAGGCCAAGGGATCAAATGGGAGGACGAAGATGGACGAACAAGATGATCTTTGTCCAAAGAAAGCCTACGGATCAAATGGGAGGACGAAGACGGACGAACGAGACGAACTTGGTCCAAAGAAGGCCTACAGATCATATGGGAGGAGGAAGAGGGACAAATGAGACGAACTTGGTACGAAGAAGGCCAAGGGATCAAATGGGAGGACGAAGATGGACGAACGAGACGAACTTTGTCCAAAGAAGGCCTACGGATGAAATGGGAGGACGAAGAGGGTAGAACGAGACGATCTTGGTCCAAAGAATGCCAACTGATCAAAAGGGAGGACGAAGATGGATGAACGAGACGAACTTGGTCCAAAGAAGGCCTACGGATCAAATGGGAGAACGAAGAGGGAAGAACGAGACGAACTAGGTCCAAAGAATGCCAACGGATCAAATGGGAGGACGAAGATGGACGAACGTGACGAACTTGGTACAAAGAATGCCAACGGATCAAATGGGAGGACGAAGATGGACGATTGAGACGAACTTGGTCCAAAGAAGACCTACGGATCGAATGGGACGACGAAGAGGGACGAACGAGACGAACTTGCTACAAAGAAGGCCAACGGATCAAATGGGAGGACGAAGATGGACGAACGAGACGAACTTGGTCCAAAGAAGGCCTACGGATCAAATGGGAGGAGGAAGAGAGACAAATGAGACGAACTTGGTACAAAGAAGCCCTACTGATCAAATGGGAGGACGAAGATGGACGAACGAGACGAACTTTGTCCAAAGAAGTCCTACGGATCAAATGGGAGGAGGAAGAGGGACAAATGAGACGAACTTGGTACGAAGAATTCCAACGGATCAAATGGGAGGATGAAGATGGACGAACGAGACGAACTTGGTCCAAAGAAGCCCTACGGATCAAATGGGAGGACGAAGATGGACGAACGAGACGAACTTTGTCCAAAGAAGTCCTACGGATCAAATGGGAGGAGGAAGAGGGACAAATGAGACGAACTTGGTACGAAGAATTCCAACGGATCAAATGGGAGGATGAAGATGGACGAACGAGACGAACTTGGTCCAAATAAGGCCTACGAATCAAATGGGAGGATGAAGAGGGACGAACGAGACGAACTTGGTACAAAGAAGGCCAACGGATCTAATGGGAGGACGAAGATGGACGAACGAGACGAACTTTGTCCAAAGAAGGCCTACGGATCAAATGGGAGGACGAAGAGGGAAGAACGAGACGAACTTGGTCCAAAGAATGCCAACGAATCAAATGGGAGGATGAAGAGAGACGAACGAGACGAACATGGTACAAAGAAGGCCAACGGATAAAATGGGAGGACGAAGAATGATGAACGAGACGAACTTGGTCCAAAGAATGCCAACGGATCAAACGGGAGGACGAAGATGGACGAACGAGACGAACTTGGTCCAAAGAAGGCCTACGGATCAAAAGGGAGGACGAAGAGGGACGAACGAGACGAAGTTTGTCCAAAGAAGGCCTACGGATCAAATGGGAGGACGAAGATGGACGAACGAGACGAACTTGGTCCAAATAAGGCCTACGGATCATACGGGACGACGAAGTGGGACGAACGAGACGAACTTGGTCCAAAGAATGCCAAGGGATCAAATGGGAGGACGAAGATGGACGAACGAGACGAAGTTTGTCCAAAGAAGGCCTACGGATCAAATGGGAGGACGAAGATGGACGAACGAGACGAACTTGGTACAAATAAGGCCAAAGGATAAATTGGGAGGACGAAGATCGACGAACGAGCGAACTTGGTACAAAGAAGGCCAACGGATCAAATGGGAGGACGAAGATGGACGAACGAGACGAACTTGGTCCAAACAAGGCCTACGGATCAAATGGGAGGACAAAGAGGGAAGAACGAGACGAACTTGGTCCAAAGAATGCCAACGGATCAAATGGGAGGACGAAGATGGACGAACGAGATGAACTTGGTCCAAAGAAGGCCTACGGATCAAATGGCAGGATGAAGATGGACGAATGAGATGAACTTGGTCCAAAGAAGGCCTACGGATCAAATGGGAGGAGGAAGAGGGACAAATGAGACGAACTTGGTACGAAGAAGGCCAAGGGATCAAATGGGAGGACGAAGATGGACGAACAAGATGATCTTTGTCCAAAGAAAGCCTACGGATCAAATGGGAGGACGAAGACGGACGAACGAGACGAACTTGGTCCAAAGAAGGCCTACGGATCATATGGGAGGAGGAAGAGGGACAAATGAGACGAACTTGGTACGAAGAAGGCCAAGGGATCAAATGGGAGGACGAAGATGGACGAACGAGACGAACTTTGTCCAAAGAAGGCCTACGGATGAAATGGGAGGACGAAGAGGGTAGAACGAGACGATCTTGGTCCAAAGAATGCCAACTGATCAAAAGGGAGGACGAAGATGGATGAACGAGACGAACTTGGTCCAAAGAAGGCCTACGGATCAAATGGGAGAACGAAGAGGGAAGAACGAGACGAACTAGGTCCAAAGAATGCCAACGGATCAAATGGGAGGACGAAGATGGACGAACGAGACGAACTTGGTACAAAGAATGCCAACGGATCAAATGGGAGGACGAAGATGGACGATTGAGACGAACTTGGTCCAAAGAAGACCTACGGATCGAATGGGACGACGAAGAGGGACGAACGAGACGAACTTGGTACAAAGAAGGCCAACGGATCAAATGGGAGGACGAAGATGGACGAACGAGACGAACGAGACGAACTTGGTCCAAAGAAGCCCTACGGATCAAATGGGAGGACGAAGATGGACGAACGAGACGAACTTTGTCCAAAGAAGTCCTACGGATCAAATGGGAGGAGGAAGAGGGACAAATGAGACGAACTTGGTACGAAGAATTCCAACGGATCAAATGGGAGGATGAAGATGGACGAACGAGACGAACTTGGTCCATATAAGGCCTACGAATCAAATGGGAGGATGAAGAGGGACGAACGAGACGAACTTGGTACAAAGAAGGCCAACGGATCTAATGGGAGGACGAAGATGGACGAACGAGACGAACTTTGTCCAAAGAAGGCCTACGGATCAAATGGGAGGACGAAGAGGGAAGAACGAGACGAACTTGGTCCAAAGAATGCCAACGAATCAAATGGGAGGATGAAGAGAGACGAACGAGACGAACATGGTACAAAGAAGGCCAACGGATAAAATGGGAGGACGAAGAATGATGAACGAGACGAACTTGGTCCAAAGAATGCCAACGGATCAAACGGGAGGACGAAGATGGACGAACGAGACGAACTTGGTCCAAAGAAGGCCTACGGATCAAAAGGGAGGACGAAGAGGGACGAACGAGACGAAGTTTGTCCAAAGAAGGCCTACGGATCAAATGGGAGGACGAAGATGGACGAACGAGACGAACTTGGTCCAAATAAGGCCTACGGATCATACGGGACGACGAAGTGGGACGAACGAGACGAACTTGGTCCAAAGAATGCCAAGGGATCAAATGGGAGGACGAAGATGGACGAACGAGACGAAGTTTGTCCAAAGAAGGCCTACGGATCAAATGGGAGGACGAAGATGGAAGAACGAGACGAACTTGGTACAAATAAGGCCAAAGGATCAATTGGGAGGACGAAGATCGACGAACGAGCGAACTTGGTACAAAGAAGGCCAACGGATCAAATGGGAGGACGAAGATGGACGAACGAGACGAACTCGGTCCAAACAAGGCCTACGGATCAAATGGGAGGACAAAGAGGGAAGAACGAGACGAACTTGGTCCAAAGAATGCCAACGGATCAAATGGGAGGACGAAGATGGACGAACGAGATGAACTTGGTCCAAAGAAGGCCTACGGATCAAATGGCAGGATGAAGATGGACGAATGAGATGAACTTGGTCCAAAGAAGGCCTACGGATCAAATGGGAGGAGGAAGAGGGACAAATGAGACGAACTTGGTACGAAGAAGGCCAAGGGATCAAATGGGAGGACGAAGATGGACGAACAAGATGATCTTTGTCCAAAGAAAGCCTACGGATCAAATGGGAGGACGAAGACGGACGAACGAGACGAACTTGGTCCAAAGAAGGCCTACAGATCATATGGGAGGAGGAAGAGGGACAAATGAGACGAACTTGGTACGAAGAAGGCCAAGGGATCAAATGGGAGGACGAAGATGGACGAACGAGACGAACTTTGTCCAAAGAAGGCCTACGGATGAAATGGGAGGACGAAGAGGGTAGAACGAGACGATCTTGGTCCAAAGAATGCCAACTGATCAAAAGGGAGGACGAAGATGGATGAACGAGACGAACTTGGTCCAAAGAAGGCCTACGGATCAAATGGGAGAACGAAGAGGGAAGAACGAGACGAACTAGGTCCAAAGAATGCCAACGGATCAAATGGGAGGACGAAGATGGACGAACGTGACGAACTTGGTACAAAGAATGCCAACGGATCAAATGGGAGGACGAAGATGGACGATTGAGACGAACTTGGTCCAAAGAAGACCTACGGATCGAATGGGACGACGAAGAGGGACGAACGAGACGAACTTGGTACAAAGAAGGCCAACGGATCAAATGGGAGGACGAAGATGGACGAACGAGACGAACTTGGTCCAAAGAAGGCCTACGGATCAAATGGGAGGAGGAAGAGAGACAAATGAGACGAACTTGGTACAAAGAAGCCCTACGGATCAAATGGGAGGACGAAGATGGACGAACGAGACGAACTTTGTCCAAAGAAGTCCTACGGATCAAATGGGAGGAGGAAGAGGGACAAATGAGACGAACTTGGTACGAAGAATTCCAACGGATCAAATGGGAGGATGAAGATGGACGAACGAGACGAACTTGGTCCAAATAAGGCCTACGAATCAAATGGGAGGATGAAGAGGGACGAACGAGACGAACTTGGTACAAAGAAGGCCAACGGATCTAATGGGAGGACGAAGCTGGACGAACGAGACGAACTTTGTCCAAAGAAGGCCTACGGATCAAATGGGAGGACGAAGAGGGAAGAACGAGACGAACTTGGTCCAAAGAATGCCAACGAATCAAATGGGAGGATGAAGAGAGACGAACGAGACGAACATGGTACAAAGAAGGCCAACGGATAAAATGGGAGGACGAAGAATGATGAACGAGACGAACTTGGTCCAAAGAATGCCAACGGATCAAACGGGAGGACGAAGATGGACGAACGAGACGAACTTGGTCCAAAGAAGGCCTACGGATCAAAAGGGAGGACGAAGAGGGACGAACGAGACGAAGTTTGTCCAAGGAAGGCCTACGGATCAAATGGGAGGAAGAAGATGGACGAACGAGACGAACTTGGTCCAAATAAGGCCTACGGATCATACGGGACGACGAAGTGGGACGAACGAGACGAACTTGGTCCAAAGAATGCCAAGGGATCAAATGGGAGGACGAAGATGGACGAACGAGACGAAGTTTGTCCAAAGAAGGCCTACGGATCAAATGGGAGGACGAAGATGGACGAACGAGACGAACTTGGTACAAATAAGGCCAAAGGATCAATTGGGAGGACGAAGATCGACGAACGAGCGAACTTGGTACAAAGAAGGCCAACGGATCAAATGGGAGGACGAAGATGGACGAACGAGACGAACTTGGTCCAAACAAGGCCTACGGATCAAATGGGAGGACAAAGAGGGAAGAACGAGACGAACTTGGTCCAAAGAATGCCAACGGATCAAATGGGAGGACGAAGATGGACGAACGAGATGAACTTGGTCCAAAGAAGGCCTACGGATCAAATGGCAGGATGAAGATGGACGAATGAGATGAACTTGGTCCAAAGAAGGCCTACGGATCAAATGGGAGGAGGAAGAGGGACAAATGAGACGAACTTGGTACGAAGAAGGCCAAGGGATCAAATGGGAGGACGAAGATGGACGAACAAGATGATCTTTGTCCAAAGAAAGCCTACGGATCAAATGGGAGGACGAAGACGGACGAACGAGACGAACTTGGTCCAAAGAAGGCCTACGGATCATATGGGAGGAGGAAGAGGAACAAATGAGACGAACTTGGTACGAAGAAGGCCAAGGGATCAAATGGGAGGACGAAGATGGACGAACGAGACGAACTTTGTCCAAAGAAGGCCTACGGATGAAATGGGAGGACGAAGAGGGTAGAACGAGACGATCTTGGTCCAAAGAATGCCAACTGATCAAAAGGGAGGACGAAGATGGATGAACGAGAGGAACTTGGTCCAAAGAATGCCAACGGATCAAATGGGAGGACGAAGATGGACGAACGAGATGAACTTGGTCCAAAGAAGGCCTACGGATCAAATGGCAGGATGAAGATGGACGAATGAGATGAACTTGGTCCAAAGAAGGCCTACGGATCAAATGGGAGGAGGAAGAGGGACAAATGAGACGAACTTGGTACGAAGAAGGCCAAGGGATCAAATGGGAGGACGAAGATGGACGAACAAGATGATCTTTGTCCAAAGAAAGCCTACGGATCAAATGGGAGGACGAAGATGGACGAACGAGACGAACTTGGTACAAATAAGGCCAAAGGATCAATTGGGAGGACGAAGATCGACGAACGAGCGAACTTGGTACAAAGAAGGCCAACGGATCAAATGGGAGGACGAAGATGGACGAACGAGACGAACTTGGTCCAAACAAGGCCTACGGATCAAATGGGAGGACAAAGAGGGAAGAACGAGACGAACTTGGTCCAAAGAATGCCAACGGATCAAATGGGAGGACGAAGATGGACGAACGAGATGAACTTGGTCCAAAGAAGGCCTACGGATCAAATGGCAGGATGAAGATGGACGAATGAGATGAACTTGGTCCAAAGAAGGCCTACGGATCAAATGGGAGGAGGAAGAGGGACAAATGAGACGAACTTGGTACGAAGAAGGCCAAGGGATCAAATGGGAGGACGAAGATGGACGAACAAGATGATCTTTGTCCAAAGAAAGCCTACGGATCAAATGGGAGGACGAAGACGGACGAACGAGACGAACTTGGTCCAAAGAAGGCCTACGGATCATATGGGAGGAGGAAGAGGGACAAATGAGACGAACTTGGTACGAAGATGGCCAAGGGATCAAATGGGAGGACGAAGATGGACGAACGAGACGAACTTTGTCCAAAGAAGGCCTACGGATAAAATGGGAGGACGAAGAGGGTAGAACGAGACGATCTTGGTCCAAAGAATGCCAACTGATCAAAAGGGAGGACGAAGATGGATGAACGAGACGAACTTGGTCCAAAGAAGGCCTACGGATCAAATGGGAGAACGAAGAGGGAAGAACGAGACGAACTAGGTCCAAAGAATGCCAACGGATCAAATGGGAGGACGAAGATGGACGAACGTGACGAACCTGGTACAAAGAATGCCAACGGATCAAATGGGAGGACGAAGATGGACGATTGAGACGAACTTGGTCCAAAGAAGACCTACGGATCGAATGGGACGACGAAGAGGGACGAACGAGACGAACTTGGTACAAAGAAGGCCAACGGATCAAATGGGAGGACGAAGATGGACGAACGAGACGAACTTGGTCCAAAGAAGGCCTACGGATCAAATGGGAGGAGGAAGAGAGAAAAATGAGACGAACTTGGTACAAAGAAGCCCTACGGATCAAATGGGAGGACGAAGATGGACGAACGAGACGAACTTTGTCCAAAGAAGTCCTACGGATCAAATGGGTGGAGGAAGAGGGACAAATGAGACGAACTTGGTACGAAGAATTCCAACGGATCAAATGGGAGGATGAAGATGGACGAACGAGACGAACTTGGTCCAAATAAGGCCTACGAATCAAATGGGAGGATGAAGAGGGACGAACGAGACGAACTTGGTACAAAGAAGGCCAACGGATCTAATGGGAGGACAAAGATGGACGAACGAGACGAACTTTGTCCAAAGAAGGCCTACGGATCAAATGGGAGGACGAAGAGGGAAGAACGAGACGAACTTGGTCCAAAGAATGCCAACGAATCAAATGGGAGGATGAAGAGAGACGAACGAGACGAACATGGTACAAAGAAGGCCAACGGATAAAATGGGAGGACGAAGAATGATGAACGAGACGAACTTGGTCCAAAGAATGCCAACGGATCAAACGGGAGGACGAAGATGGACGAACGAGACGAACTTGGTCCAAAGAAGGCCTACGGATCAAAAGGGAGGACGAAGAGGGACGAACGAGACGAAGTTTGTCCAAGGAAGGCCTACGGATCAAATGGGAGGACGAAGATGGACGAACGAGACGAACTTGGTCCAAATAAGGCCTACGGATCATACGGGACGACGAAGTGGGACGAACGAGACGAACTTGGTCCAAAGAATGCCAACGGATCAAATGGGAGCACGAAGATGGACGAACGAGAGGAACTTGGTCCAAAGAAGGCCTACGGATCAAATGGGAGGACGAAGACGGACGAACGAGACGAACTTGGTCCAAAGAAGGCCTACGGATCATATGGGAGGAGGAAGAGGGACAAATGAGACGAACTTGGTACGAAGAAGGCCAAGGGATCAAATGGGAGGACGAAGATGGACGAACGAGACGAACTTTGTCCAAAGAAGGCCTACGGATGAAATGGGAGGACGAAGAGGGTAGAACGAGACGATCTTGGTCCAAAGAATGCCAACTGATCAAAAGGGAGGACGAAGATGGATGAACGAGACGAACTTGGTCCAAAGCAGGCCTACGGATCAAATGGGAGAACGAAGAGGGAAGAACGAGACGAACTAGGTCCAAAGAATGCCAACGGATCAAATGGGAGGACGAAGATGGACGAACGTGACGAACTTGGTACAAAGAATGCCAACGGATCAAATGGGAGGACGAAGATGGACGATTGAGACGAACTTGGTCCAAAGAAGACCTACGGATCGAATAGGACGACGAAGAGGGACGAACGAGACGAACTTGGTACAAAGAAGGCCAACGGATCAAATGGGAGGACGAAGATGGACGAACGAGACGAAGTTTGTCCAAGGAAGGCCTACGGATCAAATGGGAGGAAGAAGATGGACGAACGAGACGAACTTGGTCCAAATAAGGCCTACGGATCATACGGGACGACGAAGTGGGACGAACGAGACGAACTTGGTCCAAAGAATGCCAAGGGATCAAATGGGAGGACGAAGATGGACGAACGAGACGAAGTTTGTCCAAAGAAGGCCTACGGATCAAATGGGAGGACGAAGATGGACGAACGAGACGAACTTGGTACAAATAAGGCCAAAGGATCAATTGGGAGGACGAAGATGGACGAACGAGACGAACTTGGTACAAAGAAGGCCAACGGATCAAATGGGAGGACGAAGATGGACGAACGAGACGAACTTGGTCCAAACAAGGCCTACGGATCAAATGGGAGGACAAAGAGGGAAGAACGAGACGAAATTGGTCCAAAGAAGGCCTACGGATCAAATGGCAGGATGAAGATGGACGAATGAGATGAACTTGGTCCAAAGAAGGCCTACGGATCAAATGGGAGGAGGAAGAGGGACAAATGAGACGAACTTGGTACGAAGAAGGCCAAGGGATCAAATGGGAGGACGAAGATGGACGAACAAGATGATCTTTGTCCAAAGAAAGCCTACGGATCAAATGGGAGGACGAAGACGGACGAACGAGACGAACTTGGTCCAAAGAAGGCCTACGGATCATATGGGAGGAGGAAGAGGGACAAATGAGACGAACTTGGTACGAAGAAGGCCAAGGGATCAAATGGGAGGACGAAGATGGACGAACGAGACGAACTTTGTCCAAAGAAGGCCTACGGATGAAATGGGAGGACGAAGAGGGTAGAACGAGACGATCTTGGTCCAAAGAATGCCAACTGATCAAAAGGGAGGACGAAGATGGATGAACGAGACGAACTTGGTCCAAAGAAGGCCTACGGATCAAATGGGAGAACGAAGAGGGAAGAACGAGACGAACTAGGTCCAAAAAATGCCAACGGATCAAATGGGAGGACGAAGATGGACGAACGTGACGAACTTGGTACAAAGAATGCCAACGGATCAAATGGGAGGACGAAGATGGACGATTGAGACGAACTTGGTCCAAAGAAGACCTACGGATCGAATGGGACGACGAAGAGGGACGAACGAGACGAACTTGGTACAAAGAAGGCCAACGGATCAAATGGGAGGACGAAGATGGACGAACGAGACGAACTTGGTCCAAAGAAGGCCTACGGATCAAATGGGAGGAGGAAGAGAGACAAATGAGACGAACTTGGTACAAAGAAGCCCTACGGATCAAATGGGAGGACGAAGATGGACGAACGAGACGAACTTTGTCCAAAGAAGTCCTACGGATCAAATGGGAGGAGGAAGAGGGACAAATGAGACGAACTTGGTACGAAGAATTCCAACGGATCAAATGGGAGGATGAAGATGGACGAACGAGACGAACTTGGTCCAAATAAGGCCTACGAATCAAATGGGAGGATGAAGAGGGACGAACGAGACGAACTTGGTACAAAGAAGGCCAACGGATCTAATGGGAGGACGAAGATGGACGAACGAGACGAACTTTGTCCAAAGAAGGCCTACGGATCAAATGGGAGGACGAAGAGGGAAGAACGAGACGAACTTGGTCCAAAGAATGCCAACGAATCAAATGGGAGGATGAAGAGAGACGAACGAGACAAACATGGTACAAAGAAGGCCAACGGATAAAATGGGAGGACGAAGAATGATGAACGAGACGAACTTGGTCCAAAGAATGCCAACGGATCAAACGGGAGGACGAAGATGGACGAACGAGACGAACTTGGTCCAAAGAAGGCCTACGGATCAAAAGGGAGGACGAAGAGGGACGAACGAGACGAAGTTTGTCCAAGGAAGGCCTACGGATCAAATGGGAGGAAGAAGATGGACGAACGAGACGAACTTGGTCCAAATAAGGCCTACGGATCATACGGGACGACGAAGTGGGACGAACGAGACGAACTTGGTCCAAAGAATGCCAAGGGATCAAATGGGAGGACGAAGATGGACGAACGAGACGAAGTTTGTCCAAAGAAGGCCTACGGATCAAATGGGAGGACGAAGATGGACGAACGAGACGAACTTGGTACAAATAAGGCCAAAGGATCATTTGGGAGGACGAAGATCGACGAACGAGCGAACTTGGTACAAAGAAGGCCAACGGATCAAATGGGAGGACGAAGATGGACGAACGAGACGAACTTGGTCCAAACAAGGCCTACGGATCAAATGGGAGGACAAAGAGGGAAGAACGAGACGAACTTGGTCCAAAGAATGCCAACGGATCAAATGGGAGGACGAAGATGGACGAACGAGATGAACTTGGTCCAAAGAAGGCCTACGGATCAAATGGCAGGATGAAGATGGACGAATGAGATGAACTTGGTCCAAAGAAGGCCTACGGATCAAATGGGAGGAGGAAGAGGGACAAATGAGACGAACTTGGTACGAAGAAGGCCAAGGGATCAAATGGGAGGACGAAGATGGACGAACAAGATGATCTTTGTCCAAAGAAAGCCTACGGATCAAATGGGAGGACGAAGACGGACGAACGAGACGAACTTGGTCCAAAGAAGGCCTACGGATCATATGGGAGGAGGAAGAGGGACAAATGAGACGAACTTGGTACGAAGAAGGCCAAGGGATCAAATGGGAGGACGAAGATGGACGAACGAGACGAACTTTGTCCAAAGAAGGCCTACGGATGAAATGGGAGGACGAAGAGGGTAGAACGAGACGATCTTGGTCCAAAGAATGCCAACTGATCAAAAGGGAGGACGAAGATGGATGAACGAGACGAACTTGGTCCAAAGAATGCCAACGGATCAAATGGGAGGACGAAGATGGACGAACGAGATGAACTTGGTCCAAAGAAGGCCTACGGATCAAATGGCAGGATGAAGATGGACGAATGAGATGAACTTGGTCCAAAGAAGGCCTACGGATCAAATGGGAGGAGGAAGAGGGACAAATGAGACGAACTTGGTACGAAGAAGGCCAAGGGATCAAATGGGAGGACGAAGATGGACGAACAAGATGATCTTTGTCCAAAGAAAGCCTACGGATCAAATGGGAGGACGAAGACGGACGAACGAGACGAACTTGGTCCAAAGAAGGCCTACGGATCATATGGGAGGAGGAAGAGGGACAAATGAGACGAACTTGGTACGAAGAAGGCCAAGGGATCAAATGGGAGGACGAAGATGGACGAACGAGACGAACTTTGTCCAAAGAAGGCCTACGGATGAAATGGGAGGACGAAGAGGGTAGAACGAGACGATCTTGGTCCAAAGAATGCCAACTGATCAAAAGGGAGGACGAAGATGGATGAACGAGACGAACTTGGTCCAAAGAAGGCCTACGGATCAAATGGGAGAACGAAGAGGGAAGAACGAGACGAACTAGGTCCAAAGAATGCCAACGGATCAAATGGGAGGACGAAGATGGACGAACGTGACGAACCTGGTACAAAGAATGCCAACGGATCAAATGGGAGGACGAAGATGGACGATTGAGACGAACTTGGTCCAAAGAAGACCTACGGATCGAATGGGACGACGAAGAGGGACGAACGAGACGAACTTGGTACAAAGAAGGCCAACGGATCAAATGGGAGGACGAAGATGGACGAACGAGACGAACTTGGTCCAAAGAAGGCCTACGGATCAAATGGGAGGAGGAAGAGAGACAAATGAGACGAACTTGGTACAAAGAAGCCCTACGGATCAAATGGGAGGACGAAGATGGACGAACGAGACGAACTTTGTCCAAAGAAGTCCTACGGATCAAATGGGAGGAGGAAGAGGGACAAATGAGACGAACTTGGTACGAAGAATTCCAACGGATCAAATGGGAGGATGAAGATGGACGAACGAGACGAACTTGGTCCAAATAAGGCCTACGAATCAAATGGGACGATGAAGAGGGACGAACGAGACGAACTTGGTACAAAGAAGGCCAACGGATCTAATGGGAGGACAAAGATGGACGAACGAGACGAACTTTGTCCAAAGAAGGCCTACGGATCAAATGGGAGGACGAAGAGGGAAGAACGAGACGAACTTGGTCCAAAGAATGCCAACGAATCAAATGGGAGGATGAAGAGAGACGAACGAGACGAACATGGTACAAAGAAGGCCAACGGATAAAATGGGAGGACGAAGAATGATGAACGAGACGAACTTGGTCCAAAGAATGCCAACGGATCAAACGGGAGGACGAAGATGGACGAACGAGACGAACTTGGTCCAAAGAAGGCCTACGGATCAAAAGGGAGGACGAAGAGGGACGAACGAGACGAAGTTTGTCCAAGGAAGGCCTACGGATCAAATGGGAGGACGAAGATGGACGAACGAGACGAACTTGGTCCAAATAAGGCCTACGGATCATACGGGACGACGAAGTGGGACGAACGAGACGAACTTGGTCCAAAGAATGCCAACGGATCAAATGGGAGGACGAAGATGGACGAACGAGATGAACTTGGTCCAAAGAAGGCCTACGGATCAAATGGGAGGACGAAGACGGACGAACGAGACGAACTTGGTCCAAACAAGGCCTACGGATCATATGGGAGGAGGAAGAGGGACAAATGAGACGAACTTGGTACGAAGAAGGCCAAGGGATCAAATGGGAGGACGAAGATGGACGAACGAGACGAACTTTGTCCAAAGAAGGCCTACGGATGAAATGGGAGGACGAAGAGGGTAGAACGAGACGATCTTGGTCCAAAGAATGCCAACTGATCAAAAGGAAGGACGAAGATGGATGAACGAGACGAACTTGGTCCAAAGAAGGCCTACGGATCAAATGGGAGAACGAAGAGGGAAGAACGAGACGAACTAGGTCCAAAGAATGCCAACGGATCAAATGGGAGGACGAAGATGGACGAACGTGACGAACCTGGTACAAAGAATGCCAACGGATCAAATGGGAGGACGAAGAGGGACGAACGAGACGAACTTGGTACAAAGAAGGCCAACGGATCAAATGGGAGGACGAAGATGGACGAACGAGACGAACTTGGTCCAAAGAAGGCCTACGGATCAAATGGGAGGAGGAAGAGAGACAAATGAGACGAACTTGGTACAAAGAAGGCCAAGGGATCAAATGGGACGACGAAGAAGGACGAACGAGACGAACTTTGTCCAAAGAAGGCCTACGGATCAAATGGGTGGACGAAGAGGGAAGAACGACACGAACTTGGTCCAAAGAATGCCTACGAATCAAACGGGAGGATGAGGAGGGACGAACGAGACGAACATGGTACAAAGAAGGCCAACGGATCAAATGGGAGGACGAAGATGGACGAACGAGACGAACTTGGTCCAAAGAATGCCGACGGATCAAATGGGAGGACGAAGATGGACGAACGAAACGAACTTGGTCCTAAGAAGGCCTACGGATCAAATGGGAGGACGAACAGGGACGAACGAGACGAAGTTTGTCCAAAGAAGGCCTACGGATCAAATGGGAGGACAAAGAGGGAAGAACGAGACGAACTTGGTCCAAAGAATGAAAACGGATCAAATTGGAGGACGAAGAGGGACGAACGAGACGAACATGGTACAAAGAAGGCGAACGGTTCAAATGGGAGGACGAAGATGGACAAACGAGACGAACTTGGTCCAAAGAATGCCAACGGATCAAATGGGAGGTCGAAGATGGACGAACGAGACGAACTTGGTCCAAAGAAGGGCTACGGATCAAATGGGAGGACGAAGAGGGACGAACGAGATGAAGTTTGTGTAAAGAAGGCCTACGGATCAAATGGGAGGACGAAGATGGACGAACGAGACGAACTTGGTCCAAAGAATGCCAAGGGATCAAATGGGAGGACGAAGATGGACGAACGAGACGAACTTGGTCCAAAGAATGCCATTGCATTAAATGGGAGGACGAAGATCGACGAACGAGACGAACTTGGTCCAAAGAAGGCCTACGGATCAAATGCGAGGATGAAGATGGACGAACGAGATGAACTTGGTCCAAAGAAGTCCTACGGATCAAATGGGAGGACGAACAGGGACGAACGACACGAAGTTTGTCCAAAGAAGGTCTACGGATCAAATGGGAGGACAAAGAGGGAAGAACGAGACGAACTTGGTCCAAAGAATGCCAACGGATCAAATGAGAGGACGAAGAGGGACGAACGAGACGAACATGGTACAAAGAAGGCGAACGGATCAAATGGGAGGACGAAGATGGACGAAGAAGACGAACTTGGTACAAAGAAGGCCAACGGATCAAATGGGAGGACGAAGATGGACGAACGAGACGAACTTGGTCCAAAGAAGGCCTACGGATCAAATGGGAGGACGAACAGGGACGAACGAGACGAAGTTTGTCCAAAGAAGTCCTATGGATCAAATGGGAGGACAAAGAGGGAAGAACGAGACGAACTTGGTCCAAAGAATGAAAACGGATCAAATGGGAGGACGAAGAGGGACGAACGAGACGAACATGGTACAAAGAAGGCGAACGGTTAAAATGGGTGGACGAAGATGGACAAACGAGACGAACTTGGTTTAAAGAATGTAAACGGATCAAATGGGAGGACGAAGATGGACGAACGAGACGAACTTGGTCCAAAGAAGGCCTACGGATCAAATGGGAGGACGAAGAGGGATGAACGAGACGAACTTGGTCCAAAGAATGCCAAGGGATCAAATGGGAGGATGAAGATGGACGAACGAGACGAACTTGGTCCAAAGAATGCCATTCCATTAAATGGGAGGACGAAGATGGACGAAGATGGACGAAGATGGACGAACGAGACGAACTTGGTCCAAAGAAGGCCTAAGGATCAAATGGGAGGATGAAGATGGACGAACGAGATGAACTAGGTCCAAAGAAGGCCTACGGATCAAATGGGAGAAAGAAGAGGGACAAATGAGGCGAACTTGGTACGAAGAAGGCCAAGGGAACAAAAGGGAGGACGAAGATGGACGAACGAGACGAACTTTGTCCAAAGAAGGCCTATGGATCAAATGGGAGGACAAAGATGGACAAACGAGACGAACTTGGTCCAAATAATGCCAAGGATCAAATGGGAGGATGAAGATGGACGAACGAGACGAACTTGGTCCAAAGAAGGCCTACGGATCAAATGGGAGGACGAAGAGGGACGAACGAGACGAACATGGTCCAAATAAGGCCAATGGATCAAATGGGAGGACGAAGATGGACGAACGAGACGAACTTGGTACAAAGAAGGCCAACGGATCAAATGGGTGGACGAAGATGGACGAACGCGACGAACTTGGTCCAAACAAGGCCTACGGATCAAATGGAAGGCGGAAGAGGGACAAATGAGACGAACTTGGTAAGAAGAATTCCAACGGATCAAATGGGAGGATGAAGATGGACGAACGAGACGAACTTGGTCCAAATAAGGCCTACGAATCAAATGGGAGGATGAAGAGGGACGAACGAGACGAATTGGTACAAAGAAGGCCAACGGATCTAATGGGAGGACGAAGATGGACGAACGAGACGAACTTTGTCCAAAGAAGGCCTACGGATCAAATGGGAGGACGAAGAGGGAAGAACGAGACGAACTTGGTCCAAAGAATGCCAACGAATCAAATGGGAGGATGAAGAGAGACGAACGAGACGAACATGGTACAAAGAAGGCCAACGGATAAAATGGGAGGACGAAGAATGACGAACGAGACGAACTTGGTCCAAAGAATGCCAACGGATCAAATGGGAGGACGAAGATGGACGAACGAGACGAACTTGGTCCAAAGAAGGCCAACGGATCTAATGGGAGGACGAAGATGGACGAACGAGACGAACTTTGTCCAAAGAAGGCCTACGGATCAAATGGGAGGACGAAGAGGGAAGAACGAGACGAACTTGGTCCAAAGAATGCCAACGAATCAAATGGGAGGATGAAGAGAGACGAACGAGACGAACATGGTACAAAGAAGGCCAACGGATAAAATGGGAGGACGAAGAATGACGAACGAGACGAACTTGGTCCAAAGAATGCCAACGGATCAAATGGGAGGACGAAGATGGACGAACGAGACGAACTTGGTCCAAAGAAGGCCAACGGATCAAATGGGTGGACGAAGATGGACGTACGAGACGAACTTGGTCCAAACAAGGCCTACGGATCAAATGGGAGGCGAAAGAGGGAAGATCGAGACGAACTTGGTCCAAAGAATGCCAACGGATCGAATGGGAGGACGAAGAGGGACGAACGAGACGAACTTGGTACAAAGAAGGCCAACGGTTCAAATGGAAGGACGAAGATGGACGAACAAGGCGAACTTGGTCCAAAGAATGCCATTGCATCAAATGGGAGGACGAAGATGGACGAACGAGACGAACTTGGTCCAAAGAAGCCCTACGGATCAAATGGGAGGACGAAGATGGACGAACGAGACGAACTTTGTCCAAAGAAGGCCTATGGATCAAATGGGAGGACAAAGATGGACAAACGAGACGAACTTGGTCCAAATAATGCCAAGGATCAAATGGGAGGATGAATATGGACGAACGAGACGAACTTGGTCCAAAGAAGGCCTACGGATCAAATGGGAGGACGAAGAGGGACGAACGAGACGAACTTGGTCCAAATAAGGCCAATGGATCAAATGGGAGGACGAAGATGGACGAACGAGACGAACTTGGTACAAAGAAGGCCAACGGATCAAATGGGTGGACGAAGATGGACGAACGCGACGAACTTGGTCCAAACAAGGCCTACGGATCAAATGGAAGGCGGAAGAGGGACAAATGAGACGAACTTGGTACGAAGAATTCCAACGGATCAAATGGGAGGATGAAGATGGACGAACGAGACGAACTTGGTCCAAATAAGGCCTACGAATCAAATGGGAGGATGAAGAGGGACGAACGAGACGAATTGGTACAAAGAAGGCCAACGGATCTAATGGGAGGACGAAGATGGACGAACGAGACGAACTTTGTCCAAAGAAGGCCTACGGATCAAATGGGAGGACGAAGAGGGAAGAACGAGACGAACTTGGTCCAAAGAATGCCAACGAATCAAATGGGAGGATGAAGAGAGACGAACGAGACGAACATGGTACAAAGAAGGCCAACGGATAAAATGGGAGGACGAAGAATAACGAACGAGACGAACTTGGTCCAAAGAATGCCAACGGATCAAATGGGAGGACGAAGATGGACGAACGAGACGAACTTGGTCCAAAGAAGGCCAACGGATCTAATGGGAGGACGAAGATGGACGAACGAGACGAACTTTGTCCAAAGAAGGCCTACGGATCAAATGGGAGGACGAAGAGGGAAGAACGAGACGAACTTGGTCCAAAGAATGCCAACGAATCAAATGGGAGGATGAAGAGGGACGAACGAGACGAACATGGTACAAAGAAGGCCAACGGATAAAATGGGAGGACGAAGAATGACGAACGAGACGAACTTGGTCCAAAGAATGCCAACGGATCAAATGGGAGGACGAAGATGGACGAACGAGACGAACTTGGTCCAAAGAAGGCCAACGGATCAAATGGGTGGACGAAGATGGACGTACGAGACGAACTTGGTCCAAACAAGGCCTACGGATCAAATGGGAGGCGAAAGAGGGAAGATCGAGACGAACTTGGTCCAAAGAATGCCAACGGATCGAATGGGAGGACGAAGAGGGACGAACGAGACGAACTTGGTACAAAGAAGGCCAACGGTTCAAATGGAAGGACGAAGATGGACGAACAAGGCGAACTTGGTCCAAAGAATGCCATTGCATCAAATGGGAGGACGAAGATGGACGAACGAGACGAACTTGGTCCAAAGAAGCCCTACGGATCGAATGGGAGGACGAAGATGGACGAACGAGACGAACTTTGTCCAAAGAAGTCCTACGGATCAAATGGGAGGAGGAAGAGGGACAAATGAGACGAACTTGGTACGAAGAATTCCAACGGATCAAATGGGAGGATGAAGATGGACGAACGAGACGAACTTGGTCCAAATAAGGCCTACGAATCAAATGGGAGGATGAAGAGGGACGAACGAGACGAACTTGGTACAAAGAAGGCCAACGGATCTAATGGGAGGACGAAGATGGATGAACGAGACGAACTTTGTCCAAAGAAGGCCTACATTCAAATGGGAGGACGAAGAGGGAAGAACGAGACGAACTTGGTCCAAAGAATGCCAACGAATCAAATGGGAGGATGAAGAGAGACGAACGAGACGAACATGGTACAAAGAAGGCCAACGGATAAAATGGGAGGACGAAGAATGACGAACGAGACGAACTTGGTCCAAAGAAGGCCTACGGATCAAAAGGGAGGACGAAGAGGGACGAACGAGACGAAGTTTGTCCAAAGAAGGCCTACGGATCAAATGGGAGGACGAAGATGGACGAACGAGACGAACTTGGTCCAAATAAGGCCTACGGATCATATGGGAGGACGAAGTGGGACGAACGAGACGAACTTGGTACAAAGAAGGCCAAGGGATCAAATGGGAGGATGAAGATGGACGAACGAGACGAACTTTGTCCAAAGAAGGCCTACCGATCAAATGGGAGGACGAAGAGGGAAGAACGAGACGAATTTTGGTCCAAAGAATGCCAACGGATCAAATGGGACGACGAAGATGGACGAACGAGACGAACTTGGTCCAAATAAGGCCAATGGATCAAATGGGAGGACGAAGATGGACGAACGAGACGAACTTGGTACAAAGAAGGCCAACGGATCAAATGGGAGGACGAAGAGGGAAGAACGAGACGAACTTGGTCCAAAGAATGCCAACGAATCAAATGGGAGGATGAAGAGAGACGAACGAGACAAACATGGTACAAAGAAGGCCAACGGATCGAATGGGAGGACGAAGAGGGACGAACGAGACGAACTTGGTACAAAGAAGGCCAACGGTTCAAATGGAAGGACGAAGATGGACGAACAAGGCGAACTTGGTCCAAAGAATGCCATTGCATCAAATGGGAGGACGAAGATGGACGAACGAGACGAACTTTGTCCAAAGAAGTCCTACGGATCAAATGGGAGGAGGAAGAGGGACAAATGAGACGAACTTGGTACGAAGAATTCCAACGGATCAAATGGGAGGATGAAGATGGACGAACGAGACGAACTTGGTCCAAATAAGGCCTACGAATCAAATGGGAGGATGAAGAGGGACGAACGAGACGAACTTGGTACAAAGAAGGCCAACGGATCTAATGGGAGGACGAAGATGGACGAACGACACGAACTTTGTCCAAAGAAGGCCTACGGATCAAATGGGAGGACGAAGAGGGAAGAACGAGACGAACTTGGTCCAAAGAATGCCAACGAATCAAATGGGAGGATGAAGAGAGACGAACGAGACGAACATGGTACAAAGAAGGCCAACGGATAAAATGGGAGGACGAAGAATGACGAACGAGACGAACTTGGTCCAAAGAATGCCAACGGATCAAATGGGAGGACGAAGATGGACGAACGAGACGAACTTGGTCCAAAGAAGGCCTACGGATCAAAAGGGAGGACGAAGAGGGACGAACGAGACGAAGTTTGTCCAAAGAAGGCCTACGGATCAAATGGGAGGACGATGATGGACGAACGAGACGAACTTGGTCCAAATAAGGCCTACGGATCATATGGGAGGACGAAGTGGGACGAACGAGACGAACTTGGTACAAAGAAGGCCAAGGGATCAAATGGGAGGATGAAGATGGACGAACGAGACGAACTTTGTCCAAAGAAGGCCTACCGATCAAATGGGAGGACGAAGAGGGAAGAACGAGACGAACTTGGTCCAAAGAATGCCAACGAATCAAATGGGAGGATGAAGAGAGACGAACGAGACGAACATGGTACAAAGAAGGCCAACGGATAAAATGGGAGGACGAAGAATGACGAACGAGACGAACTTGGTCCAAAGAATGCCAACGGATCAAATGGGAGGACGAAGATGGACGAACGAGACGAACTTGGTCCAAAGAAGGCCTACGGATCAAAAGGGAGGACGAAGAGGGACGAACGAGACGAAGTTTGTCCAAAGAAGGCCTACGGATCAAATGGGAGGACGAAGATGGACGAACGAGACGAACTTGGTCCAAATAAGGCCTACGGATCATATGGGAGGACGAAGTGGGACGAACGAGACGAACTTGGTACAAAGAAGGCCAAGGGATCAAATGGGAGGATGAAGAGGGAAGAACGAGACGAACTTGGTCCAAAGAATGCCAACGAATCAAATGGGAGGATGAAGAGGGACGAACGAGACGAACATGGTACAAAGAAGGCCAACGGATAAAATGGGAGGACGAAGAATGACGAACGAGACGAACTTGGTCCAAAGAATGCCAACGGATCAAATGGGAGGACGAAGATGGACGAACGAGACGAACTTGGTCCAAAGAAGGCGAACGGATCAAATGGGTGGACGAAGATGGACGTACGAGACGAACTTGGTCCAAACAAGGCCTACGGATCAAATGGGAGGACGAAGAGGGACGAACGAGACGAAGTTTGTCCAAAGAAGGCCTACGGATCAAATGGGAGGACGAAGATGGACGAACGAGACGAACTTGGTCCAAATAAGGCCTACGGATCATATGGGAGGACGAAGTGGGACGAACGAGACGAACTTGGTACAAAGAAGGCCAAGGGATCAAATGGGAGGATGAAGAGGGAAGAACGAGACGAACTTGGTCCAAAGAATGCCAACGAATCAAATGGGAGGATGAAGAGAGACGAACGAGACGAACATGGTACAAAGAAGGCCAACGGATAAAATGGGAGGACGAAGAATGACGAACGAGACGAACTTGGTCCAAAGAATGCCAACGGATCAAATGGGAAGACGAAGATGGACGAACGAGATGAACTTGGTACAAAGAAGGCCTACGGATCAAAAGGGAGGACGAAGAGGGACGAACGAGACGAAGTTTGTCCAAAGAAGGCCTACGGATCAAATGGGAGGACGAAGATGGACGAACGAGACGAACTTGGTCCAAATAAGGCCTACGGATCATATGGGAGGACGAAGTGGGACGAACGAGACGAACTTGGTACAAAGAAGGCCAAGGGATCAAATGGGAGGATGAAGATGGACGAACGAGACGAACTTTGTCCAAAGAAGGCCTACCGATCAAATGGGAGGACGAAGAGGGAAGAACGAGACGAATTTTGGTCCAAAGAATGCCAACGGATCAAATGGGACGACGAAGATGGACGAACGAGATGAACTTGGTACAAAGAAGGCCTACGGATCAAAAGGGAGGACGAAGAGGGACGAACGAGACGAAGTTTGTCCAAAGAAGGCCTACGGATCAAATGGGAGGACGAAGATGGACGAACGAGACGAACTTGGTCCAAATAAGGCCTACGGATCATATGGGAGGACGAAGTGGGACGAACGAGACGAACTTGGTACAAAGAAGGCCAAGGGATCAAATGGGAGGATGAAGATGGACGAACGAGACGAACTTTGTCCAAAGAAGGCCTACCGATCAAATGGGAGGACGAAGAGGGAAGAACGAGACGAATTTTGGTCCAAAGAATGCCAACGGATCAAATGGGACGACGAAGATGGACGAACGAGACGAACTTGTTCCAAATAAGGCCAATGGATCAAATGGGAGGACGAAGATGGACGAACGAGACGAACTTGGTACAAAGAAGGCCAACGGATCAAATGGGAGGACGAAGAGGGAAGAACGAGACGAACTTGGTCCAAAGAATGCCAACGAATCAAATGGGAGGATGAAGAGAGACGAACGAGACAAACATGGTACAAAGAAGGCCAACGGATAAAATGGGAGGACGAAGAATGACGAACGAGACGAACTTGGTCCAAAGAATGCCAACGGATCAAATGGGAGGACGAAGATGGACGAACGAGACGAACTTGGTCCAAAGAAGGCCAACGGATCAAATGGGTGGACGAAGATGGACGTACGAGACGAACATGGTCCAAACAAGGCCTACGGATCAAATGGGAGGCGAAAGAGGGAAGATCGAGACGAACTTGGTCCAAAGAATGCCAACGGATCGAATGGGAGGACGAAGAGGGACGAACGAGACGAACTTGGTACAAAGAAGGCCAACGGTTCAAATGGAAGGACGAAGATGGACGAACAAGGCGAACTTGGTCCAAAGAATGCCATTGCATCAAATGGGAGGACGAAGATGGACGAACGAGACGAACTTTGTCCAAAGAAGTCCTACGGATCAAATGGGAGGAGGAAGAGGGACAAATGAGACGAACTTGGTACGAAGAATTCCAACGGATCAAATGGGAGGATGAAGATGGACGAACGAGACGAACTTGGTCCAAATAAGGCCTACGAATCAAATGGGAGGATGAAGAGGGACGAACGAGACGAACTTGGTACAAAGAAGGCCAACGGATCTAATGGGAGGACGAAGATGGACGAACGACACGAACTTTGTCCAAAGAAGGCCTACGGATCAAATGGGAGGACGAAGAGGGAAGAACGAGACGAACTTGGTCCAAAGAATGCCAACGAATCAAATGGGAGGATGAAGAGAGACGAACGAGACGAACATGGTACAAAGAAGGCCAACGGATAAAATGGGAGGACGAAGAATGACGAACGAGACGAACTTGGTCCAAAGAATGCCAACGGATCAAATGGGAGGACGAAGATGGACGAACGAGACGAACTTGGTCCAAAGAAGGCCTACGGATCAAAAGGGAGGACGAAGAGGGACGAACGAGACGAAGTTTGTCCAAAGAAGGCCTACGGATCAAATGGGAGGACGAAGATGGACGAACGAGACGAACTTGGTCCAAATAAGGCCTACGGATCATATGGGAGGACGAAGTGGGACGAACGAGACGAACTTGGTACAAAGAAGGCCAAGGGATCAAATGGGAGGATGAAGATGGACGAACGAGACGAACTTTGTCCAAAGAAGGCCTACCGATCAAATGGGAGGACGAAGAGGGAAGAACGAGACGAACTTGGTCCAAAGAATGCCAACGAATCAAATGGGAGGATGAAGAGAGACGAACGAGACGAACATGGTACAAAGAAGGCCAACGGATAAAATGGGAGGACGAAGAATGACGAACGAGACGAACTTGGTCCAAAGAATGCCAACGGATCAAATGGGAGGACGAAGATGGACGAACGAGACGAACTTGGTCCAAAGAAGGCCTACGGATCAAAAGGGAGGACGAAGAGGGACGAACGAGACGAAGTTTGTCCAAAGAAGGCCTACGGATCAAATGGGAGGACGAAGATGGACGAACGAGACGAACTTGGTCCAAATAAGGCCTACGGATCATATGGGAGGACGAAGTGGGACGAACGAGACGAACTTGGTACAAAGAAGGCCAAGGGATCAAATGGGAGGATGAAGAGGGAAGAACGAGACGAACTTGGTCCAAAGAATGCCAACGAATCAAATGGGAGGATGAAGAGAGACGAACGAGACGAACATGGTACAAAGAAGGCCAACGGATAAAATGGGTGGACGAAGAATGACGAACGAGACGAACTTGGTCCAAAGAATGCCAACGGATCAAATGGGAAGACGAAGACGGACGAACGAGATGAACTTGGTACAAAGAAGGCCTACGGATCAAAAGGGAGGACGAAGAGGGACGAACGAGACGAAGTTTGTCCAAAGAAGGCCTACGGATCAAATGGGAGGACGAAGATGGACGAACGAGACGAACTTGGTCCAAATAAGGCCTACGGATCATATGGGAGGACGAAGTGGGACGAACGAGACGAACTTGGTACAAAGAAGGCCAAGGGATCAAATGGGAGGATGAAGATGGACGAACGAGACGAACTTTGTCCAAAGAAGGCCTACCGATCAAATGGGAGGACGAAGAGGGAAGAACGAGACGAACTTGGTCCAAAGAATGCCAACGGATCAAATGGGACGACGAAGATGGACGAACGAGACGAACTTGGTCCAAATAAGGCCAATGGATCAAATGGGAGGACGAAGATGGACGAACGAGACGAACTTGGTACAAAGAAGGCCAACGGATCAAATGGGAGGACGAAGATGGACGAACGAGACGAACTTGGTCCAAACAAGGCCTACGGATCAAATGGGAGGCGAAAGAGGGAAGAACGAGACGAACTTGGTCCAAAGAATGCCAACGGATCAAATGGGAGGACGAAGATGGACGAACGTGACGAGCTTGTTCCAAAGAATGCCAATGCATCAAATGGGAGGACGAAGATGGACGAACGAGATGAACTTGGTCCAAAGAAGACCTACGGATCAAATGGGAGGAGGAAGAGGGACAAATGAGACGAACTTGGTACGAAGAAGGCCAAGGGATCAAATGGGAGGACGAAGATGGACGAACAAGATGAACTTTGTCCAAAGAAGGCCTACGGATCAAATGGGAGGACGAAGACGGACGAACGAGACGAACTTGGTCCAAAGAATGCCAACGGATCAAATGGGAGGACGAAGATGGACGAACGAGACGAACTTGGTCCAAAGAAGGCCTACGGATCAAAAGGGAGGACGAAGAGGGACGAACGAGACGAAGTTTGTCCAAAGAAGGCCTACGGATCAAATGGGAGGACGAAGATGGACGAACGAGACGAACTTGGTCCAAATAAGGCCTACGGATCATATGGGAGGACGAAGTGGGACGAACGAGACGAACTTGGTACAAAGAAGGCCAAGGTATCAAATGGGAGGATGAAGATGGACGAACGAGACGAACTTTGTCCAAAGAAGGCCTACCGATCAAATTGGAGGACGAAGAGGGAATAACGAGACGAACTTGGTCCAAAGAATGCCAACGGATCAAATGGGAGGACGAAGATGGACGAACGAGACGAACTTGGTCCAAAAAAAGGCCAACGGATCAAATGGGAGGACGAAGATGGACGAACGAGACGAACTTGGTCCAAACAAGGCCTACGGATCAAATGGGAGGCGAAAGAGGGAAGAACGAGACGAACTTCGTCCAAAGAATGCCAACAGATCAAATGGGAGGACGAAGATGGACGAACGTGACGAACTTGGTCCAAAGAATGCCAACTGATCAAATGGGAGGACGAAGATGGACGAACGAGACGAGCTTGTTCCAAAGAATGCCAATGCATCAAATGGGAGGACGAAGATGGACGAACGAGATGAACTTGGTCCAAAGAAGGCCTACGGATCAAATGGGAGGAGGAAGAGGGACAAATGAGACGAACTTGGTACGAAGAAGGCCAAGGGATCAAATGGGAGGACGAAGAGGGACGAACGAGACGAACTTTGTCCAAAGAAGGCCTACCGATCAAATGGGAGGACGAAGAGGGAAGAACGAGACGAACTTGGTCCAAAGAATGCCAACGGATCAAATGGGACGACGAAGATGGACGAACGAGACGAACTTGGTCCAAATAAGGCCAATGGATCAAATGGGAGGACGAAGATGGACGAACGAGACGAACTTGGTACAAAGAAGGCCAACGGATCAAATGGGAGGACGAAGATGGACGAACGAGACGAACTTGGTCCAAAGAATGCCAACGGATCAAATGGGAGGACGAAGATGGACGAACGTGACGAGCTTGTTCCAAAGAATGCCAATGCATCAAATGGGAGGACGAAGATGGACGAACGAGATGAACTTGGTCCAAAGAAGACCTACGGATCAAATGGGAGGAGGAAGAGGGACAAATGAGACGAACTTGGTACGAAGAAGGCCAAGGGATCAAATGGGAGGACGAAGATGGACGAACAAGATGAACTTTGTCCAAAGAAGGCCTACGGATCAAATGGGAGGACGAAGACGGACGAACGAGACGAACTTGGTCCAAAGAAGGCCTACGGATCAAATGGGAGGATGAAGAGGGACGAACGAGACGAAGTTTGTCCAAAGAAGGCCTACGGATCAAATGGGAGGACGAAGATGGACGAACGAGACGAACTTGGTCCAAATAAGGCCTACGAATCATATGGGAGGACGAAGTGGGACGAACGAGACGAACTTGGTACAAAGAAGGCCAAGGGATCAAATGGGAGGATGAAGATGGACGAACGAGACGAACTTTGTCCAAAGAAGGCCTACGGATCAAATGGGAGGCGAAAGAGGGAAGAAAGAGACGAACTTGGTCCAAAGAATGCCAACGGATCAAATGGGAGGACGAAGATGGACGAACGTGACGAACTTGGTCCAAAGAATGCCAACGGATCAAATGGGAGGACGAAGATGGACGAACGAGACGAGCTTGTTCCAAAGAATGCCAATGCATCAAATGGGAGGACGAAGATGGACGAACGAGATGAACTTGGTCCAAAGAAGGCCTACGGATCAAATGGGAGGAGGAAGAGGGACAAATGAGACGAACTTGGTACGAAGAAGGCCAAGGGATCAAATGGGAGGACGAAGAGGGACGAACAAGATGAACTTTGTCCAAAGAAGGCCTACGGATCAAATGGGAGGACGAAGACGGACGAACGAGACGAACTTGGTCCAAAGAAGGCCTACGGATCAAAAGGGAGGATGAAGAGGGACGAACGAGACGAAGTTTGTCCAAAGAAGGCCTACGGATCAAATGGGAGGACGAAGATGGACGAACGAGACGAACTTGGTCCAAATAAGGCCTACGGATCATATGGGAGGACGAAGTGGAACGAACGAGACGAACATGGTACAAAGAAGGCCAAGGGATCAAACGGGAGGATGAAGATGGACGAACGAGACGAACTTTGTCCAAAGAAGGCCTACCGAACAAATGGGAGGACGAAGAGGGAAGAACGAGACGAACTTGGTCCAAAGAATGCCAACGGATCAAATGGGAGGACGAAGATGGACGAACGAGACGAACTTGGTCCAAAGAATGCCAACGGATCAAATGGGAGGACGAAGATGGACGAACGTGACGAACTTGGTCCAAAGAATGCCAACGGATCAAATGGGAGGACGAAGATGGACGAACGAGACGAGCTTGTTCCAAAGAATGCCAATGCATCAAATGGGAGGACGAAGATGGACGAACGAGATGAACTTGGTCCAAAGAAGGCCTACGGATCAAATGGGAGGAGGAAGAGGGACAAATGAGACGAACTTGGTACGAAGAAGGCCAAGGGATCAAATGGGAGGACGAAGAGGGACGAACAAGATGAACTTTGTCCAAAGAAGGCCTACGGATCAAATGGGAGGACGAAGACGGACGAACGAGACGAACTTGGTCCAAAGAAGGCCTACGGATCAAAAGGGAGGATGAAGAGGGACGAACGAGACGAAGTTTGTCCAAAGAAGGCCTACGGATCAAATGGGAGGACGAAGATGGACGAACGAGACGAACTTGGTCCAAATAAGGCCTACGGATCATATGGGAGGACGAAGTGGAACGAACGAGACGAACTTGGTACAAAGAAGGCCAAGGGATCAAATGGGAGGATGAAGATGGACGAACGAGACGAACTTTGTCCAAAGAAGGCCTACCGAACAAATGGGAGGACGAAGAGGGAAGAACGAGACGAACTTGGTCCAAAGAATGCCAACGGATCAAATGGGAGGACGAAGATGGACGAACGAGACGAACTTGGTCCAAATCAGGCCAACGGATCAAATGGGAGGACGAAGATGGACGAACGAGACGAACTTGGTCCAAACAAGGCCTACGGATCAAATGGGAGGCGAAAGAGGGAAGAACGAGACGAACTTGGTCCAAAGAATGCCAACGGATCAAATGGGAGGACGAAGATGGACGAACGTGACGAACTTGGTCCAAAGAATGCCAACGGATCAAATGGGAGGACGAAGATGGACGAACGAGACGAGCTTGTTCCAAAGAATGCCAATGCATCAAATGGGAGGACGAAGATGGACGAACGAGATGAACTTGGTCCAAAGAAGGCCTACGGATCAAATGGGAGGAGGAAGAGGGGCAAATGAGACGAACTTGGTACGAAGAAGGCCAAGGGATCAAATGGGAGGACGAAGAGGGACCAACAAGATGAACTTTGTCCAAAGAAGGCCTACGGATCAAATGGGAGGACGAAGACGGACGAACGAGACGAACTTGGTCCAAAGAAGGCCTACGGATCATATGGGAGGAGGAAGAGGGACAAATGAGACGAACTTGGTACGAAGAAGGCCAAGGGATCAAATGGGAGGACGAAGATGGACGAACGAGACGAAGTTTGTCCAAAGAAGGCCTACGGATGAAATGGGAGGACGAAGAGGGTAGAACGAGATGATCTTGGTCCAAAGAATACCAACTGATCAAAAGGGAGGACGAATATGGATGAACGAGACGAACTTAGTCCAAAGAAGGCCTACGGATCAAATGGGAGGACGAAGAGGGAAGAACGAGACGAACTAGGTCCAAAGAATGCCAACGGATCAAATGGGAAGACGAAGATGGACGAACGTGACGAACTTGGTCCAAAGAATGCAAACGGATCAAATGGGAGGACGAAGATGGACGATTGAGACGAACTTGGTCCAAAGAAGACCTACGGATCGAATGGGAGGACGAAGAGGGACGAACGAGACGAACTTGGTACAAAGAAGGCCAACGGATCAAATGGGAGGACGAAGATGGACGAAGATGGACGAACGAGACGAACTTGGTCCAAAGAAGGCCTACGGATCAAATGGGAGGAGGAAGAGAGACAAATGAGACGAACTTGGTACAAAGAAGGCCAAGGGATCAAATGGGACGACGAAGATGGACGAACGAGACGAACTTTGTCCAAAGAAGGCCTACGGATCAAATGGGAGGACGAAGAGGGAAGAACGAGACGAACTTGGTCCAAAGAATGCCTACGAATCAAATGGGAGGATGAAGAGGGACGAACGAGACGAACATGGTTCAAAGAAGGCCAACGGATCAAATGGGAGGACGAAGAAGGACGAACGAGACGAACCTGGTCCAAAGAATGCCAACGGATCAAATGGGAGGACGAAGATGGACGAACGAAACGAACTTGGTCCAAAGAAGGCCTACGGATCAAATGGGAGGACGAACAGGGACGAACGAGACGAAGTTTGTCCAAAGAAGGCCTATGGATCAAATGGGAGGACAAAGAGGGAAGAACGAGACGAACTTGGTCCAAAGAATGAAAACGGATCAAATGGGAGGACGAAGAGGGACGAACGAGACGAACATGGTACAAAGAAGGCGAACGGTTCAAATGGGAGGACGAAGATGGACAAACGAGACGAACTTGGTCCAAAGATTGCCAACGGATCAAATGGGAGGACGAAGATGGACGAACGAGACGAACTTGGTCCAAAGAAGGCTTACGGATCAAATGGGAGGACGAAGAGGGACGAACGAGACGAACTTGGTCCAAAGAATGCCAAGGGATCAAATGGGAGGATGAAGATGGACGAACGAGACGAACTTGGTCCAAAGAAGGCCTACGGATCAAATGGGAGGATGAAGATGGACGAACGAGATGAACTAGGTCCAAAGAAGGCCTACGGATCAAATGGGAGAAAGAAGAGGGACAAATGAGGCGAACTTGGTACGAAGAAGGCCAAGGGAACAAATGGGAGGACGAAGATGGACGAACGAGACGAACTTTGTCCAAAGAAGGCCTATGGATCAAATGGGAGGACAAAGATGGACAAACGAGACGAACTTGGTCCAAATAATGCCAAGGATCAAATGGGAGGATGAAGATGGACGAACGAGACGAACTTGGTCCAAAGAAGGCCTACGGATCAAATGGGAGGACGAAGAGGGACGAACGAGACGAACTTGGTCCAAATAAGCCCAATGGATCAAATGGGAGGACGAAGATGGACGAACGAGACGAACTTGGTACAAAGAAGGCCAACGGATCAAATGGGTGGACGAAGATGGACGAACGAGACGAACTTGGTCCAAACAAGGCCTACGATTCAAATGGGAGGCGGAAGAGGGACAAATGAGACGAACTTGGTACGAAGAATTCCAACGGATCAAATGGGAGGATGAAGATGGACGAACGAGACGAACTTGGTCCAAATAAGGCCTACGGATCATATGGGAGGACGAAGTGGGACGAACGAGACGAACTTGGTACAAAGAAGGCCAAGGGATCAAATGGGAGGATGAAGATGGACGAACGAGACGAACTTTGTCCAAAGAAGGCCTACCGATCAAATGGGAGGACGAAGAGGGAAGAACGAGACGAACTTGGTCCAAAGAATGCCAACGAATCAAATGGGAGGATGAAGAGAGACGAACGAGACGAACATGGTACAAAGAAGGCCAACGGATAAAATGGGAGGACGAAGAATGACGAACGAGACGAACTTGGTCCAAAGAATGCCAACGGATCAAATGGGAGGACGAAGATGGACGAACGAGACGAACTTGGTCCAAAGAAGGCCTACGGATCAAAAGGGAGGACGAAGAGGGACGAACGAGACGAAGTTTGTCCAAAGAAGGCCTACGGATCAAATGGGAGGACGAAGATGGACGAACGAGACGAACTTGGTCCAAATAAGGCCTACGGATCATATGGGAGGACGAAGTGGGACGAACGAGACGAACTTGGTACAAAGAAGGCCAAGGGATCAAATGGGAGGATGAAGAGGGAAGAACGAGACGAACTTGGTCCAAAGAATGCCAACGAATCAAATGGGAGGATGAAGAGAGACGAACGAGACGAACATGGTACAAAGAAGGCCAACGGATAAAATGGGTGGACGAAGAATGACGAACGAGACGAACTTGGTCCAAAGAATGCCAACGGATCAAATGGGAAGACGAAGATGGACGAACGAGATGAACTTGGTACAAAGAAGGCCTACGGATCAAAAGGGAGGACGAAGAGGGACGAACGAGACGAAGTTTGTCCAAAGAAGGCCTACGGATCAAATGGGAGGACGAAGATGGACGAACGAGACGAACTTGGTCCAAATAAGGCCTACGGATCATATGGGAGGACGAAGTGGGACGAACGAGACGAACTTGGTACAAAGAAGGCCAAGGGATCAAATGGGAGGATGAAGATGGACGAACGAGACGAACTTTGTCCAAAGAAGGCCTACCGATCAAATGGGAGGACGAAGAGGGAAGAACGAGACGAACTTGGTCCAAAGAATGCCAACGGATCAAATGGGACGACGAAGATGGACGAACGAGACGAACTTGGTCCAAATAAGGCCAATGGATCAAATGGGAGGACGAAGATGGACGAACGAGACGAACTTGGTACAAAGAAGGCCAACGGATCAAATGGGAGGACGAAGATGGACGAACGAGACGAACATGGTCCAAACAAGGCCTACGGATCAAATGGGAGGCGAAAGAGGGAAGAACGAGACGAACTTGGTCCAAAGAATGCCAACGGATCAAATGGGAGGACGAAGATGGACGAACGTGACGAGCTTGTTCCAAAGAATGCCAATGCATCAAATGGGAGGACGAAGATGGACGAACGAGATGAACTTGGTCCAAAGAAGACCTACGGATCAAATGGGAGGAGGAAGAGGGACAAATGAGACGAACTTGGTACGAAGAAGGCCAAGGGACCAAATGGGAGGACGAAGATGGACGAACAAGATGAACTTTGTCCAAAGAAGGCCTACGGATCAAATGGGAGGACGAAGACGGACGAACGAGACGAACTTGGTCCAAAGAAGGCCTACGGATCAAAAGGGAGGATGAAGAGGGACGAACGAGACGAAGTTTGTCCAAAGAAGGCCTACGGATCAAATGGGAGGACGAAGATGGACGAACGAGACGAACTTGGTCCAAATAAGGCCTACGGATCATATGGGAGGACGAAGTGGGACGAACGAGACGAACTTGGTACAAAGAAGGCCAAGGTATCAAATGGGAGGATGAAGATGGACGAACGAGACGAACTTTGTCCAAAGAAGGCCTACCGATCAAATTGGAGGACGAAGAGGGAATAACGAGACGAACTTGGTCCAAAGAATGCCAACGGATCAAATGGGAGGACGAAGATGGACGAACGAGACGAACTTGGTCCAAATAAGGCCAACGGATCAAATGGGAGGACGAAGATGGACGAACGAGACGAACTTGGTCCAAACAAGGCCTACGGATCAAATGGGAAGCGAAAGAGGGAAGAACGAGACGAACTTCGTCCAAAGAATGCCAACGGATCAAATGGGAGGACGAAGATGGACGAACGAGACGAACTTGGTACAAAGAAGGCCAACGGATCAAATGGGAGGACGAAGATGGACGAAGATGGACGAACGAGACGAACTTGGTCCAAAGAAGGCCTACGGATCAAATGGGAGGAGGAAGAGAGACAAATGAGACGAACTTGGTACAAAGAAGGCCAAGGGATCAAATGGGACGACGAAGATGGACGAACGAGACGAACTTTGTCCAAAGAAGGCCTACGGATCAAATGGGAGGACGAAGAGGGAAGAACGAGACGAACTTGGTCCAAAGAATGCCTACGAATCAAATGGGAGGATGAAGAGGGACGAACGAGACGAACATGGTTCAAAGAAGGCCAACGGATCAAATGGGAGGACGAAGAAGGACGAACGAGACGAACCTGGTCCAAAGAATGCCAACGGATCAAATGGGAGGACGAAGATGGACGAACGAAACGAACTTGGTCCAAAGAAGGCCTACGGATCAAATGGGAGGACGAACAGGGACGAACGAGACGAAGTTTGTCCAAAGAAGGCCTATGGATCAATTGGGAGGACAAAGAGGGAAGAACGAGACGAACTTGGTCCAAAGAATGAAAACGGATCAAATGGGAGGACGAAGAGGGACGAACGAGACGAACATGGTACAAAGAAGGCGAACGGTTCAAATGGGAGGACGAAGATGGACAAACGAGACGAACTTGGTCCAAAGATTGCCAACGGATCAAATGGGAGGACGAAGATGGACGAACGAGACGAACTTGGTCCAAAGAAGGCTTACGGATCAAATGGGAGGACGAAGAGGGACGAACGAGACGAACTTGGTCCAAAGAATGCCAAGGGATCAAATGGGAGGATGAAGATGGACGAACGAGACGAACTTGGTCCAAAGAAGGCCTACGGATCAAATGGGAGGATGAAGATGGACGAACGAGATGAACTAGGTCCAAAGAAGGCCTACGGATCAAATGGGAGAAAGAAGAGGGACAAATGAGGCGAACTTGGTACGAAGAAGGCCAAGGGAACAAATGGGAGGACGAAGATGGACGAACGAGACGAACTTTGTCCAAAGAAGGCCTATGGATCAAATGGGAGGACAAAGATGGACAAACGAGACGAACTTGGTCCAAATAATGCCAAGGATCAAATGGGAGGATGAAGATGGACGAACGAGACGAACTTGGTCCAAAGAAGGCCTACGGATCAAATGGGAGGACGAAGAGGGACGAACGAGACGAACTTGGTCCAAATAAGCCCAATGGATCAAATGGGAGGACGAAGATGGACGAACGAGACGAACTTGGTACAAAGAAGGCCAACGGATCAAATGGGTGGACGAAGATGGACGAACGAGACGAACTTGGTCCAAACAAGGCCTACGATTCAAATGGGAGGCGGAAGAGGGACAAATGAGACGAACTTGGTACGAAGAATTCCAACGGATCAAATGGGAGGATGAAGATGGACGAACGAGACGAACTTGGTCCAAATAAGGCCTACGGATCATATGGGAGGACGAAGTGGGACGAACGAGACGAACTTGGTACAAAGAAGGCCAAGGGATCAAATGGGAGGATGAAGATGGACGAACGAGACGAACTTTGTCCAAAGAAGGCCTACCGATCAAATGGGAGGACGAAGAGGGAAGAACGAGACGAACTTGGTCCAAAGAATGCCAACGAATCAAATGGGAGGATGAAGAGAGACGAACGAGACGAACATGGTACAAAGAAGGCCAACGGATAAAATGGGAGGACGAAGAATGACGAACGAGACGAACTTGGTCCAAAGAATGCCAACGGATCAAATGGGAGGACGAAGATGGACGAACGAGACGAACTTGGTCCAAAGAAGGCCTACGGATCAAAAGGGAGGACGAAGAGGGACGAACGAGACGAAGTTTGTCCAAAGAAGGCCTACGGATCAAATGGGAGGACGAAGATGGACGAACGAGACGAACTTGGTCCAAATAAGGCCTACGGATCATATGGGAGGACGAAGTGGGACGAACGAGACGAACTTGGTACAAAGAAGGCCAAGGGATCAAATGGGAGGATGAAGAGGGAAGAACGAGACGAACTTGGTCCAAAGAATGCCAACGAATCAAATGGGAGGATGAAGAGAGACGAACGAGACGAACATGGTACAAAGAAGGCCAACGGATAAAATGGGTGGACGAAGAATGACGAACGAGACGAACTTGGTCCAAAGAATGCCAACGGATCAAATGGGAAGACGAAGATGGACGAACGAGATGAACTTGGTACAAAGAAGGCCTACGGATCAAAAGGGAGGACGAAGAGGGACGAACGAGACGAAGTTTGTCCAAAGAAGGCCTACGGATCAAATGGGAGGACGAAGATGGACGAACGAGACGAACTTGGTCCAAATAAGGCCTACGGATCATATGGGAGGACGAAGTGGGACGAACGAGACGAACTTGGTACAAAGAAGGCCAAGGGATCAAATGGGAGGATGAAGATGGACGAACGAGACGAACTTTGTCCAAAGAAGGCCTACCGATCAAATGGGAGGACGAAGAGGGAAGAACGAGACGAACTTGGTCCAAAGAATGCCAACGGATCAAATGGGACGACGAAGATGGACGAACGAGACGAACTTGGTCCAAATAAGGCCAATGGATCAAATGGGAGGACGAAGATGGACGAACGAGACGAACTTGGTACAAAGAAGGCCAACGGATCAAATGGGAGGACGAAGATGGACGAACGAGACGAACTTGGTCCAAACAAGGCCTACGGATCAAATGGGAGGCGAAAGAGGGAAGAACGAGACGAACTTGGTCCAAAGAATGCCAACGGATCAAATGGGAGGACGAAGATGGACGAACGTGACGAGCTTGTTCCAAAGAATGCCAATGCATCAAATGGGAGGACGAAGATGGACGAACGAGATGAACTTGGTCCAAAGAAGACCTACGGATCAAATGGGAGGAGGAAGAGGGACAAATGAGACAAACTTGGTACGAAGAAGGCCAAGGGACCAAATGGGAGGACGAAGATGGACGAACAAGATGAACTTTGTCCAAAGAAGGCCTACGGATCAAATGGGAGGACGAAGACGGACGAACGAGACGAACTTGGTCCAAAGAAGGCCTACGGATCAAAAGGGAGGATGAAGAGGGACGAACGAGACGAAGTTTGTCCAAAGAAGGCCTACGGATCAAATGGGAGGACGAAGATGGACGAACGAGACGAACTTGGTCCAAATAAGGCCTACGGATCATATGGGAGGACGAAGTGGGACGAACGAGACGAACTTGGTACAAAGAAGGCCAAGGTATCAAATGGGAGGATGAAGATGGACGAACGAGACGAACTTTGTCCAAAGAAGGCCTACCGATCAAATTGGAGGACGAAGAGGGAATAACGAGACGAACTTGGTCCAAAGAATGCCAACGGATCAAATGGGAGGACGAAGATGGACGAACGAGACGAACTTGGTCCAAATAAGGCCAACGGATCAAATGGGAGGACGAAGATGGACGAACGAGACGAACTTGGTCCAAACAAGGCCTACGGATCAAATGGGAAGCGAAAGAGGGAAGAACGAGACGAACTTCGTCCAAAGAATGCCAACGGATCAAATGGGAGGACGAAGATGGACGAACGTGACGAACTTGGTCCAAAGAATGCCAACGGATCAAATGGGAGGACGAAGATGGACGAACGAGACGAGCTTGTTCCAAAGAATGCCAATGCATCAAATGGGAGGAGGAAGATGGACGAACGAGATGAACTTGGTCCAAAGAAGGCCTACGGATCAAATGGGAGGAGGAAGAGGGACAAATGAGACGAACTTGGTACGAAGAAGGCCAAGGGATCAAATGGGGGGACGAAGAGGGACGAACGAGACGAACTTTGTCCAAAGAAGGCCTACCGATCAAATGGGAGGACGAAGAGGGAAGAGCGAGACGAACTTGGTCCAAAGAATGCCAACGGATCAAACGGGACGACGAAGATGGACGAACGAGACGAACTTGGTCCAAATAAGGCCAATGGATCAAATGGGAGGACGAAGATGGACGAACGAGACGAACTTGGTACAAAGAAGGCCAACGGATCAAATGGGAGGACGAAGATGGACGAACGAGACGAACTTGGTCCAAACAAGGCCTACGGATCAAATGGGAGGCGAAAGAGGGAAGAACGAGACGAACTTGGTCCAAAGAATGCCAACGGATCAAATGGGAGGACGAAGATGGACGAACGTGACGAGCTTGTTCCAAAGAATGCCAATGCATCAAATGGGAGGACGAAGATGGACGAACGAGATGAACTTGGTCCAAAGAAGACCTACGGATCAAATGGGAGGAGGAAGAGGGACAAATGAGACGAACTTGGTACGAAGAAGGCCAAGGGATCAAATGGGAGGACGAAGATGGACGAACAAGATGAACTTTGTCCAAAGAAGGCCTACGGATCAAATGGGAGGACGAAGACGGACGAACGAGACGAACTTGGTCCAAAGAAGGCCTACGGATCAAAAGGGAGGATGAAGAGGGACGAACGAGACGAAGTTTGTCCAAAGAAGGCCTACGGATCAAATGGGAGGACGAAGATGGACGAACGAGACGAACTTGGTCCAAATAAGGCCTACGGATCATATGGGAGGACGAAGTGGGACGAACGAGACGAACTTGGTACAAAGAAGGCCAAGGGATCATATGGGAGGACGAAGTGGGACGAACGAGACGAACTTGGTACAAAGAAGGCCAATGGATCAAATGGGAGGAGGAAGAGAGACAAACGAGACGAACATGGTACAAAGAAGGCGAACGGTTCAAATGGGAGGACGAAGATGGACAAACGAGACGAACTTGGTCCAAAGATTGCCAACGGATCAAATGGGAGGACGAAGATGGACGAACGAGACGAACTTGGTCCAAAGAAGGCTTACGGATCAAATGGGAGGACGAAGAGGGACGAACGAGACGAACTTGGTCCAAAGAATGCCAAGGGATCAAATGGGAGGATGAAGATGGACGAACGAGACGAACTTGGTCCAAAGAAGGCCTACGGATCAAATGGGAGGATGAAGATGGACGAACGAGATGAACTAGGTCCAAAGAAGGCCTACGGATCAAATGGGAGAAAGAAGAGGGACAAATGAGGCGAACTTGGTACGAAGAAGGCCAAGGGAACAAATGGGAGGACGAAGATGGACGAACGAGACGAACTTTGTCCAAAGAAGGCCTATGGATCAAATGGGAGGACAAAGATGGACAAACGAGACGAACTTGGTCCAAATAATGCCAAGGATCAAATGGGAGGATGAAGATGGACGAACGAGACGAACTTGGTCCAAAGAAGGCCTACGGATCAAATGGGAGGACGAAGAGGGACGAACGAGACGAACTTGGTCCAAATAAGCCCAATGGATCAAATGGGAGGACGAAGATGGACGAACGAGACGAACTTGGTACAAAGAAGGCCAACGGATCAAATGGGTGGACGAAGATGGACGAACGAGACGAACTTGGTCCAAACAAGGCCTACGATTCAAATGGGAGGCGGAAGAGGGACAAATGAGACGAACTTGGTACGAAGAATTCCAACGGATCAAATGGGAGGATGAAGATGGACGAACGAGACGAACTTGGTCCAAATAAGGCCTACGGATCATATGGGAGGACGAAGTGGGACGAACGAGACGAACTTGGTACAAAGAAGGCCAAGGGATCAAATGGGAGGATGAAGATGGACGAACGAGACGAACTTTGTCCAAAGAAGGCCTACCGATCAAATGGGAGGACGAAGAGGGAAGAACGAGACGAACTTGGTCCAAAGAATGCCAACGAATCAAATGGGAGGATGAAGAGAGACGAACGAGACGAACATGGTACAAAGAAGGCCAACGGATAAAATGGGAGGACGAAGAATGACGAACGAGACGAACTTGGTCCAAAGAATGCCAACGGATCAAATGGGAGGACGAAGATGGACGAACGAGACGAACTTGGTCCAAAGAAGGCCTACGGATCAAAAGGGAGGACGAAGAGGGACGAACGAGACGAAGTTTGTCCAAAGAAGGCCTACGGATCAAATGGGAGGACGAAGATGGACGAACGAGACGAACTTGGTCCAAATATGGCCTACGGATCATATGGGAGGACGAAGTGGGACGAACGAGACGAACTTGGTACAAAGAAGGCCAAGGGATCAAATGGGAGGATGAAGAGGGAAGAACGAGACGAACTTGGTCCAAAGAATGCCAACGAATCAAATGGGAGGATGAAGAGAGACGAACGAGACGAACATGGTACAAAGAAGGCCAACGGATAAAATGGGTGGACGAAGAATGACGAACGAGACGAACTTGGTCCAAAGAATGCCAACGGATCAAATGGGAAGACGAAGATGGACGAACGAGATGAACTTGGTACAAAGAAGGCCTACGGATCAAAAGGGAGGACGAAGAGGGACGAACGAGACGAAGTTTGTCCAAAGAAGGCCTACGGATCAAATGGGAGGACGAAGATGGACGAACGAGACGAACTTGGTCCAAATAAGGCCTACGGATCATATGGGAGGACGAAGTGGGACGAACGAGACGAACTTGGTACAAAGAAGGCCAAGGGATCAAAAGGGAGGATGAAGATGGACGAACGAGACGAACTTTGTCCAAAGAAGGCCTACCGATCAAATGGGAGGACGAAGAGGGAAGAACGAGACGAACTTGGTCCAAAGAATGCCAACGGATCAAATGGGACGACGAAGATGGACGAACGAGACGAACTTGGTCCAAATAAGGCCAATGGATCAAATGGGAGGACGAAGATGGACGAACGAGACGAACTTGGTACAAAGAAGGCCAACGGATCAAATGGGAGGACGAAGATGGACGAACGAGACGAACTTGGTCCAAACAAGGCCTACGGATCAAATGGGAGGCGAAAGAGGGAAGAACGAGACGAACTTGGTCCAAAGAATGCCAACGGATCAAATGGGAGGACGAAGATGGACGAACGTGACGAGCTTGTTCCAAAGAATGCCAATGCATCAAATGGGAGGACGAAGATGGACGAACGAGATGAACTTGGTCCAAAGAAGACCTACGGATCAAATGGGAGGAGGAAGAGGGACAAATGAGACGAACTTGGTACGAAGAAGGCCAAGGGACCAAATGGGAGGACGAAGATGGACGAACAAGATGAACTTTGTCCAAAGAAGGCCTACGGATCAAATGGGAGGACGAAGACGGACGAACGAGACGAACTTGGTCCAAAGAAGGCCTACGGATCAAAAGGGAGGATGAAGAGGGACGAACGAGACGAAGTTTGTCCAAAGAAGGCCTACGGATCAAATGGGAGGACGAAGATGGACGAACGAGACGAACTTGGTCCAAATAAGGCCTACGGATCATATGGGAGGACGAAGTGGGACGAACGAGACGAACTTGGTACAAAGAAGGCCAAGGTATCAAATGGGAGGATGAAGATGGACGAACGAGACGAAATTTGTCCAAAGAAGGCCTACCGATCAAATTGGAGGACGAAGAGGGAATAACGAGACGAACTTGGTCCAAAGAATGCCAACGGATCAAATGGGAGGACGAAGATGGACGAACGAGACGAACTTGGTCCAAACAAGGCCTACGGATCAAATGGGAAGCGAAAGAGGGAAGAACGAGACGAACTTCGTCCAAAGAATGCCAACGGATCAAATGGGAGGACGAAGATGGACGAACGAGACGAACTTGGTACAAAGAAGGCCAACGGATCAAATGGGAGGACGAAGATGGACGAAGATGGACGAAGATGGACGAACGAGACGAACTTGGTCCAAAGAAGGCCTACGGATCAAATGGGAGGAGGAAGAGAGACAAATGAGACGAACTTGGTACAAAGAAGGCCAAGGGATCAAATGGGACGACGAAGATGGACGAACGAGACGAACTTTGTCCAAAGAAGGCCTACGGATCAAATGGGAGGACGAAGAGGGAAGAACGAGACGAACTTGGTCCAAAGAATGCCTACGAATCAAATGGGAGGATGAAGAGGGACGAACGAGACGAACATGGTTCAAAGAAGGCCAACGGATCAAATGGGAGGACGAAGAAGGACGAACGAGACGAACCTGGTCCAAAGAATGCCAACGGATCAAATGGGAGGACGAAGATGGACGAACGAAACGAACTTGGTCCAAAGAAGGCCTACGGATCAAATGGGAGGACGAACAGGGACGAACGAGACGAAGTTTGTCCAAAGAAGGCCTATGGATCAAATGGGAGGACAAAGAGGGAAGAACGAGACGAACTTGGTCCAAAGAATGAAAACGGATCAAATGGGAGGACGAAGAGGGACGAACGAGACGAACATGGTACAAAGAAGGCGAACGGTTCAAATGGGAGGAGGAAGATGGACAAACGAGACGAACTTGGTCCAAAGATTGCCAACGGATCAAATGGGAGGACGAAGATGGACGAACGAGACGAACTTGGTCCAAAGAAGGCTTACGGATCAAATGGGAGGACGAAGAGGGACGAACGAGACGAACTTGGTCCAAAGAATGCCAAGGGATCAAATGGGAGGATGAAGATGGACGAACGAGACGAACTTGGTCCAAAGAAGGCCTACGGATCAAATGGGAGGATGAAGATGGACGAACGAGATGAACTAGGTCCAAAGAAGGCCTACGGATCAAATGGGAGAAAGAAGAGGGACAAATGAGGCGAACTTGGTACGAAGAAGGCCAAGGGAACAAATGGGAGGACGAAGATGGACGAACGAGACGAACTTTGTCCAAAGAAGGCCTATGGATCAAATGGGAGGACAAAGATGGACAAACGAGACGAACTTGGTCCAAATAATGCCAAGGATCAAATGGGAGGATGAAGATGGACGAACGAGACGAACTTGGTCCAAAGAAGGCCTACGGATCAAATGGGAGGACGAAGAGGGACGAACGAGACGAACTTGGTCCAAATAAGCCCAATGGATCAAATGGGAGGACGAAGATGGACGAACGAGACGAACTTGGTACAAAGAAGGCCAACGGATCAAATGGGTGGACGAAGATGGACGAACGAGACGAACTTGGTCCAAACAAGGCCTACGATTCAAATGGGAGGCGGAAGAGGGACAAATGAGACGAACTTGGTACGAAGAATTCCAACGGATCAAATGGGAGGATGAAGATGGACGAACGAGACGAACTTGGTCCAAATAAGGCCTACGGATCATATGGGAGGACGAAGTGGGACGAACGAGACGAACTTGGTACAAAGAAGGCCAAGGGATCAAATGGGAGGATGAAGATGGACGAACGAGACGAACTTTGTCCAAAGAAGGCCTACCGATCAAATGGGAGGACGAAGAGGGAAGAACGAGACGAACTTGGTCCAAAGAATGCCAACGAATCAAATGGGAGGATGAAGAGAGACGAACGAGACGAACATGGTACAAAGAAGGCCAACGGATAAAATGGGAGGACGAAGAATGACGAACGAGACGAACTTGGTCCAAAGAATGCCAACGGATCAAATGGGAGGACGAAGATGGACGAACGAGACGAACTTGGTCCAAAGAAGGCCTACGGATCAAAAGGGAGGACGAAGAGGGACGAACGAGACGAAGTTTGTCCAAAGAAGGCCTACGGATCAAATGGGAGGACGAAGATGGACGAACGAGACGAACTTGGTCCAAATAAGGCCTACGGATCATATGGGAGGACGAAGTGGGACGAACGAGACGAACTTGGTACAAAGAAGGCCAAGGGATCAAATGGGAGGATGAAGAGGGAAGAACGAGACGAACTTGGTCCAAAGAATGCCAACGAATCAAATGGGAGGATGAAGAGAGACGAACGAGACGAACATGGTACAAAGAAGGCCAACGGATAAAATGGGTGGACGAAGAATGACGAACGAGACGAACTTGGTCCAAAGAATGCCAACGGATCAAATGGGAAGACGAAGATGGACGAACGAGATGAACTTGGTACAAAGAAGGCCTACGGATCAAAAGGGAGGACGAAGAGGGACGAACGAGACGAAGTTTGTCCAAAGAAGGCCTACGGATCAAATGGGAGGACGAAGATGGACGAACGAGACGAACTTGGTCCAAATAAGGCCTACGGATCATATGGGAGGACGAAGTGGGACGAACGAGACGAACTTGGTACAAAGAAGGCCAAGGGATCAAATGGGAGGATGAAGATGGACGAACGAGACGAACTTTGTCCAAAGAAGGCCTACCGATCAAATGGGAGGACGAAGAGGGAAGAACGAGACGAACTTGGTCCAAAGAATGCCAACGGATCAAATGGGACGACGAAGATGGACGAACGAGACGAACTTGGTCCAAATAAGGCCAATGGATCAAATGGGAGGACGAAGATGGACGAACGAGACGAACTTGGTACAAAGAAGGCCAACGGATCAAATGGGAGGACGAAGATGGACGAACGAGACGAACTTGGTCCAAACAAGGCCTACGGATCAAATGGGAGGCGAAAGAGGGAAGAACGAGACGAACTTGGTCCAAAGAATGCCAACGGATCAAATGGGAGGACGAAGATGGACGAACGTGACGAGCTTGTTCCAAAGAATGCCAATGCATCAAATGGGAGGACGAAGATGGACGAACGAGATGAACTTGGTCCAAAGAAGACCTACGGATCAAATGGGAGGAGGAAGAGGGACAAATGAGACGAACTTGGTACGAAGAAGGCCAAGGGATCAAATGGGAGGACGAAGATGGACGAACAAGATGAACTTTGTCCAAAGAAGGCCTACGGATCAAATGGGAGGACGAAGACGGACGAACGAGACGAACTTGGTCCAAAGAAGGCCTACGGATCAAAAGGGAGGATGAAGAGGGACGAACGAGACGAAGTTTGTCCAAAGAAGGCCTACGGATCAAATGGGAGGACGAAGATGGACGAACGAGACGAACTTGGTCCAAATAAGGCCTACGGATCATATGGGAGGACGAAGTGGGACGAACGAGACGAACTTGGTACAAAGAAGGCCAAGGGATCAAATGGGAGGATGAAGATGGACGAACGAGACGAACTTTGTCCAAAGAAGGCCTACCGATCAAATTGGAGGACGAAGAGGGAATAACGAGACGAACTTGGTCCAAAGAATGCCAACGGATCAAATGGGAGGACGAAGATGGACGAACGAGACGAACTTGGTCCAAATAAGGCCAACGGATCAAATGGGAGGACGAAGATGGACGAACGAGACGAACTTGGTCCAAACAAGGCCTACGGATCAAATGGGAGGCGAAAGAGGGAAGAACGAGACGAACTTGGTCCAAAGAATGCCAACGGATCAAATGGGAGGACGAAGATGGACGAACGTGACGAACTTGGTCCAAAGAATGCCAACGGATCAAATGGGAGGACGAAGATGGACGAACGAGACGAGCTTGTTCCAAAGAATGCCAATGCATCAAATGGGAGGACGAAGATGGACGAACGAGATGAACTTGGTCCAAAGAAGGCCTACGGATCAAATGGGAGGAGGAAGAGGGACAAATGAGACGAACTTGGTACGAAGAAGGCCAAGGGATCAAATGGGAGGACGAAGAGGGACGAACGAGACGAACTTTGTCCAAAGAAGGCCTACCGATCAAATGGGAGGACGAAGAGGGAAGAGCGAGACGAACTTGGTCCAAAGAATGCCAACGGATCAAATGGGACGACGAAGATGGACGAACGAGACGAACTTGGTCCAAATAAGGCCAATGGATCAAATGGGAGGACGAAGATGGACGAACGAGGCGAACTTGGTACAAAGAAGGCCAACGGATCAAATGGGAGGACGAAGATGGACGAACGAGACGAACTTGGTCCAAACAAGGCCTACGGATCAAATGGGAGGCGAAAGAGGGAAGAACGAGACGAACTTGGTCCAAAGAATGCCAACGGATCAAATGGGAGGACGAAGATGGACGAACGTGACGAGCTTGTTCCAAAGAATGCCAATGCATCAAATGGGAGGACGAAGATGGACGAACGAGATGAACTTGGTCCAAAGAAGACCTACGGATCAAATGGGAGGAGGAAGAGGGACAAATGAGACGAACTTGGTACGAAGAAGGCCAAGGGATCAAATGGGAGGACGAAGATGGACGAACAAGATGAACTTTGTCCAAAGAAGGCCTACGGATCAAATGGGAGGACGAAGACGGACGAACGAGACGAACTTGGTCCAAAGAAGGCCTACGGATCAAAAGGGAGGATGAAGAGGGACGAACGAGACGAAGTTTGTCCAAAGAAGGCCTACGGATCAAATGGGAGGACGAAGATGGACGAACGAGACGAACTTGGTCCAAATAAGGCCTACGGATCATATGGGAGGACGAAGTGGGACGAACGAGACGAACTTGGTACAAAGAAGGCCAAGGGATCAAATGGGAGGATGAAGATGGACGAACGAGACGAACTTTGTCCAAAGAAGGCCTACCGATCAAATTGGAGGACGAAGAGGGAATAACGAGACGAACTTGGTCCAAAGAATGCCAACGGATCAAATGGGAGGACGAAGATGGACGAACGAGACGAACTTGGTCCAAATAAGGCCAACGGATCAAATGGGAGGACGAAGATGGACGAACGAGACGAACTTGGTCCAAACAAGGCCTACGGATCAAATGGGAGGCGAAAGAGGGAAGAACGAGACGAACTTGGTCCAAAGAATGCCAACGGATCAAATGGGAGGACGAAGATGGACGAACGTGACGAACTTGGTCCAAAGAATGCCAACGGATCAAATGGGAGGACGAAGATGGACGAACGAGACGAGCTTGTTCCAAAGAATGCCAATGCATCAAATGGGAGGACGAAGATGGACGAACGAGATGAACTTGGTCCAAAGAAGGCCTACGGATCAAATGGGAGGAGGAAGAGGGACAAATGAGACGAACTTGGTACGAAGAAGGCCAAGGGATCAAATGGGAGGACGAAGAGGGACGAACAAGATGAACTTTGTCCAAAGAAGGCCTACGGATCAAATGGGAGGACGAAGACGGACGAACGAGACGAACTTGGTCCAAAGAAGGCCTACGGATCAAAAGGGAGGATGAAGAGGGACGAACGAGACGAAGTTTGTCCAAAGAAGGCCTACGGATCAAATGGGAGGACGAAGATGGACGAACGAGACGAACTTGGTCCAAATAAGGCCTACGGATCATATGGGAGGACGAAGTGGAACGAACGAGACGAACATGGTACAAAGAAGGCCAAGGGATCAAACGGGAGGATGAAGATGGACGAACGAGACGAACTTTGTCCAAAGAAGGCCTACCGAACAAATGGGAGGACGAAGAGGGAAGAACGAGACGAACTTGGTCCAAAGAATGCCAACGGATCAAATGGGAGGACGAAGATGGACGAACGAGACGAACTTGGTCCAAAGAATGCCAACGGATCAAATGGGAGGACGAAGATGGACGAACGTGACGAACTTGGTCCAAAGAATGCCAACGGATCAAATGGGAGGACGAAGATGGACGAACGAGACGAGCTTGTTCCAAAGAATGCCAATGCATCAAATGGGAGGACGAAGATGGACGAACGAGATGAACTTGGTCCAAAGAAGGCCTACGGATCAAATGGGAGGAGGAATAGGGACAAATGAGACGAACTTGGTACGAAGAAGGCCAAGGGATCAAATGGGAGGACGAAGAGGGACGAACAAGATGAACTTTGTCCAAAGAAGGCCTACGGATCAAATGGGAGGACGAAGACGGACGAACGAGACGAACTTGGTCCAAAGAAGGCCTACGGATCAAAAGGGAGGATGAAGAGGGACGAACGAGACGAAGTTTGTCCAAAGAAGGCCTACGGATCAAATGGGAGGACGAAGATGGACGAACGAGACGAACTTGGTCCAAATAAGGCCTACGGATCATATGGGAGGACGAAGTGGAACGAACGAGACGAACTTGGTACAAAGAAGGCCAAGGGATCAAATGGGAGGATGAAGATGGACGAACGAGACGAACTTTGTCCAAAGAAGGCCTACCGAACAAATGGGAGGACGAAGAGGGAAGAACGAGACGACCTTGGTCCAAAGAATGCCAACGGATCAAATGGGAGGACGAAGATGGACGAACGAGACGAACTTGGTCCAAATAAGGCCAACGGATCAAATGGGAGGACGAAGATGGACGAACGAGACGAACTTGGTCCAAACAAGGCCTACGGATCAAATGGGAGGCGAAAGAGGGAAGAACGAGACGAACTTGGTCCAAAGAATGCCAACGGATCAAATGGGAGGACGAAGATGGACGAACGTGACGAACTTGGTCCAAAGAATGCCAACGGATCAAATGGGAGGACGAAGATGGATGAACGAGACGAGCTTGTTCCAAAGAATGCCAATGCATCAAATGGGAGGACGAAGATGGACGAACGAGATGAACTTGGTCCAAAGAAGGCCTACGGATCAAATGGGAGGAGGAAGAGGGGCAAATGAGACGAACTTGGTACGAAGAAGGCCAAGGGATCAAATGGGAGGACGAAGAGGGACGAACAAGATGAACTTTGTCCAAAGAAGGCCTACGGATCAAATGGGAGGACGAAGACGGACGAACGAGACGAACTTGGTCCAAAGAAGGCCTACGGATCATATGGGAGGAGGAAGAGGGACAAATGAGACGAACTTGGTACGAAGAAGGCCAAGGGATCAAATGGGAGGACGAAGATGGACGAACGAGACGAAGTTTGTCCAAAGAAGGCCTACGGATGAAATGGGAGGACGAAGAGGGTAGAACGAGATGATCTTGGTCCAAAGAATACCAACTGATCAAAAGGGAGGACGAATATGGATGAACGAGACGAACTTGGTCCAAAGAAGGCCTACGGATCAAATGGGAGGACGAAGAGGGAAGAACGAGACGAACTAGGTCCAAAGAATGCCAACGGATCAAATGGGAAGACGAAGATGGACGAACGTGACGAACTTGGTCCAAAGAATGCAAACGGATCAAATGGGAGGACGAAGATGGACGATTGAGACGAACTTGGTCCAAAGAAGACCTACGGATCGAATGGGAGGACGAAGAGGGACGAACGAGACGAACTTGGTACAAAGAAGGCCAACGGATCAAATGGGAGGACGAAGATGGACGAAGATGGACGAAGATGGACGAACGAGACGAACTTGGTCCAAAGAAGGCCTACGGATCAAATGGGAGGAGGAAGAGAGACAAATGAGACGAACTTGGTACAAAGAAGGCCAAGGGATCAAATGGGACGACGAAGATGGACGAACGAGAAGAAACTTTGTCCAAAGAAGGCCTACGGATCAAATGGGAGGACGAAGAGGGAAGAACGAGACGAACTTGGTCCAAAGAATGCCTACGAATCAAATGGGAGGACGAAGAGGGACGAACGAGACGAACATGGTACAAAGAAGGCGAACGGTTCAAATGGGAGGACGAAGATGGACAAACGAGACGAACCTGGTCCAAAGAATGCCAACGGATCAAATGGGAGGACGAAGATGGACGAACGAAACGAACTTGGTCCAAAGAAGGCCTACGGATCAAATGGGAGGACGAACAGGGACGAACGAGACGAAGTTTGTCCAAAGAATGCCAAGGGATCAAATGGGAGGATGAAGATGGACGAACGAGACGAACTTGGTCCAAAGAAGGCCTACGGATCAAATGGGAGGATGAAGATGGACGAACGAGATGAACTAGGTCCAAAGAAGGCCTACGGATCAAATGGGAGAAAGAAGAGGGACAAAGGAGGCGAACTTGGTACGAAGAAGGCCAAGGGAACAAATGGGAGGACGAAGATGGACGAACGAGACGAACTTTGTCCAAAGAAGGCCTATGGATCAAATGGGAGGACAAAGATGGACAAACGAGACGAACTTGCTCCAAATAATGCCAAGGATCAAATGGGAGGATGAAGATGGACGAACGAGACGAACTTGGTCCAAAGAAGGCCTACGGATCAAATGGGGGGACGAAGAGGGACGAACGAGACGAACTTGGTCCAAATAAGCCCAATGGATCAAATGGGAGGACGAAGATGGACGAACGAGACGAACTTGGTACAAAGAAGGCCAACGGATCAAATGGGTGGACGAAGATGGACGAACGAGACGAACTTGGTCCAAACAAGGCCTACGATTCAAATGGGAGGCGGAAGAGGGACAAATGAGACGAACTTGGTACGAAGAATTCCAACGGATCAAATGGGAGGATGAAGATGGACGAACGAGACGAACTTTGTCCAAAGAAGGTCTACCGATCAAATTGGAGGACGAAGAGGGAATAACGAGACGAACTTGGTCCAAAGAATGCCAACGGATCAAATGGGAGGACGAAGATGGACGAACGAGACGAACTTGGTCCAAATAAGGCCAACGGATCAAATGGGAGGACGAAGATGGACGAACGAGACGAACTTGGTCCAAACAAGGCCTACGGATCAAATGGGAGGCGAAAGAGGGAAGAACGAGACGAACTTGGTCCAAAGAATGCCAACGGATCAAATGGGAGGACGAAGATGGACGAACGTGACGAACTTGGTCCAAAGAATGCCAACGGATCAAATGGGAGGACGAAGATGGACGAACGAGACGAGCTTGTTCCAAAGAATGCCAATGCATCAAATGGGAGGACGAAGATGGACGAACGAGATAAACTTGGTCCAAAGAAGGCCTACGGATCAAATGGGAGGAGGAAGAGGGACAAATGAGACGAACTTGGTACGAAGAAGGCCAAGGGATCAAATGGGAGGACGAAGAGGGACGAACAAGATGAACTTTGTCCAAAGAAGGCCTACGGATCAAATGGGAGGACGAAGACGGACGAACGAGACGAACTTGGTCCAAAGAAGGCCTACGGATCAAAAGGGAGGATGAAGAGGGACGAACGAGACGAAGTTTGTCCAAAGAAGGCCTACGGATCAAATGGGAGGACGAAGATGGACGAACGAGACGAACTTGGTCCAAATAAGGCCTACGGATCATATGGGAGGACGAAGTGGAACGAACGAGACGAACATGGTACAAAGAAGGCCAAGGGATCAAACGGGAGGATGAAGATGGACGAACGAGACGAACTTTGTCCAAAGAAGGCCCCCCGAACAAATGGGAGGACGAAGATGGACGAACGAGACGAACTTGGTCCAAAGAATGCCAACGGATCAAATGGGAGGACGAAGATGGACGAACGTGACGAACTTGGTCCAAAGAATGCCAACGGATCAAATGGGAGGACGAAGATGGACGAACGAGACGAGCTTGTTCCAAAGAATGCCAATGCATCAAATGGGAGGACGAAGATGGACGAACGAGATGAACTTGGTCCAAAGAAGGCCTACGGATCAAATGGGAGGAGGAATAGGGACAAATGAGACGAACTTGGTACGAAGAAGGCCAAGGGATCAAATGGGAGGACGAAGAGGGACGAACAAGATGAACTTTGTCCAAAGAAGGCCTACGGATCAAATGGGAGGACGAAGACGGACGAACGAGACGAACTTGGTCCAAAGAAGGCCTACGGATCAAAAGGGAGGATGAAGAGGGACGAACGAGACGAAGTTTGTCCAAAGAAGGCCTACGGATCAAATGGGAGGACGAAGATGGACGAACGAGACGAACTTGGTCCAAATAAGGCCTACGGATCATATGGGAGGACGAAGTGGAACGAACGAGACGAACTTGGTACAAAGAAGGCTAAGGGATCAAATGGGAGGATGAAGATGGACGAACGAGACGAACTTTGTCCAAAGAAGGCCTACCGAACAAATGGGAGGACGAAGAGGGACGAACGAGACGACCTTGGTCCAAAGATGGCCTACGGATCAAATGGGAGGACGAACAGGGACGAACGAGACGAAGTTTGTCCAAAGAAGGCCTATGGATCAAATGGGAGGACAAAGAGGGAAGAACGAGACGAACTTGGTCCAAAGAATGAAAACGGATCAAATGGGAGGACGAAGAGGGACGAACGAGACGAACATGGTACAAAGAAGGCGAACGGTTCAAATGGGAGGACGAAGATGGACAAACGAGACGAACTTGGTCCAAAGATTGCCAACGGATCAAATGGGAGGACGAAGATGGACGAACGAGACGAACTTGGTCCAAACAAGGCCTACGGATCAAATGGGAGGCGAAAGAGGGAAGAACGAGACGAACTTGGTCCAAAGAATGCCAACGGATCAAATGGGAGGACGAAGATGGACGAACGTGACGAACTTGGTCCAAAGAATGCCAACGGATCAAATGGGAGGACGAAGATGGACGAACGAGACGAGCTTGTTCCAAAGAATGCCAATGCATCAAATGGGAGGACGAAGATGGACGAACGAGATGAACTTGGTCCAAAGAAGGCCTACGGATCAAATGGGAGGAGGAAGAGGGGCAAATGAGACGAACTTGGTACGAAGAAGGCCAAGGGATCAAATGGGAGGACGAAGAGGGACGAACAAGATGAACTTTGTCCAAAGAAGGCCTACGGATCAAATGGGAGGACGAAGACGGACGAACGAGACGAACTTGGTCCAAAGAAGGCCTACGGATCATATGGGAGGAGGAAGAGGGACAAATGAGACGAACTTGGTACGAAGAAGGCCAAGGGATCAAATGGGAGGACGAAGATGGACGAACGAGACGAAGTTTGTCCAAAGAAGGCCTACGGATGAAATGGGAGGACGAAGAGGGTAGAACGAGATGATCTTGGTCCAAAGAATACCAACTGATCAAAAGGGAGGACGAATATGGATGAACGAGACGAACTTGGTCCAAAGAAGGCCTACGGATCAAATGGGAGGACGAAGAGGGAAGAACGAGACGAACTAGGTCCAAAGAATGCCAACGGATCAAATGGGAAGACGAAGATGGACGAACGTGACGAACTTGGTCCAAAGAATGCAAACGGATCAAATGGGAGGACGAAGATGGACGATTGAGACGAACTTGGTCCAAAGAAGACCTACGGATCGAATGGGAGGACGAAGAGGGACGAACGAGACGAACTTGGTACAAAGAAGGCCAACGGATCAAATGGGAGGACGAAGATGGACGAAGATGGACGAAGATGGACGAACGAGACGAACTTGGTCCAAAGAAGGCCTACGGATCAAATGGGAGGAGGAAGAGAGACAAATGAGACGAACTTGGTACAAAGAAGGCCAAGGGATCAAATGGGACGACGAAGATGGACGAACGAGACGAACTTTGTCCAAAGAAGGCCTACGGATCAAATGGGAGGACGAAGAGGGAAGAACGAGACGAACTTGGTCCAACGAATGCCTACGAATCAAATGGGAGGACGAAGAGGGACGAACGAGACGAACATGGTACAAAGAAGGCGAACGGTTCAAATGGGAGGACGAAGATGGACAAACGAGACGAACCTGGTCCAAAGAATGCCAACGGATCAAATGGGAGGACGAAGATGGACGAACGAAACGAACTTGGTCCAAAGAAGGCCTACGGATCAAATGGGAGGACGAACAGGGACGAACGAGACGAAGTTTGTCCAAAGAATGCCAAGGGATCAAATGGGAGGATGAAGATGGACGAACGAGACGAACTTGGTCCAAAGAAGGCCTACGGATCAAATGGGAGGATGAAAATGGACGAACGAGATGAACTAGGTCCAAAGAAGGCCTACGGATCAAATGGGAGAAAGAAGAGGGACAAATGAGGCGAACTTGGTACGAAGAAGGCCAAGGGAACAAATGGGAGGACGAAGATGGACGAACGAGACGAACTTTGTCCAAAGAAGGCCTATGGATCAAATGGGAGGACAAAGATGGACAAACGAGACGAACTTGGTCCAAATAATGTCAAGGATCAAATGGGAGGATGAAGATGGACGAACGAGACGAACTTGGTCCAAAGAAGGCCTACGGATCAAATGGGGGGACGAAGAGGGACGAACGAGACGAACTTGGTCCAAATAAGCCCAATGGATCAAATGGGAGGACGAAGATGGACGAACGAGACGAACTTGGTACAAAGAAGGCCAACGGATCAAATGGGTGGACGAAGATGGACGAACGAGACGAACTTGGTCCAAACAAGGCCTACGATTCAAATGGGAGGCGGAAGAGGGACAAATGAGACGAACTTGGTACGAAGAATTCCAACGGATCAAATGGGAGGATGAAGATGGACGAACGAGACGAACTTGGTCCAAATAAGGCCTACGAATCAAATGGGAGGATGAAGAGGGACGAACGAGACGAACTTGGTACAAAGAAGGCCAACGGATCTAATGGGAGGACGAAGATGGACGAACGAGACGAACTTTGTCCAAAGAAGGCCTACGGATCAAATGGGAGGACGAAGAGGGAAGAACGAGACGAACTTGGTCCAAAGAATGCCAACGAATCAAATGGGAGGATGAAGAGAGACGAACGAGACGAACATGGTACAAAGAAGGCCAACGGATAAAATGGGAGGACGAAGAATGACGAACGAGACGAACTTGGTCCAAAGAATGCCAACGGATCAAATGGGAGGACGAAGATGGACGAACGAGACGAACTTGGTCCAAAGAAGGCCAACGGATCAAATGGGTGGACGAAGATGGACGAACGAGACGAACTTGGTCCAAACAAGGCCTACGGATCAAATGGGAGGTGAAAGAGGGAAGATCGAGACGAACCTGGTCCAAAGAATGCCAACGGATCGAATGGGAGGACGAAGAGGGACGAACGAGACGAACTTCGTCCAAAGAAGGCCTACGGATCAAATGGGAGGACGAAGAGGGACGAACGAGACGAACTTGGTCCAAATAAGCCCAATGGATCAAATGGGAGGACGAAGATGGACGAACGAGACGAACTTGGTCCAAAGAATGCCAACGGATCAAATGGGAGGACGAAGATGGACGAACGAGACGAACTTGGTCCAAAGAAGGCCAACGGATCAAATGGGTGGACGAAGATGGACGAACGAGACGAACTTGGTCCAAACAAGGCCTACGGATAAAATGGGAGGACGAAGAATGACGAACGAGACGAACTTGGTCCAAAGAATGCCAACGGATCGAATGGGAGGACGAAGAGGGACGAACGAGACGAACTTGGTCCAAAGAATGCCATTGCATCAAATGGGAGGACGAAGATGGACGAACGAGACGAACTTGGTCCAAAGAAGCCCTACGGATCAAATGGGAGGACGAAGATGGACGAACGAGACGAACTTTGTCCAAAGAAGTCCTACGGATCAAATGGGAGGAGGAAGAGGGACAAATGAGACGAACTTGGTACGAAGAATTCCAACGGATCAAATGGGAGGATGAAGATGGACGAACAAGGCGAACTTGGTCCAAAGAATGCCATTGCATCAAATGGGAGGACGAAGATGGACGAACGAGACGAACTTGGTCCAAAGAAGCCCTACGGATCAAATGGGAGGACGAAGATGGACGAACGAGACGAACTTTGTCCAAAGAAGTCCTACGGATCAAATGGGAGGAGGAAGAGGGACAAATGAGACGAACTTGGTACGAAGAATTCCAACGGATCAAATGGGAGGATGAAGATGGACGAACGAGACGAACTTGGTCCAAATAAGGCCTACAAATCAAATGGGAGGATGAAGAGGGACGAACGAGACGAACTTGGTACAAAGAAGACCAACGGATAAAATGAGAGGACGAAGAATGACGAACGAGACGAACTTGGTCCAAATAATGCCAACGGATCAAATGGGAGGACGAAGATGGACGAACGAGACGAACTTGGTCCAAAGAAGGCCTACGGATCAAAAGGGAGGACGAAGAGGGACGAACGAGACAAAGTTTGTCCAAAGAAGGCCTACGGATCAAATGGGAGGACGAAGATGGACGAACGAGACGAACATGGTACAAAGAAGGCCAACGGATAAAATGGGAGGACGAAGAATGACGAACGAGACGAACTTGGTCCAAAGAATGCCAACGGATCAAATGGGAGGACGAAGATGGACGAACGAGACGAACTTGGTCCAAAGAAGGCCAACGGATCAAATGGGTGGACGAAGATGGACGAACGAGACGAACTTTGTCCAAAGAAGGCCTACGGATCAAATGGGAGGACGAAGAGGGAAGAACGAGACGAACTTGGTCCAAAGAATGCCAACGAATCAAATGGGAGGATGAAGAGAGACGAACGAGACGAACATGGTACAAAGAAGGCCAACGGATAAAATGGGAGGTCGAAGAATGACGAACGAGACGAACTTGGTCCAAAGAATGCCAACGGATCAAATGGGAGGATGAAGATGGACGAACGAGACGAAGTTTGTCCAAAGAAGGCCTACGGATCAAATGGGAGGACGAAGATGGACGAACGAGACGAACTTGGTCCAAATAAGGCCTACGGATCATATGGGAGGACGAAGTGGGACGAACGAGACGAACTTGGTACAAAGAAGGCCAAGGGATCAAATGGGAGGATGAAGATGGACGAACGAGACGAACTTTGTCCAAAGAAGGCCTACCGATCAAATGGGAGGACGAAGAGGGAAGAACGAGACGAACTTGGTCCAAAGAATGCCAACGGATCAAATGGGAGGACGAAGATGGACGAACGAGACGAACTTGGTCCAAATAAGCCCAATGGATCAAATGGGAGGACGAAGATGGACGAACGAGACGAACTTGGTCCAAAGAATGCCAACGGATCAAATGGGAGGACGAAGATGGACGAACGAGACGAACTTGGTCCAAAGAAGGCCAACGGATCAAATGGGTGGACGAAGATGGACGAACGAGACGAACTTGGTCCAAACAAGGCCTACGGATAAAATGGGAGGACGAAGAATGACGAACGAGACGAACTTGGTCCAAAGAATGCCAACGGATCGAATGGGAGGACGAAGAGGGACGAACGAGACGAACTTGGTCCAAAGAATGCCATTGCATCAAATGGGAGGACGAAGATGGACGAACGAGACGAACTTGGTCCAAAGAAGCCCTACGGATCAAATGGGAGGACGAAGATGGACGAACGAGACGAACTTTGTCCAAAGAAGTCCTACGGATCAAATGGGAGGAGGAAGAGGGACAAATGAGACGAACTTGGTACGAAGAATTCCAACGGATCAAATGGGAGGATGAAGATGGACGAACAAGGCGAACTTGGTCCAAAGAATGCCATTGCATCAAATGGGAGGACGAAGATGGACGAACGAGACGAACTTGGTCCAAAGAAGCCCTACGGATCAAATGGGAGGACGAAGATGGACGAACGAGACGAACTTTGTCCAAAGAAGTCCTACGGATCAAATGGGAGGAGGAAGAGGGACAAATGAGACGAACTTGGTACGAAGAATTCCAACGGATCAAATGGGAGAATGAAGATGGACGAACGAGACGAACTTGGTCCAAATAAGGCCTACAAATCAAATGGGAGGATGAAGAGGGACGAACGAGACGAACTTGGTACAAAGAAGACCAACGGATAAAATGGGAGGACGAAGAATGACGAACGAGACGAACTTGGTCCAAATAATGCCAACGGATCAAATGGGAGGACGAAGATGGACGAACGAGACGAACTTGGTCCAAAGAAGGCCTACGGATCAAAAGGGAGGACGAAGAGGGACGAACGAGACGAAGTTTGTCCAAAGAAGGCCTACGGATCAAATGGGAGGACGAAGATGGACGAACGAGACGAACATGGTACAAAGAAGGCCAACGGATAAAATGGGAGGACGAAGAATGACGAACGAGACGAACTTGGTCCAAAGAATGCCAACGGATCAAATGGGAGGACGAAGATGGACGAACGAGACGAACTTGGTCCAAAGAAGGCCAACGGATCAAATGGGTGAACGAAGATGGACGAACGAGACGAACTTTGTCCAAAGAAGGCCTACGGATCAAATGGGAGGCGAAAGAGGGAAGAACGAGACGAACTTGGTCCAAAGAATGCCAACGGATCAAATGGGAGGACGAAGATGGACGAACGTGACGAACTTGGTCCAAAGAATGCCAACGGATCAAATGGGAGGACGAAGATGGACGAACGAGACGAGCTTGTTCCAAAGAATGCCAATGCATCAAATGGGAGGACGAAGATGGACGAACGAGATGAACTTGGTCCAAAGAAGGCCTACGGATCAAATGGGAGGAGGAAGAGGGACAAATGAGACGAACTTGGTACGAAGAAGGCCAAGGGATCAAATGGGAGGACGAAGAGGGACGAACAAGATGAACTTTGTCCAAAGAAGGCCTACGGATCAAATGGGAGGACGAAGACGGACGAACGAGACGAACTTGGTCCAAAGAAGGCCTACGGATCAAAAGGGAGGATGAAGAGGGACGAACGAGACGAAGTTTGTCCAAAGAAGGCCTACGGATCAAATGGGAGGACGAAGATGGACGAACGAGACGAACTTGGTCCAAATAAGGCCTACGGATCATATGGGAGGACGAAGTGGAACGAACGAGACGAACATGGTACAAAGAAGGCCAAGGGATCAAACGGGAGGATGAAGATGGACGAACGAGACGAACTTTGTCCAAAGAAGGCCTACCGAACAAATGGGAGGACGAAGAGGGAAGAACGAGACGAACTTGGTCCAAAGAATGCCAACGGATCAAATGGGAGGACGAAGATGGACGAACGAGACGAACTTGGTCCAAAGAATGCCAACGGATCAAATGGGAGGACGAAGATGGACGAACGTGACGAACTTGGTCCAAAGAAGGCCTACGGATCAAATGGGAGGAGGAAGAGGGACAAATGAGACGAACTTGGTACGAAGAAGGCCAAGGGATCAAATGGGAGGACGAAGAGGGACGAACAAGATGAACTTTGTCCAAAGAATGCCAACGGATCAAATGGGAGGACGAAGATGGACGAACGAGACGAACTTGGTCCAAAGAAGGCCTACGGATCAAAAGGGAGGACGAAGAGGGACGAACGAGACGAAGTTTGTCCAAAGAAGGCCTACGGATCAAATGGGAGGACGAAGATGGACGAACGAGACGAACATGGTACAAAGAAGGCCAACGGATAAAATGGGAGGACGAAGAATGACGAACGAGACGAACTTGGTCCAAAGAATGCCAACGGATCAAATGGGAGGACGAAGATGGACGAACGAGACGAACTTGGTCCAAATAAGGCCAACGGATCAAATGGGAGGACGAAGATGGACGAACGAGACGAACTTGGTCCAAACAAGGCCTACGGATCAAATGGGAGGCGAAAGAGGGAAGAACGAGACGAACTTGGTCCAAAGAATGCCAACGGATCAAATGGGAGGACGAAGATGGACGAACGTGACGAACTTGGTCCAAAGAATGCCAACGGATCAAATGGGAGGACGAAGATGGACGAACGAGACGAGCTTGTTCCAAAGAATGCCAATGCATCAAATGGGAGGACGAAGATGGACGAACGAGATGAACTTGGTCCAAAGAAGGCCTACGGATCAAATGGGAGGAGGAAGAGGGACAAATGAGACGAACTTGGTACGAAGAAGGCCAAGGGATCAAATGGGAGGACGAAGAGGGACGAACAAGATGAACTTTGTCCAAAGAAGGCCTACGGATCAAATGGGAGGACGAAGACGGACGAACGAGACGAACTTGGTCCAAAGAAGGCCTACGGATCAAAAGGGAGGATGAAGAGGGACGAACGAGACGAAGTTTGTCCAAAGAAGGCCTACGGATCAAATGGGAGGACGAAGATGGACGAACGAGACGAACTTGGTCCAAATAAGGCCTACGGATCATATGGGAGGACGAAGTGGAACGAACGAGACGAACATGGTACAAAGAAGGCCAAGGGATCAAACGGGAGGATGAAGATGGACGAACGAGACGAACTTTGTCCAAAGAAGGCCTACCGAACAAATGGGAGGACGAAGAGGGAAGAACGAGACGAACTTGGTCCAAAGAATGCCAACGGATCAAATGGGAGGACGAAGATGGACGAACGAGACGAACTTGGTCCAAAGAATGCCAACGGATCAAATGGGAGGACGAAGATGGACGAACGTGACGAACTTGGTCCAAAGAATGCCAACGGATCAAATGGGAGGACGAAGATGGACGAACGAGACGAGCTTGTTCCAAAGAATGCCAATGCATCAAATGGGAGGACGAAGATGGACGAACGAGATGAACTTGGTCCAAAGAAGGCCTACGGATCAAATGGGAGGAGGAAGAGGGACAAATGAGACGAACTTGGTACGAAGAAGGCCAAGGGATCAAATGGGAGGACGAAGAGGGACGAACAAGATGAACTTTGTCCAAAGAAGGCCTACGGATCAAATGGGAGGACGAAGACGGACGAACGAGACGAACTTGGTCCAAAGAAGGCCTACGGATCAAAAGGGAGGATGAAGAGGGACGAACGAGACGAAGTTTGTCCAAAGAAGGCCTACGGATCAAATGGGAGGACGAAGATGGACGAACGAGACGAACTTGGTCCAAATAAGGCCTACGGATCATATGGGAGGACGAAGTGGAACGAACGAGACGAACATGGTACAAAGAAGGCCAAGGGATCAAACGGGAGGATGAAGATGGACGAACGAGACGAACTTTGTCCAAAGAAGGCCTACCGAACAAATGGGAGGACGAAGAGGGAAGAACGAGACGAACTTGGTCCAAAGAATGCCAACGGATCAAATGGGAGGACGAAGATGGACGAACGAGACGAACTTGGTCCAAAGAATGCCAACGGATCAAATGGGAGGACGAAGATGGACGAACGTGACGAACTTGGTCCAAAGAATGCCAACGGATCAAATGGGAGGACGAAGATGGACGAACGAGACGAGCTTGTTCCAAAGAATGCCAATGCATCAAATGGGAGGACGAAGATGGACGAACGAGATGAACTTGGTCCAAAGAAGGCCTACGGATCAAATGGGAGGAGGAAGAGGGACAAATGAGACGAACTTGGTACGAAGAAGGCCAAGGGATCAAATGGGAGGACGAAGAGGGACGAACAAGATGAACTTTGTCCAAAGAAGGCCTACGGATCAAATGGGAGGACGAAGACGGACGAACGAGACGAACTTGGTCCAAAGAAGGCCTACGGATCAAAAGGGAGGATGAAGAGGGACGAACGAGACGAAGTTTGTCCAAAGAAGGCCTACGGATCAAATGGGAGGACGAAGATGGACGAACGAGACGAACTTGGTCCAAATAAGGCCTACGGATCATATGGGAGGACGAAGTGGAACGAACGAGACGAACTTGGTACAAAGAAGGCCAACGGATCAAATGGGAGGACGAAGATGGACGAACGAGACGAACTTGGTCCAAACAAGGCCTACGGATCAAATGGGAGGCGAAAGAGGGAAGAACGAGACGAACTTGGTCCAAAGAATGCCAACGGATCAAATGGGAGGACGAAGATGGACGAACGTGACGAACTTGGTCCAAAGAATGCCAACGGATCAAATGGGAGGACGAAGATGGACGAACGAGACGAACTTGGTCCAAATAAGGCCAACGGATCAAATGGGAGGACGAAGATGGACGAACGAGACGAACTTGGTCCAAACAAGGCCTACGGATCAAATGGGAGGCGAAAGAGGGAAGAACGAGACGAACTTGGTCCAAAGAATGCCAACGGATCAAATGGGAGGACGAAGATGGACGAACGTGACGAACTTGGTCCAAAGAATGCCAACGGATCAAATGGGAGGACGAAGATGGACGAACGAGACGAGCTTGTTCCAAAGAATGCCAATGCATCAAATGGGAGGACGAAGATGGACGAACGAGATGAACTTGGTCCAAAGAAGGCCTACGGATCAAATGGGAGGAGGAAGAGGGGCAAATGAGACGAACTTGGTACGAAGAAGGCCAAGGGATCAAATGGGAGGACGAAGAGGGACGAACAAGATGAACTTTGTCCAAAGAAGGCCTACGGATCAAATGGGAGGACGAAGACGGACGAACGAGACGAACTTGGTCCAAAGAAGGCCTACGGATCATATGGGAGGAGGAAGAGGGACAAATGAGACGAACTTGGTACGAAGAAGGCCAAGGGATCAAATGGGAGGACGAAGATGGACGAACGAGACGAAGTTTGTCCAAAGAAGGCCTACGGATGAAATGGGAGGACGAAGACGGTAGAACGAGATGATCTTGGTCCAAAGAATACCAACTGATCAAAAGGGAGGACGAATATGGATGAACGAGACGAACTTGGTCCAAAGAAGGCCTACGGATCAAATGGGAGGACGAAGAGGGAAGAACGAGACGAACTAGGTCCAAAGAATGCCAACGGATCAAATGGGAAGACGAAGATGGACGAACGTGACGAACTTGGTCCAAAGAATGCAAACGGATCAAATGGGAGGACGAAGATGGACGATTGAGACGAACTTGGTCCAAAGAAGACCTACGGATCGAATGGGAGGACGAAGAGGGACGAACGAGACGAACTTGGTACAAAGAAGGCCAACGGATCAAATGGGAGGACGAAGATGGACGAAGATGGACGAACGAGACGAACTTGGTCCAAAGAAGGCCTACGGATCAAATGGGAGGAGGAAGAGAGACAAATGAGACGAACTTGGTACAAAGAAGGCCAAGGGATCAAATGGGACGACGAAGATGGACGAACGAGACGAACTTTGTCCAAAGAAGGCCTACGGATCAAATGGGAGGACGAAGAGGGAAGAACGAGACGAACTTGGTCCAAAGAATGCCTACGAATCAAATGGGAGGACGAAGAGGGACGAACGAGACGAACATGGTTCAAAGAAGGCCAACGGATCAAATGGGAGGACGAAGAAGGACGAACGAGACGAACCTGGTCCAAAGAATGCCAACGGATCAAATGGGAGGACGAAGATGGACGAACGAAACGAACTTGGTCCAAAGATGGCCTACGGATCAAATGGGAGGACGAACAGGGACGAACGAGACGAAGTTTGTCCAAAGAAGGCCTATGGATCAAATGGGAGGACAAAGAGGGAAGAACGAGACGAACTTGGTCCAAAGAATGAAAACGGATCAAATGGGAGGACGAAGAGGGACGAACGAGACGAACATGGTACAAAGAAGGCGAACGGTTCAAATGGGAGGACGAAGATGGACAAACGAGACGAACTTGGTCCAAAGATTGCCAACGGATCAAATGGGAGGACGAAGATGGACGAACGAGACGAACTTGGTCCAAAGAAGGCTTACGGATCAAATGGGAGGACGAAGAGGGACGAACGAGACGAACTTGGTCCAAAGAATGCCAAGGGATCAAATGGGAGGATGAAGATGGACGAACGAGACGAACTTGGTCCAAAGAAGGCCTACGGATCAAATGGGAGGATGAAGATGGACGAACGAGATGAACTAGGTCCAAAGAAGGCCTACGGATCAAATGGGAGAAAGAAGAGGGACAAATGAGGCGAACTTGGTACGAAGAAGGCCAAGGGAACAAATGGGAGGACGAAGATGGACGAACGAGACGAACTTTGTCCAAAGAAGGCCTATGGATCAAATGGGAGGACAAAGATGGACAAACGAGACGAACTTGGTCCAAATAATGCCAAGGATCAAATGGGAGGATGAAGATGGACGAACGAGACGAACTTGGTCCAAAGAAGGCCTATGGATCAAATGGGAGGACGAAGAGGGACGAACGAGACGAACTTGGTCCAAATAAGCCCAATGGATCAAATGGGAGGACGAAGATGGACGAACGAGACGAACTTGGTACAAAGAAGGCCAACGGATCAAATGGGTGGACGAAGATGGACGAACGAGACGAACTTGGTCCAAACAAGGCCTACGATTCAAATGGGAGGCGGAAGAGGGACAAATGAGACGAACTTGGTACGAAGAATTCCAACGGATCAAATGGGAGGATGAAGATGGACGAACGAGACGAACTTGGTCCAAATAAGGCCTACGAATCAAATGGGAGGATGAAGAGGGACGAACGAGACGAACTTGGTCCAAAGAATGCCAACGAATCAAATGGGAGGATGAAGAGAGACGAACGAGACGAACATGGTACAAAGAAGGCCAACGGATAAAATGGGAGGACGAAGAATGACGAACGAGACGAACTTGGTCCAAAGAATGCCAACGGATCAAATGGGAGGACGAAGATGGACGAACGAGACGAACTTGGTCCAAAGAAGGCCAACGGATCAAATGGGTGGACGAAGATGGACGAACGAGACGAACTTGGTCCAAACAAGGCCTACGGATCAAATGGGAGGCGAAAGAGGGAAGATCGAGACGAACTTGGTCCAAAGAATGCCAACGGATCGAATGGGAGGACGAAGAGGGACGAACGAGCCGAACTTGGTCCAAAGAAGGACTACGGATCAAATGGGAGGACGAAGAGGGACGAACGAGACGAACTTGGTCCAAATAAGCCCAATGGATCAAATGGGAGGACGAAGATGGACGAACGAGACGAACTTGGTCCAAAGAATGCCAACGGATCAAATGGGAGGACGAAGATGGACGAACGAGACGAACTTGGTCCAAAGAAGGCCAACAGATCAAATGGGTGGACGAAGATGGACGAACGAGACGAACTTGGTCCAAACAAGGCCTAGGGATAAAATGGGAGGACGAAGAATGACGAACGAGACGAACTTGGTCCAAAGAATGCCAACGGATCGAATGGGAGGACGAAGAGGGACGAACGAGACGAACTTGGTCCAAAGAATGCCATTGCATCAAATGGGAGGACGAAGATGGACGAACGAGACGAACTTGGTCCAAAGAAGCCCTACGGATCAAATGGGAGGACGAAGATGGACGAACGAGACGAACTTTGTCCAAAGAAGTCCTACGGATCAAATGGGAGGAGGAAGAGGGACAAATGAGACGAACTTGGTACGAAGAATTCCAACGGATCAAATGGGAGGATGAAGATGGACGAACAAGGCGAACTTGGTCCAAAGAATGCCATTGCATCAAATGGGAGGACGAAGATGGACGAACGAGACGAACTTGGTCCAAAGAAGCCCTACGGATCAAATGGGAGGACGAAGATGGACGAACGAGACGAACTTTGTCCAAAGAAGTCCTACGGATCAAATGGGAGGAGGAAGAGGGACAAATGAGACGAACTTGGTACGAAGAATTCCAACGGATCAAATGGGAGGATGAAGATGGACGAACGAGACGAACTTGGTCCAAATAAGGCCTACAAATCAAATGGGAGGATGAAGAGGGACGAACGAGACGAACTTGGTACAAAGAAGACCAACGGATAAAATGGGAGGACGAAGAATGACGAACGAGACGAACTTGGTCCAAATAATGCCAACGGATCAAATGGGAGGACGAAGATGGACGAACGAGACGAACTTGGTCCAAAGAAGGCCTACGGATCAAAAGGGAGGACGAAGAGGGACGAACGAGACGAAGTTTGTCCAAAGAAGGCCTACGGATCAAATGGGAGGACGAAGATGGACGAACGAGACGAACATGGTACAAAGAAGGCCAACGGATAAAATGGGAGGACGAAGAATGACGAACGAGACGAACTTGGTCCAAAGAATGCCAACGGTTCAAATGGGAGGACGAAGATGGACGAACGAGACGAACTTGGTCCAAAGAAGGCCAACGGATCAAATGGGTGGACGAAGATGGACGAACGAGACGAACTTTGTCCAAAGAAGGCCTACGGATCAAATGGGAGGACGAAGAGGGAAGAACGAGACGAACTTGGTCCAAAGAATGCCAACGAATCAAATGGGAGGATGAAGAGAGACGAACGAGACGAACATGGTACAAAGAAGGCCAACGGATAAAATGGGAGGTCGAAGAATGACGAACGAGACGAACTTGGTCCAAAGAATGCCAACGGATCAAATGGGAGGATGAAGATGGACGAACGAGACGAAGTTTGTCCAAAGAAGGCCTACGGATCAAATGGGAGGACGAAGATGGACGAACGAGACGAACTTGGTCCAAATAAGGCCTGCGGATCATATGGGAGGACGAAGTGGGACGAACGAGACGAACTTGGTACAAAGAAGGCCAAGGGATCAAATGGGAGGATGAAGATGGACGAACGAGACGAACTTTGTCCAAAGAAGGCCTACCGATCAAATGGGAGGACGAAGAGGGAAGAACGAGACGAACTTGGTCCAAAGAATGCCAACGGATCAAATGGGAGGACGAAGATGGACGAACGAGACGAACTTGGTCCAAATAAGCCCAAGGGATCAAATGGGAGGACGAAGATGGACGAACGAGACGAACTTGGTCCAAAGAATGCCAACGGATCAAATGGGAGGACGAAGATGGACGAACGAGACGAACTTGGTCCAAAGAAGGCCAACGGATCAAATGGGTGGACGAAGATGGACGAACGAGACGAACTTGGTCCAAACAAGGCCTACGGATAAAATGGGAGGACGAAGAATGACGAACGAGACGAACTTGGTCCAAAGAATGCCAACGGATCGAATGGGAGGACGAAGAGGGACGAACGAGACGAACTTGGTCCAAAGAATGCCATTGCATCAAATGGGAGGACGAAGATGGACGAACGAGACGAACTTGGTCCAAAGAAGCCCTACGGATCAAATGGGAGGACGAAGATGGACGAACGAGACGAACTTGGTCCAAATAAGGCCTGCGGATCATATGGGAGGACGAAGTGGGACGAACGAGACGAACTTGGTACAAAGAAGGCCAAGGGATCAAATGGGAGGATGAAGATGGACGAACGAGACGAACTTTGTCCAAAGAAGGCCTACCGATCAAATGGGAGGACGAAGAGGGAAGAACGAGACGAACTTGGTCCAAAGAATGCCAACGGATCAAATGGGAGGACGAAGATGGACGAACGAGACGAACTTGGTCCAAATAAGGCCAATGGATCAAATGGGAGGACGAAGATGGACGAACGAGACGAACATGGTACAAAGAAGGCCAACTGATCAAATGGGAGGACGAAGATGGACGAACGAGACGAACTTGGTCCAAACAAGGCCTACGGATCAAATGGGAGGCGAAAGAGGGAAGAACGAGACGAACTTGGTCCAAAGAATGCCAACGGATCAAATGGGAGGACGAAGATGGACGAACGTGACGAACTTGGTCCAAAGAATGCCAACGGATCAAATGGGAGGACGAAGATGGACGAACGAGACGAGCTTGTTCCAAAGAATGCCAATGCATCAAATGGGAGGACGAAGATGGACGAACGAGATGAACTTGGTCCAAAGAAGGCCTACGGATCAAATGGGAGGAGGAAGAGGGACAAATGAGACGAACTTGGTACGAATAAGGCCAAGGGATCAAATGGGAGGACGAAGATGGACGAACAAGATGAACTTTGTCCAAAGAAGGCCTACGGATCAAATGGGAGGACGAAGACGGACGAACGAGACGAACTTGGTCCAAAGAAGGCCTACGGATCATATGGGAGGAGGAAGAGGGACAATTGAGACGAACTTGGTACGAAGAAGGCCAAGGGATCAAATGGGAGGACGAAGATGGACGAACGAGACGAACTTGGTCCAAAGAATGCCAACGGATCAAATGGGAGGACGAAGATGGACGAACGAAACGAACTTGGTCCAAAGAAGGCCTACGGATCAAATGGAAGGACGAACAGGGACGAACGAGACGAAGTTTGTCCAAAGAAGGCCTACGGATCAAATGGGAGGACAAAGAGCGAAGAACGAGACGAACTTGGTCCAAAGAATGAAAACGGATCAAATGGGAGGACGAAGATGGACAAACGAGATGAACTTGGTCCAAAGAATGCCAACGGATCAAAAAGATGGACGAACGAGACGAACTTGGTCCAAAGAAGGCCTACGGATCAAATGGGAGGACGAAGAGGGACGAACGAGATGAAGTTTGTCTAAAGAAGGCCTACGGATCAAATGGGAGGACGAAGATGGACGAACGAGATGAACTTGGTCCAAAGAATGCCGACGGATCAAAAAGATGGACGAACGAGACGAACTTGGTCCAAAGAAGGCCTACGGATCAAATGGGAGGACGAAGAGGGACGAACGAGATGAAGTTTGTCTAAAGAAGGCCTACGGATCAAATGGGAGGACGAAGATGGACGAACGAGACGAACTTGGTCCAAAGAATGCCAAGGGATCAAATGGGAGGACGAAGATGGACAAACGAGACGAACTTGGTCCAAAGAATGCCATTGCATTAAATGGGAGGACGAAGATGGACGAACGAGACGAACTTGGTTCAAAGAAGGCCTACGGATCAAGTGGGAGGATGAAGATGGACGAACGAGATGAACTTGGTCCAAAGAAGTCCTACGGATCAAATGGGAGGAGGAAGATGGACGACCGAGACGAACTTGGTCCAAAGAATGGCAACGGATCAAATGGGAGGACGAAGATGGAGGAACGAGATGAACTTGGTCCAAAGAAGGCCTACGGAACAAATGGGAGGACGAACAGGGACGAACGAGACGAAGTTTGTCCAAAGAAGGTCTACGGATCAAATGGGAGGACAAAGAGGGAAGAACGAGACGAACTTGGTCCAAAGAATGCCAACGGATCAAATGGGAGGACGAAGAGGGACGAACGAGACGAACATGGTACAAAGAAGGCGAACGGATCAAATGGGAGGACGAAGATGGACGTATGAGACGAACTTGGTCCAAAGAATGCCAACGGATCAAATGGGAGGACGAAGATGGACGAACGATTCGAACTTGGTCCAAAGAAGGCCTACGGATCAAATGGGAGGAGGAAGAGGGACAAATGAGACGAACTTGGTACGAATAAGGCCAAGGGATCAAATGGGAGGACGAAGATGGACGAACAAGATGAACTTTGTCCAAAGAAGGCCTACGGATCAAATGGGAGGACGAAGACGGACGAACGAGACGAACTTGGTCCAAAGAAGGCCTACGGATCATATGGGAGGAGGAAGAGGGACAAATGAGACGAACTTGGTACGAAGAAGGCCAAGGGATCAAATGGGAGGACGAAGATGGACGAACGAGACGAACTTGGTCCAAAGAATGCCAACGGATCAAATGGGAGGACGAAGATGGACGAACGAAACGAACTTGGTCCAAAGAAGGCCTACGGATCAAATGGAAGGACGAACAGGGACGAACGAGACGAAGTTTGTCCAAAGAAGGCCTACGGATCAAATGGGAGGACAAAGAGCGAAGAACGAGACGAACTTGGTCCAAAGAATGAAAACGGATCAAATGGGAGGACCAAGATGGACAAACGAGATGAACTTGGTCCAAAGAATGCCAACGGATCAAAAAGATGGACGAACGAGACGAACTTGGTCCAAAGAAGGCCTACGGATCAAATGGGAGGACGAAGAGGGACGAACGAGATGAAGTTTGTCTAAAGAAGGCCTACGGATCAAATGGGAGGACGAAGATGGACGAACGAGAGGAACTTGGTCCAAAGAATGCCGACGGATCAAAAAGATGGACGAACGAGACGAACTTGGTCCAAAGAAGGCCTACGGATCAAATGGGAGGACGAAGAGGGACGAACGAGACGAAGTTTGTCTAAAGAAGGCCTACGGATCAAATGGGAGGACGAAGATGGACGAACGAGACGAACTTGGTCCAAAGAATGCCAAGGGATCAAATGGGAGGACGAAGATGGACAAACGAGACGAACTTGGTCCAAAGAATGCCATTGCATTAAATGGGAGGACGAAGATGGACGACCGAGACGAACTTGGTTCAAAGAAGGCCTACGGATCAAGTGGGAGGATGAAGATGGACGAACGAGATGAACTTGGTCCAAGGAAGTCCTACGGATCAAATGGGAGGAGGAAGATGGACGACCGAGACGAACTTGGTCCAAAGAATGGCAACGGATCAAATGGGAGGACGAAGATGGAGGAACGAGATGAACTTGGTCCAAAGAAGGCCTACGGAACAAATGGGAGGACGAACAGGGACGAACGAGACGAAGTTTGTCCAAAGAAGGTCTACGGATCAAATGGGAGGACAAAGAGGGAAGAACGAGACGAACTTGGTCCAAAGAATGCCAACGGATCAAATGGGAGGACGAAGAGGGACGAACGAGACGAACATGGTACAAAGAAGGCGAACGGATCAAATGGGAGGACGAAGATGGACGTATGAGACGAACTTGGTCCAAAGAATGCCAACGGATCAAATGGGAGGACGAAGATGGACGAACGATTCGAACTTGGTCCAAAGAAGGCCTACGGATCAAATGGGAGGAGGAAGAGGGACAAATGAGACGAACTTGGTACGAATAAGGCCAAGGGATCAAATGGGAGGACGAAGATGGACGAACAAGATGAACTTTGTCCAAAGAAGGCCTACGGATCAAATGGGAGGACGAAGACGGACGAACGAGACGAACTTGGTCCAAAGAAGGCCTACGGATCATATGGGAGGAGGAAGAGGGACAAATGAGACGAACTTGGTACGAAGAAGGCCAAGGGATCAAATGGGAGGACGAAGATGGACAAACGAGACGAACTTGGTCCAAAGAATGCCAACGGATCAAATGGGAGGACGAAGATGGACGAACGAAACGAACTTGGTCCAAAGAAGGCCTACGGATCAAATGGAAGGACGAACAGGGACGAACGAGACGAAGTTTGTCCAAAGAAGGCCTACGGATCAAATGGGAGGACAAAGAGCGAAGAACGAGACGAACTTGGTCCAAAGAATGAAAACGGATCAAATGGGAGGACCAAGATGGACAAACGAGATGAACTTGGTCCAAAGAATGCCAACGGATCAAAAAGATGGACGAACGAGACGAACTTGGTCCAAAGAAGGCCTACGGATCAAATGGGAGGACGAAGAGGGACGAACGAGATGAAGTTTGTCTAAAGAAGGCCTACGGATCAAATGGGAGGACGAAGATGGACGAACGAGAGGAACTTGGTCCAAAGAATGCCGACGGATCAAAAAGATGGACGAACGAGACGAACTTGGTCCAAAGAAGGCCTACGGATCAAATGGGAGGACGAAGAGGGACGAACGAGATGAAGTTTGTCTAAAGAAGGCCTACGGATCAAATGGGAGGACGAAGATGGACGAACGAGACGAACTTGGTCCAAAGAATGCCAAGGGATCAAATGGGAGGACGAAGATGGACAAACGAGACGAACTTGGTCCAAAGAATGCCATTGCATTAAATGGGAGGACGAAGATGGACGAACGAGACGAACTTGGTTCAAAGAAGGCCTACGGATCAAGCGGGAGGATGAAGATGGACGAACGAGATGAACTTGGTCCAAGGAAGTCCTACGGATCAAATGGGAGGAGGAAGATGGACGACCGAGACGAACTTGGTCCAAAGAATGGCAACGGATCAAATGGGAGGACGAAGATGGAGGAACGAGATGAACTTGGTCCAAAGAAGGCCTACGGAACAAATGGGGAGGACGAACAGGGACGAACGAGACGAAGTTTGTCCAAAGAAGGTCTACGGATCAAATGGGAGGACAAAGAGGGAAGAACGAGACGAACTTGGTCCAAAGAATGCCAACGGATCAAATGGGAGGACGAAGAGGGACGAACGAGACGAACATGGTACAAAGAAGGCGAACGGATCAAATGGGAGGACGAAGATGGACGTATGAGACGAACTTGGTCCAAAGAATGCCAACTGATCAAATGGGAGGACGAAGATGGACGAACGATTCGAACTTGGTCCAAAGAAGGCCTACGGATCAAATGGGAGGACGAAGAGGGACGAACGAGACGAAATTTGTCCAAAGAAGGCCTACGGATCAAATGGGAGGACGAAGAGGGACGAACGAGACGAAATTTGTCCAAAGAAGGCCTACGGATCAAATGGGAGGACGAAGATGGACGAACGAGACGAACTTGGTCCAAACAAGGCCTACGGATCAAATGGGAGGACGAAGAGAGAAGAACGGGACGAACTTGGTCCAAAGAATGCCAACGGATCAAATGGGAGGACGAAGTTGGATGAACGTGACGAACTTGGTCCAAAGAATGCCAACGGGTCAAATGGGAGGACGAAGATGGACAAACGAGACGAACTTGGTCCAAACAAGGCCTACGGATCAAATGGGAGGACGAAGAGGGAAGAACGAGACGAACTTGGTCCAAAGAATGCGAAGGGATCAAATGGGAGGATGAAGATGGACGAACGAGACGAACTTGGTCCAAAAAAGGCCTACGGATCAAATGGGAGGATGAAGATGGACGAACGAGATGAACTAGGTCCAAAGAACGCCTACGGATCAAATGGGAGGATGAAGATGGACGAACGAGATGAACTAGGTCCAAAGAACGCCTACGGATCAAATGGGAGAAAGAAGAGGGACAAATGAGGCGAACTTGGTACGAAGAAGGCCAAGGGATCAAATGGGAGGACGAAGATGGACGAACGAGACAAACTTTGTCCAAAGAAGGCCTACGGATGAAATGGGAGGGCAAAGATGGACGAACGAGACGAACTTTGTCCAAAGAAGGCCTATGGATCAAATGGGAGGACAAAGATGGAAAAACGAGACGAACTTGGTCCAAATAATGCCAAGGATCAAATGGGAGGGTGAAGATGGACGAACGAGACGAACTTGGTCTAAAGAAGGCCTACGGATCAAATGGGAGGACGAAGAGGGACGAACGAGATGAACTTTGTACAAAGAAGGCCTACGGATCAAATGGGAGGACGAAGATGGACGAACGAGACGAACTTGGTCCAAATAAGGCCTACGGATCAAGCGGGAGGACGAAGAGGGACGAACGAGACGAAGTTTATCAAAAGAAGGCCTACGGATCAAATGGGAGGACGAAGAGGGACGAACGAGACGAACTTGGTACAAAGAAGGCCAACGGATCAAACGGCAGGACGAAGATGGACGAACGAGACGAACTTGGTCCAAAGAAGGCCTACGGATCAAACGGGAGGAGGAAGATGGGCGAACAAGACGAACTTGGTACAAAGAAGGCCAACGGATCTAATGGGAGGACGAAGATGGACGAAGGTGACGAACTTGGTCGAAAGAATGCCAACGGATCAAATGGGAGGACGAAGATGGACGAACGACACGAACTTGGTCCAAAGAAGGCCTACGGATCAAATGGGAGGAGGAAGAGGGACAATTGAGACGAACTTGGAACAAAGAAGGACAAGGGATCAAATGGGAGGACGAAGATGGACGAACGAGACGAACTTTGTCCAAAGAAGGACTACGGATCAAATGGGAGGACGAAGAGGGAAGAACGAGACGAACTTGTTCCAAAGAATGCCAACGAATGAAATGGGAGGATGAAGAGCGACGAAAGAGATGAACATGGTACAAAGAAGGCCAACGGATCAAATGGGAGGACGAAGATGGACGAACGAGACGAACTTGGTCCAAAGAATGCCAAGGGATCAAATCGGAGGATGAAGATGGACGAACGAGACGAACTTGGTCCAAAGAATGCCATTGCATTAAATGGGAGGACGAAGATGGACGAAGATGGACGAACAAGACGAACTTGGTCCAAAGAAGGCCTACGGATCAAATGGGAGGATGAAGATGGACGAACGAGATGAACTAGGTCCAAAGAAGGCCTACGGATCAAATGGGAGAAAGAAGAGGGACAAATGAGACGAACTTGGTACGAAGAAGGCCAAGGGAACAAATGGGAGGACGAAGATGGACGTATGAGACGAACTTGGTCCAAAGAATGCCAACGGATCAAATGGGAGGACGAAGATGGACGAACGATTCGAACTTGGTCCAAAGAAGGCCTACGGATCAAATGGGAGGACGACGAGGGACGAACGAGACGAATTTTGTCCAAAGAAGGCCTACGGATCAAATGGGAGGACGAAGATGGACGAACGAGAAGAACTTGGTCCAAACAAGGCCTACGGATCAAATGGGAGGACGAAGAGGGAAGAACGGGACGAACTTGGTCCAAAGAATACCAACGGATCAAATGGGAGGACGAAGATGGATGAACGTGACGAACTTGGTCCAAAGAATGCCAACGGGTCAAATGGGAGGACGAAGATGGACAAACGAGACGAACTTGGTCCAAACAAGGCCTACGGATCAAATGGGAGGACGAAGAGGGAAGAACGAGACGAACTTGGTCCAAAGAATGCCAAGGGATCAAATGGGAGGATGAAGATGGACGAACGAGACGAACTTGGTCCAAATAAGGCCTACGGATCAAGCGGGAGGACGAAGAGGGACGAACGAGACGAACTTTGTACAAAGAAGGCCTACGGATCAAATGGGAGGACGAAGAGGGACGAACGAGACGAACTTTGTACAAAGAAGGCCTACGGATCAAATGGGAGGACGAACGAGACGAACTTGGTACAAAGAAGGCCAACGGATCAAACGGCAGGACGAAGATGGACGAACGAGACGAACTTGGACCAAAGAAGGCCTACGGATCAAACGGGAGGAGGAAGATGGGCGAACAAGACGAACTTGGTACAAAGAATGCCAACGGATCTAATGGGAGGACGAAGATGGACGAACGATTCGAACTTGGTCCAAAGAAGGCCTACGGATCAAATGGAAGGACGAAGAGGGACGAACGAGACGAAATTTGTCATAAAAAGGCCTACGGATCAAATGGGAGGACGAAGATGGACGAACGAGACGAACTTGGTCCAAACAAGGCCTACGGATCAAATGGGAGGACGAAGAGGGAAGAACGGGACGAACATGGTCCAAAGAATGCCAACGGATCAAATGGGAGGACGAAGATGGACGAACGATTCGAACTTGGTCCAAAGAAGGCCTACGGATCAAATGGGAGGACGAAGAGGGACGAACGAGACGAAATTTGTCCAAAGAAGGCCTACGGATCAAATGGGAGGACGAAGATGGACGAACGAGACGAACCTGGTCCAAACAAGGCCTACGGATCAAATGGGAGGACGAAGAGGGAAGAACGGGACGAACTTGGTCCAAAGAATGCCAACGGATCAAATGGGAGGACGAAGTTGGATGAACGTGACGAACTTGGTCCAAAGAATGCCAACGGGTCAAATGGGAGGACGAAGATGGACAAACGAGACGAACTTGGTCCAAAGAATGGCAACGGATCAAATGGGAGGACGAAGATGGACGAACGAGACGAACTTGGTCCAAAGAAGGCTTACGGATCAAATGGGAGGACGAAGAGGGACGAACGAGACGAACTTGGTCCAAAGAATGCCAAGGGATCAAATGGGAGGATGAAGATGGACGAACGAGACGAACTTGGTCCAAAGAAGGCCTACGGATCAAATGGGAGGATGAAGATGGACGAACGAGATGAACTAGGTCCAAAGAAGGCCTACGGATCAAATGGGAGAAAGAAGAGGGACAAATGAGGCGAACTTGGTACGAAGAAGGCCAAGGGAACAAATGGGAGGACGAAGATGGACGAACGAGACGAACTTTGTCCAAAGAAGGCCTATGGATCAAATGGGAGGACAAAGATGGACAAACGAGACGAACTTGGTCCAAATAATGCCAAGGATCAAATGGGAGGATGAAGATGGACGAACGAGACGAACTTGGTCCAAAGAAGGCCTACGGATCAAATGGGAGGACGAAGAGGGACGAACGAGACGAACTTGGTCCAAATAAGCCCAATGGATCAAATGGGAGGACGAAGATGGACGAACGAGACGAACTTGGTACAAAGAAGGCCAACGGATCAAATGGGTGGACGAAGATGGACGAACGAGACGAACTTGGTCCAAACAAGGCCTACGATTCAAATGGGAGGCGGAAGAGGGACAAATGAGACGAACTTGGTACGAAGAATTCCAACGGATCAAATGGGAGGATGAAGATGGACGAACGAGACGAACTTGGTCCAAATAAGGCCTACGGATCATATGGGAGGACGAAGTGGGACGAACGAGACGAACTTGGTACAAAGAAGGCCAAGGGATCAAATGGGAGGATGAAGATGGACGAACGAGACGAACTTTGTCCAAAGAAGGCCTACCGATCAAATGGGAGGACGAAGAGGGAAGAACGAGACGAACTTGGTCCAAAGAATGCCAACGAATCAAATGGGAGGATGAAGAGAGACGAACGAGACGAACATGGTACAAAGAAGGCCAACGGATAAAATGGGAGGACGAAGAATGACGAACGAGACGAACTTGGTCCAAAGAATGCCAACGGATCAAATGGGAGGACGAAGATGGACGAACGAGACGAACTTGGTCCAAAGAAGGCCTACGGATCAAAAGGGAGGACGAAGAGGGACGAACGAGACGAAGTTTGTCCAAAGAAGGCCTACGGATCAAATGGGAGGACGAAGATGGACGAACGAGACGAACTTGGTCCAAATAAGGCCTACGGATCATATGGGAGGACGAAGTGGGACGAACGAGACGAACTTGGTACAAAGAAGGCCAAGGGATCAAATGGGAGGATGAAGAGGGAAGAACGAGACGAACTTGGTCCAAAGAATGCCAACGAATCAAATGGGAGGATGAAGAGAGACGAACGAGACGAACATGGTACAAAGAAGGCCAACGGATAAAATGGGTGGACGAAGAATGACGAACGAGACGAACTTGGTCCAAAGAATGCCAACGGATCAAATGGGAAGACGAAGATGGACGAACGAGATGAACTTGGTACAAAGAAGGCCTACGGATCAAAAGGGAGGACGAAGAGGGACGAACGAGACGAAGTTTGTCCAAAGAAGGCCTACGGATCAAATGGGAGGACGAAGATGGACGAACGAGACGAACTTGGTCCAAATAAGGCCTACGGATCATATGGGAGGACGAAGTGGGACGAACGAGACGAACTTGGTACAAAGAAGGCCAAGGGATCAAATGGGAGGATGAAGATGGACGAACGAGACGAACTTTGTCCAAAGAAGGCCTACCGATCAAATGGGAGGACGAAGAGGGAAGAACGAGACGAACTTGGTCCAAAGAATGCCAACGGATCAAATGGGACGACGAAGATGGACGAACGAGACGAACTTGGTCCAAATAAGGCCAATGGATCAAATGGGAGGACGAAGATGGACGAACGAGACGAACTTGGTACAAAGAAGGCCAACGGATCAAATGGGAGGACGAAGATGGACGAACGAGACGAACTTGGTCCAAACAAGGCCTACGGATCAAATGGGAGGCGAAAGAGGGAAGAACGAGACGAACTTGGTCCAAAGAATGCCAACGGATCAAATGGGAGGACGAAGATGGACGAACGTGACGAGCTTGTTCCAAAGAATGCCAATGCATCAAATGGGAGGACGAAGATGGACGAACGAGATGAACTTGGTCCAAAGAAGACCTACGGATCAAATGGGAGGAGGAAGAGGGACAAATGAGACGAACTTGGTACGAAGAAGGCCAAGGGATCAAATGGGAGGACGAAGATGGACGAACAAGATGAACTTTGTCCAAAGAAGGCCTACGGATCAAATGGGAGGACGAAGACGGACGAACGAGACGAACTTGGTCCAAAGAAGGCCTACGGATCAAAAGGGAGGATGAAGAGGGACGAACGAGACGAAGTTTGTCCAAAGAAGGCCTACGGATCAAATGGGAGGACGAAGATGGACGAACGAGACGAACTTGGTCCAAATAAGGCCTACGGATCATATGGGAGGACGAAGTGGGACGAACGAGACGAACTTGGTACAAAGAAGGCCAAGGGATCAAATGGGAGGATGAAGATGGACGAACGAGACGAACTTTGTCCAAAGAAGGCCTACCGATCAAATTGGAGGACGAAGAGGGAATAACGAGACGAACTTGGTCCAAAGAATGCCAACGGATCAAATGGGAGGACGAAGATGGACGAACGAGACGAACTTGGTCCAAATAAGGCCAACGGATCAAATGGGAGGACGAAGATGGACGAACGAGACGAACTTGGTCCAAACAAGGCCTACGGATCAAATGGGAGGCGAAAGAGGGAAGAACGAGACGAACTTGGTCCAAAGAATGCCAACGGATCAAATGGGAGGACGAAGATGGACGAACGTGACGAACTTGGTCCAAAGAATGCCAACGGATCAAATGGGAGGACGAAGATGGACGAACGAGACGAGCTTGTTCCAAAGAATGCCAATGCATCAAATGGGAGGACGAAGATGGACGAACGAGATGAACTTGGTCCAAAGAAGGCCTACGGATCAAATGGGAGGAGGAAGAGGGACAAATGAGACGAACTTGGTACGAAGAAGGCCAAGGGATCAAATGGGAGGACGAAGAGGGACGAACGAGACGAACTTTGTCCAAAGAAGGCCTACCGATCAAATGGGAGGACGAAGAGGGAAGAGCGAGACGAACTTGGTCCAAAGAATGCCAACGGATCAAATGGGACGACGAAGATGGACGAACGAGACGAACTTGGTCCAAATAAGGCCAATGGATCAAATGGGAGGACGAAGATGGACGAACGAGGCGAACTTGGTACAAAGAAGGCCAACGGATCAAATGGGAGGACGAAGATGGACGAACGAGACGAACTTGGTCCAAACAAGGCCTACGGATCAAATGGGAGGCGAAAGAGGGAAGAACGAGACGAACTTGGTCCAAAGAATGCCAACGGATCAAATGGGAGGACGAAGATGGACGAACGTGACGAGCTTGTTCCAAAGAATGCCAATGCATCAAATGGGAGGACGAAGATGGACGAACGAGATGAACTTGGTCCAAAGAAGACCTACGGATCAAATGGGAGGAGGAAGAGGGACAAATGAGACGAACTTGGTACGAAGAAGGCCAAGGGATCAAATGGGAGGACGAAGATGGACGAACAAGATGAACTTTGTCCAAAGAAGGCCTACGGATCAAATGGGAGGACGAAGACGGACGAACGAGACGAACTTGGTCCAAAGAAGGCCTACGGATTAAAAGGGAGGATGAAGAGGGACGAACGAGACGAAGTTTGTCCAAAGAAGGCCTACGGATCAAATGGGAGGACGAAGATGGACGAACGAGACGAACTTGGTCCAAATAAGGCCTACGGATCATATGGGAGGACGAAGTGGGACGAACGAGACGAACTTGGTACAAAGAAGGCCAAGGGATCAAATGGGAGGATGAAGATGGACGAACGAGACGAACTTTGTCCAAAGAAGGCCTACCGATCAAATTGGAGGACGAAGAGGGAATAACGAGACGAACTTGGTCCAAAGAATGCCAACGGATCAAATGGGAGGACGAAGATGGACGAACGAGACGAACTTGGTCCAAATAAGGCCAACGGATCAAATGGGAGGACGAAGATGGACGAACGAGACGAACTTGGTCCAAACAAGGCCTACGGATCAAATGGGAGGCGAAAGAGGGAAGAACGAGACGAACTTGGTCCAAAGAATGCCAACGGATCAAATGGGAGGACGAAGATGGACGAACGTGACGAACTTGGTCCAAAGAATGCCAACGGATCAAATGGGAGGACGAAGATGGACGAACGAGACGAGCTTGTTCCAAAGAATGCCAATGCATCAAATGGGAGGACGAAGATGGACGAACGAGATGAACTTGGTCCAAAGAAGGCCTACGGATCAAATGGGAGGAGGAAGAGGGACAAATGAGACGAACTTGGTACGAAGAAGGCCAAGGGATCAAATGGGAGGACGAAGAGGGACGAACAAGATGAACTTTGTCCAAAGAAGGCCTACGGATCAAATGGGAGGACGAAGACGGACGAACGAGACGAACTTGGTCCAAAGAAGGCCTACGGATCAAAAGGGAGGATGAAGAGGGACGAACGAGACGAAGTTTGTCCAAAGAAGGCCTACGGATCAAATGGGAGGACGAAGATGGACGAACGAGACGAACTTGGTCCAAATAAGGCCTACGGATCATATGGGAGGACGAAGTGGAACGAACGAGACGAACATGGTACAAAGAAGGCCAAGGGATCAAACGGGAGGATGAAGATGGACGAACGAGACGAACTTTGTCCAAAGAAGGCCTACCGAACAAATGGGAGGACGAAGAGGGAAGAACGAGACGAACTTGGTCCAAAGAATGCCAACGGATCAAATGGGAGGACGAAGATGGACGAACGAGACGAACTTGGTCCAAAGAATGCCAACGGATCAAATGGGAGGACGAAGATGGACGAACGTGACGAACTTGGTCCAAAGAATGCCAACGGATCAAATGGGAGGACGAAGATGGACGAACGAGACGAGCTTGTTCCAAAGAATGCCAATGCATCAAATGGGAGGACGAAGATGGACGAACGAGATGAACTTGGTCCAAAGAAGGCCTACGGATCAAATGGGAGGAGGAATAGGGACAAATGAGACGAACTTGGTACGAAGAAGGCCAAGGGATCAAATGGGAGGACGAAGAGGGACGAACAAGATGAACTTTGTCCAAAGAAGGCCTACGGATCAAATGGGAGGACGAAGACGGACGAACGAGACGAACTTGGTCCAAAGAAGGCCTACGGATCAAAAGGGAGGATGAAGAGGGACGAACGAGACGAAGTTTGTCCAAAGAAGGCCTACGGATCAAATGGGAGGACGAAGATGGACGAACGAGACGAACTTGGTCCAAATAAGGCCTACGGATCATATGGGAGGACGAAGTGGAACGAACGAGACGAACTTGGTACAAAGAAGGCCAAGGGATCAAATGGGAGGATGAAGATGGACGAACGAGACGAACTTTGTCCAAAGAAGGCCTACCGAACAAATGGGAGGACGAAGAGGGAAGAACGAGACGACCTTGGTCCAAAGAATGCCAACGGATCAAATGGGAGGACGAAGATGGACGAACGAGACGAACTTGGTCCAAATAAGGCCAACGGATCAAATGGGAGGACGAAGATGGACGAACGAGACGAACTTGGTCCAAACAAGGCCTACGGATCAAATGGGAGGCGAAAGAGGGAAGAACGAGACGAACTTGGTCCAAAGAATGCCAACGGATCAAATGGGAGGACGAAGATGGACGAACGTGACGAACTTGGTCCAAAGAATGCCAACGGATCAAATGGGAGGACGAAGATGGATGAACGAGACGAGCTTGTTCCAAAGAATGCCAATGCATCAAATGGGAGGACGAAGATGGACGAACGAGATGAACTTGGTCCAAAGAAGGCCTACGGATCAAATGGGAGGAGGAAGAGGGGCAAATGAGACGAACTTGGTACGAAGAAGGCCAAGGGATCAAATGGGAGGACGAAGAGGGACGAACAAGATGAACTTTGTCCAAAGAAGGCCTACGGATCAAATGGGAGGACGAAGACGGACGAACGAGACGAACTTGGTCCAAAGAAGGCCTACGGATCATATGGGAGGAGGAAGAGGGACAAATGAGACGAACTTGGTACGAAGAAGGCCAAGGGATCAAATGGGAGGACGAAGATGGACGAACGAGACGAAGTTTGTCCAAAGAAGGCCTACGGATGAAATGGGAGGACGAAGAGGGTAGAACGAGATGATCTTGGTCCAAAGAATACCAACTGATCAAAAGGGAGGACGAATATGGATGAACGAGACGAACTTGGTCCAAAGAAGGCCTACGGATCAAATGGGAGGACGAAGAGGGAAGAACGAGACGAACTAGGTCCAAAGAATGCCAACGGATCAAATGGGAAGACGAAGATGGACGAACGTGACGAACTTGGTCCAAAGAATGCAAACGGATCAAATGGGAGGACGAAGATGGACGATTGAGACGAACTTGGTCCAAAGAAGACCTACGGATCGAATGGGAGGACGAAGAGGGACGAACGAGACGAACTTGGTACAAAGAAGGCCAACGGATCAAATGGGAGGACGAAGATGGACGAAGATGGACGAAGATGGACGAACGAGACGAACTTGGTCCAAAGAAGGCCTACGGATCAAATGGGAGGAGGAAGAGAGACAAATGAGACGAACTTGGTACAAAGAAGGCCAAGGGATCAAATGGGACGACGAAGATGGACGAACGAGAAGAAACTTTGTCCAAAGAAGGCCTACGGATCAAATGGGAGGACGAAGAGGGAAGAACGAGACGAACTTGGTCCAAAGAATGCCTACGAATCAAATGGGAGGACGAAGAGGGACGAACGAGACGAACATGGTACAAAGAAGGCGAACGGTTCAAATGGGAGGACGAAGATGGACAAACGAGACGAACCTGGTCCAAAGAATGCCAACGGATCAAATGGGAGGACGAAGATGGACGAACGAAACGAACTTGGTCCAAAGAAGGCCTACGGATCAAATGGGAGGACGAACAGGGACGAACGAGACGAAGTTTGTCCAAAGAATGCCAAGGGATCAAATGGGAGGATGAAGATGGACGAACGAGACGAACTTGGTCCAAAGAAGGCCTACGGATCAAATGGGAGGATGAAGATGGACGAACGAGATGAACTAGGTCCAAAGAAGGCCTACGGATCAAATGGGAGAAAGAAGAGGGACAAAGGAGGCGAACTTGGTACGAAGAAGGCCAAGGGAACAAATGGGAGGACGAAGATGGACGAACGAGACGAACTTTGTCCAAAGAAGGCCTATGGATGAAATGGGAGGACAAAGATGGACAAACGAGACGAACTTGCTCCAAATAATGCCAAGGATCAAATGGGAGGATGAAGATGGACGAACGAGACGAACTTGGTCCAAAGAAGGCCTACGGATCAAATGGGGGGACGAAGAGGGACGAACGAGACGAACTTGGTCCAAATAAGCCCAATGGATCAAATGGGAGGACGAAGATAGACGAACGAGACGAACTTGGTACAAAGAAGGCCAACGGATCAAATGGGTGGACGAAGATGGACGAACGAGACGAACTTGGTCCAAACAAGGCCTACGATTCAAATGGGAGGCGGAAGAGGGACAAATGAGACGAACTTGGTACGAAGAATTCCAACGGATCAAATGGGAGGATGAAGATGGACGAACGAGACGAACTTTGTCCAAAGAAGGTCTACCGATCAAATTGGAGGACGAAGAGGGAATAACGAGACGAACTTGGTCCAAAGAATGCCAACGGATCAAATGGGAGGACGAAGATGGACGAACGAGACGAACTTGGTCCAAATAAGGCCAACGGATCAAATGGGAGGACGAAGATGGACGAACGAGACGAACTTGGTCCAAACAAGGCCTACGGATCAAATGGGAGGCGAAAGAGGGAAGAACGAGACGAACTTGGTCCAAAGAATGCCAACGGATCAAATGGGAGGACGAAGATGGACGAACGTGACGAACTTGGTCCAAAGAATGCCAACGGATCAAATGGGAGGACGAAGATGGACGAACGAGACGAGCTTGTTCCAAAGAATGCCAATGCATCAAATGGGAGGACGAAGATGGACGAACGAGATAAACTTGGTCCAAAGAAGGCCTACGGATCAAATGGGAGGAGGAAGAGGGACAAATGAGACGAACTTGGTACGAAGAAGGCCAAGGGATCAAATGGGAGGACGAAGAGGGACGAACAAGATGAACTTTGTCCAAAGAAGGCCTACGGATCAAATGGGAGGACGAAGACGGACGAACGAGACGAACTTGGTCCAAAGAAGGCCTACGGATCAAAAGGGAGGATGAAGAGGGACGAACGAGACGAAGTTTGTCCAAAGAAGGCCTACGGATCAAATGGGAGGACGAAGATGGACGAACGAGACGAACTTGGTCCAAATAAGGCCTACGGATCATATGGGAGGACGAAGTGGAACGAACGAGACGAACATGGTACAAAGAAGGCCAAGGGATCAAACGGGAGGATGAAGATGGACGAACGAGACGAACTTTGTCCAAAGAAGGCCTACCGAACAAATGGGAGGACGAAGAGGGAAGAACGAGACGAACTTGGTCCAAAGAATGCCAACGGATCAAATGGGAGGACGAAGATGGACGAACGAGACGAACTTGGTCCAAAGAATGCCAACGGATCAAATGGGAGGACGAAGATGGACGAACGTGACGAACTTGGTCCAAAGAATGCCAACGGATCAAATGGGAGGACGAAGATGGACGAACGAGACGAGCTTGTTCCAAAGAATGCCAATGCATCAAATGGGAGGACGAAGATGGACGAACGAGATGAACTTGGTCCAAAGAAGGCCTACGGATCAAATGGGAGGAGGAATAGGGACAAATGAGACGAACTTGGTACGAAGAAGGCCAAGGGATCAAATGGGAGGACGAAGAGGGACGAACAAGATGAACTTTGTCCAAAGAAGGCCTACGGATCAAATGGGAGGACGAAGACGGACGAACGAGACGAACTTGGTCCAAAGAAGGCCTACGGATCAAAAGGGAGGATGAAGAGGGACGAACGAGACGAAGTTTGTCCAAAGAAGGCCTACGGATCAAATGGGAGGACGAAGATGGACGAACGAGACGAACTTGGTCCAAATAAGGCCTACGGATCATATGGGAGGACGAAGTGGAACGAACGAGACGAACTTGGTACAAAGAAGGCCAAGGGATCAAATGGGAGGATGAAGATGGACGAACGAGACGAACTTTGTCCAAAGAAGGCCTACCGAACAAATGGGAGGACGAAGAGGGACGAACGAGACGACCTTGGTCCAAAGAATGCCAACGGATCAAATGGGAGGACGAAGATGGACGAACGAGACGAACTTGGTCCAAACAAGGCCTACGGATCAAATGGGAGGCGAAAGAGGGAAGAACGAGACGAACTTGGTCCAAAGAATGCCAACGGATCAAATGGGAAGACGAAGATGGACGAACGTGACGAACTTGGTCCAAAGAATGCCAACGGATCAAATGGGAGGACGAAGATGGACGAACGAGACGAGCTTGTTCCAAAGAATGCCAATGCATCAAATGGGAGGACGAAGATGGACGAACGAGATGAACTTGGTCCAAAGAAGGCCTACGGATCAAATGGGAGGAGGAAGAGGGGCAAATGAGACGAACTTGGTACGAAGAAGGCCAAGGGATCAAATGGGAGGACGAAGAGGGACGAACAAGATGAACTTTGTCCAAAGAAGGCCTACGGATCAAATGGGAGGACGAAGACGGACGAACGAGACGAACTTGGTCCAAAGAAGGCCTACGGATCATATGGGAGGAGGAAGAGGGACAAATGAGACGAACTTGGTACGAAGAAGGCCAAGGGATCAAATGGGAGGACGAAGATGGACGAACGAGACGAAGTTTGTCCAAAGAAGGCCTACGGATGAAATGGGAGGACGAAGAGGGTAGAACGAGATGATCTTGGTCCAAAGAATACCAACTGATCAAAAGGGAGGACGAATATGGATGAACGAGACGAACTTGGTCCAAAGAAGGCCTACGGATCAAATGGGAGGACGAAGAGGGAAGAACGAGACGAACTAGGTCCAAAGAATGCCAACGGATCAAATGGGAAGACGAAGATGGACGAACGTGACGAACTTGGTCCAAAGAATGCAAACGGATCAAATGGGAGGACGAAGATGGACGATTGAGACGAACTTGGTCCAAAGAAGACCTACGGATCGAATGGGAGGACGAAGAGGGACGAACGAGACGAACTTGGTACAAAGAAGGCCAACGGATCAAATGGGAGGACGAAGATGGACGAAGATGGACGAAGATGGACGAACGAGACGAACTTGGTCCAAAGAAGGCCTACGGATCAAATGGGAGGAGGAAGAGAGACAAATGAGACGAACTTGGTACAAAGAAGGCCAAGGGATCAAATGGGACGACGAAGATGGACGAACGAGACGAACTTTGTCCAAAGAAGGCCTACGGATCAAATGGGAGGACGAAGAGGGAAGAACGAGACGAACTTGGTCCAACGAATGCCTACGAATCAAATGGGAGGACGAAGAGGGACGAACGAGACGAACATGGTACAAAGAAGGCGAACGGTTCAAATGGGAGGACGAAGATGGACAAACGAGACGAACCTGGTCCAAAGAATGCCAACGGATCAAATGGGAGGACGAAGATGGACGAACGAAACGAACTTGGTCCAAAGAAGGCCTACGGATCAAATGGGAGGACGAACAGGGACGAACGAGACGAAGTTTGTCCAAAGAATGCCAAGGGATCAAATGGGAGGATGAAGATGGACGAACGAGACGAACTTGGTCCAAAGAAGGCCTACGGATCAAATGGGAGGATGAAAATGGACGAACGAGATGAACTAGGTCCAAAGAAGGCCTACGGATCAAATGGGAGAAAGAAGAGGGACAAATGAGGCGAACTTGGTACGAAGAAGGCCAAGGGAACAAATGGGAGGACGAAGATGGACGAACGAGACGAACTTTGTCCAAAGAAGGCCTATGGATCAAATGGGAGGACAAAGATGGACAAACGAGACGAACTTGGTCCAAATAATGTCAAGGATCAAATGGGAGGATGAAGATGGACGAACGAGACGAACTTGGTCCAAAGAAGGCCTACGGATCAAATGGGGGGACGAAGAGGGACGAACGAGACGAACTTGGTCCAAATAAGCCCAATGGATCAAATGGGAGGACGAAGATGGACGAACGAGACGAACTTGGTACAAAGAAGGCCAACGGATCAAATGGGTGGACGAAGATGGACGAACGAGACGAACTTGGTCCAAACAAGGCCTACGATTCAAATGGGAGGCGGAAGAGGGACAAATGAGACGAACTTGGTACGAAGAATTCCAACGGATCAAATGGGAGGATGAAGATGGACGAACGAGACGAACTTGGTCCAAATAAGGCCTACGAATCAAATGGGAGGATGAAGAGGGACGAACGAGACGAACTTGGTACAAAGAAGGCCAACGGATCTAATGGGAGGACGAAGATGGACGAACGAGACGAACTTTGTCCAAAGAAGGCCTACGGATCAAATGGGAGGACGAAGAGGGAAGAACGAGACGAACTTGGTCCAAAGAATGCCAACGAATCAAATGGGAGGATGAAGAGAGACGAACGAGACGAACATGGTACAAAGAAGGCCAACGGATAAAATGGGAGGACGAAGAATGACGAACGAGACGAACTTGGTCCAAAGAATGCCAACGGATCAAATGGGAGGACGAAGATGGACGAACGAGACGAACTTGGTCCAAAGAAGGCCAACGGATCAAATGGGTGGACGAAGATGGACGAACGAGACGAACTTGGTCCAAACAAGGCCTACGGATCAAATGGGAGGTGAAAGAGGGAAGATCGAGACGAACCTGGTCCAAAGAATGCCAACGGATCGAATGGGAGGACGAAGAGGGACGAACGAGACGAACTTCGTCCAAAGAAGGCCTACGGATCAAATGGGAGGACGAAGAGGGACGAACGAGACGAACTTGGTCCAAATAAGCCCAATGGATCAAATGGGAGGACGAAGATGGACGAACGAGACGAACTTGGTCCAAAGAATGCCAACGGATCAAATGGGAGGACGAAGATGGACGAACGAGACGAACTTGGTCCAAAGAAGGCCAACGGATCAAATGGGTGGACGAAGATGGACGAACGAGACGAACTTGGTCCAAACAAGGCCTACGGATAAAATGGGAGGACGAAGAATGACGAACGAGACGAACTTGGTCCAAAGAATGCCAACGGATCGAATGGGAGGACGAAGAGGGACGAACGAGACGAACTTGGTCCAAAGAATGCCATTGCATCAAATGGGAGGACGAAGATGGACGAACGAGACGAACTTGGTCCAAAGAAGCCCTACGGATCAAATGGGAGGACGAAGATGGACGAACGAGACGAACTTTGTCCAAAGAAGTCCTACGGATCAAATGGGAGGAGGAAGAGGGACAAATGAGACGAACTTGGTACGAAGAATTCCAACGGATCAAATGGGAGGATGAAGATGGACGAACAAGGCGAACTTGGTCCAAAGAATGCCATTGCATCAAATGGGAGGACGAAGATGGACGAACGAGACGAACTTGGTCCAAAGAAGCCCTACGGATCAAATGGGAGGACGAAGATGGACGAACGAGACGAACTTTGTCCAAAGAAGTCCTACGGATCAAATGGGAGGAGGAAGAGGGACAAATGAGACGAACTTGGTACGAAGAATTCCAACGGATCAAATGGGAGGATGAAGATGGACGAACGAGACGAACTTGGTCCAAATAAGGCCTACAAATCAAATGGGAGGATGAAGAGGGACGAACGAGACGAACTTGGTACAAAGAAGACCAACGGATAAAATGAGAGGACGAAGAATGACGAACGAGACGAACTTGGTCCAAATAATGCCAACGGATCAAATGGGAGGACGAAGATGGACGAACGAGACGAACTTGGTCCAAAGAAGGCCTACGGATCAAAAGGGAGGACGAAGAGGGACGAACGAGACAAAGTTTGTCCAAAGAAGGCCTACGGATCAAATGGGAGGACGAAGATGGACGAACGAGACGAACATGGTACAAAGAAGGCCAACGGATAAAATGGGAGGACGAAGAATGACGAACGAGACGAACTTGGTCCAAAGAATGCCAACGGATCAAATGGGAGGACGAAGATGGACGAACGAGACGAACTTGGTCCAAAGAAGGCCAACGGATCAAATGGGTGGACGAAGATGGACGAACGAGACGAACTTTGTCCAAAGAAGGCCTACGGATCAAATGGGAGGACGAAGAGGGAAGAACGAGACGAACTTGGTCCAAAGAATGCCAACGAATCAAATGGGAGGATGAAGAGAGACGAACGAGACGAACATGGTACAAAGAAGGCCAACGGATAAAATGGGAGGTCGAAGAATGACGAACGAGACGAACTTGGTCCAAAGAATGCCAACGGATCAAATGGGAGGATGAAGATGGACGAACGAGACGAAGTTTGTCCAAAGAAGGCCTACGGATCAAATGGGAGGACGAAGATGGACGAACGAGACGAACTTGGTCCAAATAAGGCCTACGGATCATATGGGAGGACGAAGTGGGACGAACGAGACGAACTTGGTACAAAGAAGGCCAAGGGATCAAATGGGAGGATGAAGATGGACGAACGAGACGAACTTTGTCCAAAGAAGGCCTACCGATCAAATGGGAGGACGAAGAGGGAAGAACGAGACGAACTTGGTCCAAAGAATGCCAACGGATCAAATGGGAGGACGAAGATGGACGAACGAGACGAACTTGGTCCAAATAAGCCCAATGGATCAAATGGGAGGACGAAGATGGACGAACGAGACGAACTTGGTCCAAAGAATGCCAACGGATCAAATGGGAGGACGAAGATGGACGAACGAGACGAACTTGGTCCAAAGAAGGCCAACGGATCAAATGGGTGGACGAAGATGGACGAACGAGACGAACTTGGTCCAAACAAGGCCTACGGATAAAATGGGAGGACGAAGAATGACGAACGAGACGAACTTGGTCCAAAGAATGCCAACGGATCGAATGGGAGGACGAAGAGGGACGAACGAGACGAACTTGGTCCAAAGAATGCCATTGCATCAAATGGGAGGACGAAGATGGACGAACGAGACGAACTTGGTCCAAAGAAGCCCTACGGATCAAATGGGAGGACGAAGATGGACGAACGAGACGAACTTTGTCCAAAGAAGTCCTACGGATCAAATGGGAGGAGGAAGAGGGACAAATGAGACGAACTTGGTACGAAGAATTCCAACGGATCAAATGGGAGGATGAAGATGGACGAACAAGGCGAACTTGGTCCAAAGAATGCCATTGCATCAAATGGGAGGACGAAGATGGACGAACGAGACGAACTTGGTCCAAAGAAGCCCTACGGATCAAATGGGAGGACGAAGATGGACGAACGAGACGAACTTTGTCCAAAGAAGTCCTACGGATCAAATGGGAGGAGGAAGAGGGACAAATGAGACGAACTTGGTACGAAGAATTCCAACGGATCAAATGGGAGAATGAAGATGGACGAACGAGACGAACTTGGTCCAAATAAGGCCTACAAATCAAATGGGAGGATGAAGAGGGACGAACGAGACGAACTTGGTACAAAGAAGACCAACGGATAAAATGGGAGGACGAAGAATGACGAACGAGACGAACTTGGTCCAAATAATGCCAACGGATCAAATGGGAGGACGAAGATGGACGAACGAGACGAACTTGGTCCAAAGAAGGCCTACGGATCAAAAGGGAGGACGAAGAGGGACGAACGAGACGAAGTTTGTCCAAAGAAGGCCTACGGATCAAATGGGAGGACGAAGATGGACGAACGAGACGAACATGGTACAAAGAAGGCCAACGGATAAAATGGGAGGACGAAGAATGACGAACGAGACGAACTTGGTCCAAAGAATGCCAACGGATCAAATGGGAGGACGAAGATGGACGAACGAGACGAACTTGGTCCAAAGAAGGCCAACGGATCAAATGGGTGGACGAAGATGGACGAACGAGACGAACTTTGTCCAAAGAAGGCCTACGGATCAAATGGGAGGCGAAAGAGGGAAGAACGAGACGAACTTGGTCCAAAGAATGCCAACGGATCAAATGGGAGGACGAAGATGGACGAACGTGACGAACTTGGTCCAAAGAATGCCAACGGATCAAATGGGAGGACGAAGATGGACGAACGAGACGAGCTTGTTCCAAAGAATGCCAATGCATCAAATGGGAGGACGAAGATGGACGAACGAGATGAACTTGGTCCAAAGAAGGCCTACGGATCAAATGGGAGGAGGAAGAGGGACAAATGAGACGAACTTGGTACGAAGAAGGCCAAGGGATCAAATGGGAGGACGAAGAGGGACGAACAAGATGAACTTTGTCCAAAGAAGGCCTACGGATCAAATGGGAGGACGAAGACGGACGAACGAGACGAACTTGGTCCAAAGAAGGCCTACGGATCAAAAGGGAGGATGAAGAGGGACGAACGAGACGAAGTTTGTCCAAAGAAGGCCTACGGATCAAATGGGAGGACGAAGATGGACGAACGAGACGAACTTGGTCCAAATAAGGCCTACGGATCATATGGGAGGACGAAGTGGAACGAACGAGACGAACATGGTACAAAGAAGGCCAAGGGATCAAACGGGAGGATGAAGATGGACGAACGAGACGAACTTTGTCCAAAGAAGGCCTACCGAACAAATGGGAGGACGAAGAGGGAAGAACGAGACGAACTTGGTCCAAAGAATGCCAACGGATCAAATGGGAGGACGAAGATGGACGAACGAGACGAACTTGGTCCAAAGAACGCCAACGGATCAAATGGGAGGACGAAGATGGACGAACGTGACGAACTTGGTCCAAAGAAGGCCTACGGATCAAATGGGAGGAGGAAGAGGGACAAATGAGACGAACTTGGTACGAAGAAGGCCAAGGGATCAAATGGGAGGACGAAGAGGGACGAACAAGATGAACTTTGTCCAAAGAATGCCAACGGATCAAATGGGAGGACGAAGATGGACGAACGAGACGAACTTGGTCCAAAGAAGGCCTACGGATCAAAAGGGAGGACGAAGAGGGACGAACGAGACGAAGTTTGTCCAAAGAAGGCCTACGGATCAAATGGGAGGACGAAGATGGACGAACGAGACGAACATGGTACAAAGAAGGCCAACGGATAAAATGGGAGGACGAAGAATGACGAACGAGACGAACTTGGTCCAAAGAATGCCAACGGATCAAATGGGAGGACGAAGATGGACGAACGAGACGAACTTGGTCCAAATAAGGCCAACGGATCAAATGGGAGGACGAAGATGGACGAACGAGACGAACTTGGTCCAAACAAGGCCTACGGATCAAATGGGAGGCGAAAGAGGGAAGAACGAGACGAACTTGGTCCAAAGAATGCCAACGGATCAAATGGGAGGACGAAGATGGACGAACGTGACGAACTTGGTCCAAAGAATGCCAACGGATCAAATGGGAGGACGAAGATGGACGAACGAGACGAGCTTGTTCCAAAGAATGCCAATGCATCAAATGGGAGGACGAAGATGGACGAACGAGATGAACTTGGTCCAAAGAAGGCCTACGGATCAAATGGGAGGAGGAAGAGGGACAAATGAGACGAACTTGGTACGAAGAAGGCCAAGGGATCAAATGGGAGGACGAAGAGGGACGAACAAGATGAACTTTGTCCAAAGAAGGCCTACGGATCAAATGGGAGGACGAAGACGGACGAACGAGACGAACTTGGTCCAAAGAAGGCCTACGGATCAAAAGGGAGGATGAAGAGGGACGAACGAGACGAAGTTTGTCCAAAGAAGGCCTACGGATCAAATGGGAGGACGAAGATGGACGAACGAGACGAACTTGGTCCAAATAAGGCCTACGGATCATATGGGAGGACGAAGTGGAACGAACGAGACGAACATGGTACAAAGAAGGCCAAGGGATCAAACGGGAGGATGAAGATGGACGAACGAGACGAACTTTGTCCAAAGAAGGCCTACCGAACAAATGGGAGGACGAAGAGGGAAGAACGAGACGAACTTGGTCCAAAGAATGCCAACGGATCAAATGGGAGGACGAAGATGGACGAACGAGACGAACTTGGTCCAAAGAATGCCAACGGATCAAATGGGAGGACGAAGATGGACGAACGTGACGAACTTGGTCCAAAGAATGCCAACGGATCAAATGGGAGGACGAAGATGGACGAACGAGACGAGCTTGTTCCAAAGAATGCCAATGCATCAAATGGGAGGACGAAGATGGACGAACGAGATGAACTTGGTCCAAAGAAGGCCTACGGATCAAATGGGAGGAGGAAGAGGGACAAATGAGACGAACTTGGTACGAAGAAGGCCAAGGGATCAAATGGGAGGACGAAGAGGGACGAACAAGATGAACTTTGTCCAAAGAAGGCCTACGGATCAAATGGGAGGACGAAGACGGACGAACGAGACGAACTTGGTCCAAAGAAGGCCTACGGATCAAAAGGGAGGATGAAGAGGGACGAACGAGACGAAGTTTGTCCAAAGAAGGCCTACGGATCAAATGGGAGGACGAAGATGGACGAACGAGACGAACTTGGTCCAAATAAGGCCTACGGATCATATGGGAGGACGAAGTGGAACGAACGAGACGAACATGGTACAAAGAAGGCCAAGGGATCAAACGGGAGGATGAAGATGGACGAACGAGACGAACTTTGTCCAAAGAAGGCCTACCGAACAAATGGGAGGACGAAGAGGGAAGAACGAGACGAACTTGGTCCAAAGAATGCCAACGGATCAAATGGGAGGACGAAGATGGACGAACGAGACGAACTTGGTCCAAAGAATGCCAACGGATCAAATGGGAGGACGAAGATGGACGAACGTGACGAACTTGGTCCAAAGAATGCCAACGGATCAAATGGGAGGACGAAGATGGACGAACGAGACGAGCTTGTTCCAAAGAATGCCAATGCATCAAATGGGAGGACGAAGATGGACGAACGAGATGAACTTGGTCCAAAGAAGGCCTACGGATCAAATGGGAGGAGGAAGAGGGACAAATGAGACGAACTTGGTACGAAGAAGGCCAAGGGATCAAATGGGAGGACGAAGAGGGACGAACAAGATGAACTTTGTCCAAAGAAGGCCTACGGATCAAATGGGAGGACGAAGACGGACGAACGAGACGAACTTGGTCCAAAGAAGGCCTACGGATCAAAAGGGAGGATGAAGAGGGACGAACGAGACGAAGTTTGTCCAAAGAAGGCCTACGGATCAAATGGGAGGACGAAGATGGACGAACGAGACGAACTTGGTCCAAATAAGGCCTACGGATCATATGGGAGGACGAAGTGGAACGAACGAGACGAACTTGGTACAAAGAAGGCCAACGGATCAAATGGGAGGACGAAGATGGACGAACGAGACGAACTTGGTCCAAACAAGGCCTACGGATCAAATGGGAGGCGAAAGAGGGAAGAACGAGACGAACTTGGTCCAAAGAATGCCAACGGATCAAATGGGAGGACGAAGATGGACGAACGTGACGAACTTGGTCCAAAGAATGCCAACGGATCAAATGGGAGGACGAAGATGGACGAACGAGACGAACTTGGTCCAAATAAGGCCAACGGATCAAATGGGAGGACGAAGATGGACGAACGAGACGAACTTGGTCCAAACAAGGCCTACGGATCAAATGGGAGGCGAAAGAGGGAAGAACGAGACGAACTTGGTCCAAAGAATGCCAACGGATCAAATGGGAGGACGAAGATGGACGAACGTGACGAACTTGGTCCAAAGAATGCCAACGGATCAAATGGGAGGACGAAGATGGACGAACGAGACGAGCTTGTTCCAAAGAATGCCAATGCATCAAATGGGAGGACGAAGATGGACGAACGAGATGAACTTGGTCCAAAGAAGGCCTACGGATCAAATGGGAGGAGGAAGAGGGGCAAATGAGACGAACTTGGTACGAAGAAGGCCAAGGGATCAAATGGGAGGACGAAGAGGGACGAACAAGATGAACTTTGTCCAAAGAAGGCCTACGGATCAAATGGGAGGACGAAGACGGACGAACGAGACGAACTTGGTCCAAAGAAGGCCTACGGATCATATGGGAGGAGGAAGAGGGACAAATGAGACGAACTTGGTACGAAGAAGGCCAAGGGATCAAATGGGAGGACGAAGATGGACGAACGAGACGAAGTTTGTCCAAAGAAGGCCTACGGATGAAATGGGAGGACGAAGACGGTAGAACGAGATGATCTTGGTCCAAAGAATACCAACTGATCAAAAGGGAGGACGAATATGGATGAACGAGACGAACTTGGTCCAAAGAAGGCCTACGGATCAAATGGGAGGACGAAGAGGGAAGAACGAGACGAACTAGGTCCAAAGAATGCCAACGGATCAAATGGGAAGACGAAGATGGACGAACGTGACGAACTTGGTCCAAAGAATGCAAACGGATCAAATGGGAGGACGAAGATGGACGATTGAGACGAACTTGGTCCAAAGAAGACCTACGGATCGAATGGGAGGACGAAGAGGGACGAACGAGACGAACTTGGTACAAAGAAGGCCAACGGATCAAATGGGAGGACGAAGATGGACGAACGAGACGAACTTGGTCCAAAGAAGGCCTACGGATCAAATGGGAGGAGGAAGAGAGACAAATGAGACGAACTTGGTACAAAGAAGGCCAAGGGATCAAATGGGACGACGAAGATGGACGAACGAGACGAACTTTGTCCAAAGAAGGCCTACGGATCAAATGGGAGGACGAAGAGGGAAGAACGAGACGAACTTGGTCCAAAGAATGCCTACGAATCAAATGGGAGGACGAAGAGGGACGAACGAGACGAACATGGTTCAAAGAAGGCCAACGGATCAAATGGGAGGACGAAGAAGGACGAACGAGACGAACCTGGTCCAAAGAATGCCAACGGATCAAATGGGAGGACGAAGATGGACGAACGAAACGAACTTGGTCCAAAGATGGCCTACGGATCAAATGGGAGGACGAACAGGGACGAACGAGACGAAGTTTGTCCAAAGAAGGCCTATGGATCAAATGGGAGGACAAAGAGGGAAGAACGAGACGAACTTGGTCCAAAGAATGAAAACGGATCAAATGGGAGGACGAAGAGGGACGAACGAGACGAACATGGTACAAAGAAGGCGAACGGTTCAAATGGGAGGACGAAGATGGACAAACGAGACGAACTTGGTCCAAAGATTGCCAACGGATCAAATGGGAGGACGAAGATGGACGAACGAGACGAACTTGGTCCAAAGAAGGCTTACGGATCAAATGGGAGGACGAAGAGGGACGAACGAGACGAACTTGGTCCAAAGAATGCCAAGGGATCAAATGGGAGGATGAAGATGGACGAACGAGACGAACTTGGTCCAAAGAAGGCCTACGGATCAAATGGGAGGATGAAGATGGACGAACGAGATGAACTAGGTCCAAAGAAGGCCTACGGATCAAATGGGAGAAAGAAGAGGGACAAATGAGGCGAACTTGGTACGAAGAAGGCCAAGGGAACAAATGGGAGGACGAAGATGGACGAACGAGACGAACTTTGTCCAAAGAAGGCCTATGGATCAAATGGGAGGACAAAGATGGACAAACGAGACGAACTTGGTCCAAATAATGCCAAGGATCAAATGGGAGGATGAAGATGGACGAACGAGACGAACTTGGTCCAAAGAAGGCCTACGGATCAAATGGGAGGACGAAGAGGGACGAACGAGACGAACTTGGTCCAAATAAGCCCAATGGATCAAATGGGAGGACGAAGATGGACGAACGAGACGAACTTGGTACAAAGAAGGCCAACGGATCAAATGGGTGGACGAAGATGGACGAACGAGACGAACTTGGTCCAAACAAGGCCTACGATTCAAATGGGAGGCGGAAGAGGGACAAATGAGACGAACTTGGTACGAAGAATTCCAACGGATCAAATGGGAGGATGAAGATGGACGAACGAGACGAACTTGGTCCAAATAAGGCCTACGAATCAAATGGGAGGATGAAGAGGGACGAACGAGACGAACTTGGTCCAAAGAATGCCAACGAATCAAATGGGAGGATGAAGAGAGACGAACGAGACGAACATGGTACAAAGAAGGCCAACGGATAAAATGGGAGGACGAAGAATGACGAACGAGACGAACTTGGTCCAAAGAATGCCAACGGATCAAATGGGAGGACGAAGATGGACGAACGAGACGAACTTGGTCCAAAGAAGGCCAACGGATCAAATGGGTGGACGAAGATGGACGAACGAGACGAACTTGGTCCAAACAAGGCCTACGGATCAAATGGGAGGCGAAAGAGGGAAGATCGAGACGAACTTGGTCCAAAGAATGCCAACGGATCGAATGGGAGGACGAAGAGGGACGAACGAGCCGAACTTGGTCCAAAGAAGGACTACGGATCAAATGGGAGGACGAAGAGGGACGAACGAGACGAACTTGGTCCAAATAAGCCCAATGGATCAAATGGGAGGACGAAGATGGACGAACGAGACGAACTTGGTCCAAAGAATGCCAACGGATCAAATGGGAGGACGAAGATGGACGAACGAGACGAACTTGGTCCAAAGAAGGCCAACAGATCAAATGGGTGGACGAAGATGGACGAACGAGACGAACTTGGTCCAAACAAGGCCTAGGGATAAAATGGGAGGACGAAGAATGACGAACGAGACGAACTTGGTCCAAAGAATGCCAACGGATCGAATGGGAGGACGAAGAGGGACGAACGAGACGAACTTGGTCCAAAGAATGCCATTGCATCAAATGGGAGGACGAAGATGGACGAACGAGACGAACTTGGTCCAAAGAAGCCCTACGGATCAAATGGGAGGACGAAGATGGACGAACGAGACGAACTTTGTCCAAAGAAGTCCTACGGATCAAATGGGAGGAGGAAGAGGGACAAATGAGACGAACTTGGTACGAAGAATTCCAACGGATCAAATGGGAGGATGAAGATGGACGAACAAGGCGAACTTGGTCCAAAGAATGCCATTGCATCAAATGGGAGGACGAAGATGGACGAACGAGACGAACTTGGTCCAAAGAAGCCCTACGGATCAAATGGGAGGACGAAGATGGACGAACGAGACGAACTTTGTCCAAAGAAGTCCTACGGATCAAATGGGAGGAGGAAGAGGGACAAATGAGACGAACTTGGTACGAAGAATTCCAACGGATCAAATGGGAGGATGAAGATGGACGAACGAGACGAACTTGGTCCAAATAAGGCCTACAAATCAAATGGGAGGATGAAGAGGGACGAACGAGACGAACTTGGTACAAAGAAGACCAACGGATAAAATGGGAGGACGAAGAATGACGAACGAGACGAACTTGGTCCAAATAATGCCAACGGATCAAATGGGAGGACGAAGATGGACGAACGAGACGAACTTGGTCCAAAGAAGGCCTACGGATCAAAAGGGAGGACGAAGAGGGACGAACGAGACGAAGTTTGTCCAAAGAAGGCCTACGGATCAAATGGGAGGACGAAGATGGACGAACGAGACGAACATGGTACAAAGAAGGCCAACGGATAAAATGGGAGGACGAAGAATGACGAACGAGACGAACTTGGTCCAAAGAATGCCAACGGTTCAAATGGGAGGACGAAGATGGACGAACGAGACGAACTTGGTCCAAAGAAGGCCAACGGATCAAATGGGTGGACGAAGATGGACGAACGAGACGAACTTTGTCCAAAGAAGGCCTACGGATCAAATGGGAGGACGAAGAGGGAAGAACGAGACGAACTTGGTCCAAAGAATGCCAACGAATCAAATGGGAGGATGAAGAGAGACGAACGAGACGAACATGGTACAAAGAAGGCCAACGGATAAAATGGGAGGTCGAAGAATGACGAACGAGACGAACTTGGTCCAAAGAATGCCAACGGATCAAATGGGAGGATGAAGATGGACGAACGAGACGAAGTTTGTCCAAAGAAGGCCTACGGATCAAATGGGAGGACGAAGATGGACGAACGAGACGAACTTGGTCCAAATAAGGCCTGCGGATCATATGGGAGGACGAAGTGGGACGAACGAGACGAACTTGGTACAAAGAAGGCCAAGGGATCAAATGGGAGGATGAAGATGGACGAACGAGACGAACTTTGTCCAAAGAAGGCCTACCGATCAAATGGGAGGACGAAGAGGGAAGAACGAGACGAACTTGGTCCAAAGAATGCCAACGGATCAAATGGGAGGACGAAGATGGACGAACGAGACGAACTTGGTCCAAATAAGCCCAAGGGATCAAATGGGAGGACGAAGATGGACGAACGAGACGAACTTGGTCCAAAGAATGCCAACGGATCAAATGGGAGGACGAAGATGGACGAACGAGACGAACTTGGTCCAAAGAAGGCCAACGGATCAAATGGGTGGACGAAGATGGACGAACGAGACGAACTTGGTCCAAACAAGGCCTACGGATAAAATGGGAGGACGAAGAATGACGAACGAGACGAACTTGGTCCAAAGAATGCCAACGGATCGAATGGGAGGACGAAGAGGGACGAACGAGACGAACTTGGTCCAAAGAATGCCATTGCATCAAATGGGAGGACGAAGATGGACGAACGAGACGAACTTGGTCCAAAGAAGCCCTACGGATCAAATGGGAGGACGAAGATGGACGAACGAGACAAACTTGGTCCAAATAAGGCCTGCGGATCATATGGGAGGACGAAGTGGGACGAACGAGACGAACTTGGTACAAAGAAGGCCAAGGGATCAAATGGGAGGATGAAGATGGACGAACGAGACGAACTTTGTCCAAAGAAGGCCTACCGATCAAATGGGAGGACGAAGAGGGAAGAACGAGACGAACTTGGTCCAAAGAATGCCAACGGATCAAATGGGAGGACGAAGATGGACGAACGAGACGAACTTGGTCCAAATAAGGCCAATGGATCAAATGGGAGGACGAAGATGGACGAACGAGACGAACATGGTACAAAGAAGGCCAACTGATCAAATGGGAGGACGAAGATGGACGAACGAGACGAACTTGGTCCAAACAAGGCCTACGGATCAAATGGGAGGCGAAAGAGGGAAGAACGAGACGAACTTGGTCCAAAGAATGCCAACGGATCAAATGGGAGGACGAAGATGGACGAACGTGACGAACTTGGTCCAAAGAATGCCAACGGATCAAATGGGAGGACGAAGATGGACGAACGAGACGAGCTTGTTCCAAAGAATGCCAATGCATCAAATGGGAGGACGAAGATGGACGAACGAGATGAACTTGGTCCAAAGAAGGCCTACGGATCAAATGGGAGGAGGAAGAGGGACAAATGAGACGAACTTGGTACGAATAAGGCCAAGGGATCAAATGGGAGGACGAAGATGGACGAACAAGATGAACTTTGTCCAAAGAAGGCCTACGGATCAAATGGGAGGACGAAGACGGACGAACGAGACGAACTTGGTCCAAAGAAGGCCTACGGATCATATGGGAGGAGGAAGAGGGACAATTGAGACGAACTTGGTACGAAGAAGGCCAAGGGATCAAATGGGAGGACGAAGATGGACGAACGAGACGAACTTGGTCCAAAGAATGCCAACGGATCAAATGGGAGGACGAAGATGGACGAACGAAACGAACTTGGTCCAAAGAAGGCCTACGGATCAAATGGAAGGACGAACAGGGACGAACGAGACGAAGTTTGTCCAAAGAAGGCCTACGGATCAAATGGGAGGACAAAGAGCGAAGAACGAGACGAACTTGGTCCAAAGAATGAAAACGGATCAAATGGGAGGACGAAGATGGACAAACGAGATGAACTTGGTCCAAAGAATGCCAACGGATCAAAAAGATGGACGAACGAGACGAACTTGGTCCAAAGAAGGCCTACGGATCAAATGGGAGGACGAAGAGGGACGAACGAGATGAAGTTTGTCTAAAGAAGGCCTACGGATCAAATGGGAGGACGAAGATGGACGAACGAGATGAACTTGGTCCAAAGAATGCCGACGGATCAAAAAGATGGACGAACGAGACGAACTTGGTCCAAAGAAGGCCTACGGATCAAATGGGAGGACGAAGAGGGACGAACGAGATGAAGTTTGTCTAAAGAAGGCCTACGGATCAAATGGGAGGACGAAGATGGACGAACGAGACGAACTTGGTCCAAAGAATGCCAAGGGATCAAATGGGAGGACGAAGATGGACAAACGAGACGAACTTGGTCCAAAGAATGCCATTGCATTAAATGGGAGGACGAAGATGGACGAACGAGACGAACTTGGTTCAAAGAAGGCCTACGGATCAAGTGGGAGGATGAAGATGGACGAACGAGATGAACTTGGTCCAAAGAAGTCCTACGGATCAAATGGGAGGAGGAAGATGGACGACCGAGACGAACTTGGTCCAAAGAATGGCAACGGATCAAATGGGAGGACGAAGATGGAGGAACGAGATGAACTTGGTCCAAAGAAGGCCTACGGAACAAATGGGAGGACGAACAGGGACGAACGAGACGAAGTTTGTCCAAAGAAGGTCTACGGATCAAATGGGAGGACAAAGAGGGAAGAACGAGACGAACTTGGTCCAAAGAATGCCAACGGATCAAATGGGAGGACGAAGAGGGACGAACGAGACGAACATGGTACAAAGAAGGCGAACGGATCAAATGGGAGGACGAAGATGGACGTATGAGACGAACTTGGTCCAAAGAATGCCAACGGATCAAATGGGAGGACGAAGATGGACGAACGATTCGAACTTGGTCCAAAGAAGGCCTACGGATCAAATGGGAGGAGGAAGAGGGACAAATGAGACGAACTTGGTACGAATAAGGCCAAGGGATCAAATGGGAGGACGAAGATGGACGAACAAGATGAACTTTGTCCAAAGAAGGCCTACGGATCAAATGGGAGGACGAAGACGGACGAACGAGACGAACTTGGTCCAAAGAAGGCCTACGGATCATATGGGAGGAGGAAGAGGGACAAATGAGACGAACTTGGTACGAAGAAGGCCAAGGGATCAAATGGGAGGACGAAGATGGACGAACGAGACGAACTTGGTCCAAAGAATGCCAACGGATCAAATGGGAGGACGAAGATGGACGAACGAAACGAACTTGGTCCAAAGAAGGCCTACGGATCAAATGGAAGGACGAACAGGGACGAACGAGACGAAGTTTGTCCAAAGAAGGCCTACGGATCAAATGGGAGGACAAAGAGCGAAGAACGAGACGAACTTGGTCCAAAGAATGAAAACGGATCAAATGGGAGGACCAAGATGGACAAACGAGATGAACTTGGTCCAAAGAATGCCAACGGATCAAAAAGATGGACGAACGAGACGAACTTGGTCCAAAGAAGGCCTACGGATCAAATGGGAGGACGAAGAGGGACGAACGAGATGAAGTTTGTCTAAAGAAGGCCTACGGATCAAATGGGAGGACGAAGATGGACGAACGAGAGGAACTTGGTCCAAAGAATGCCGACGGATCAAAAAGATGGACGAACGAGACGAACTTGGTCCAAAGAAGGCCTACGGATCAAATGGGAGGACGAAGAGGGACGAACGAGACGAAGTTTGTCTAAAGAAGGCCTACGGATCAAATGGGAGGACGAAGATGGACGAACGAGACGAACTTGGTCCAAAGAATGCCAAGGGATCAAATGGGAGGACGAAGATGGACAAACGAGACGAACTTGGTCCAAAGAATGCCATTGCATTAAATGGGAGGACGAAGATGGACGAACGAGACGAACTTGGTTCAAAGAAGGCCTACGGATCAAGTGGGAGGATGAAGATGGACGAACGAGATGAACTTGGTCCAAGGAAGTCCTACGGATCAAATGGGAGGAGGAAGATGGACGACCGAGACGAACTTGGTCCAAAGAATGGCAACGGATCAAATGGGAGGACGAAGATGGAGGAACGAGATGAACTTGGTCCAAAGAAGGCCTACGGAACAAATGGGAGGACGAACAGGGACGAACGAGACGAAGTTTGTCCAAAGAAGGTCTACGGATCAAATGGGAGGACAAAGAGGGAAGAACGAGACGAACTTGGTCCAAAGAATGCCAACGGATCAAATGGGAGGACGAAGAGGGACGAACGAGACGAACATGGTACAAAGAAGGCGAACGGATCAAATGGGAGGACGAAGATGGACGTATGAGACGAACTTGGTCCAAAGAATGCCAACGGATCAAATGGGAGGACGAAGATGGACGAACGATTCGAACTTGGTCCAAAGAAGGCCTACGGATCAAATGGGAGGAGGAAGAGGGACAAATGAGACGAACTTGGTACGAATAAGGCCAAGGGATCAAATGGGAGGACGAAGATGGACGAACAAGATGAACTTTGTCCAAAGAAGGCCTACGGATCAAATGGGAGGACGAAGACGGACGAACGAGACGAACTTGGTCCAAAGAAGGCCTACGGATCATATGGGAGGAGGAAGAGGGACAAATGAGACGAACTTGGTACGAAGAAGGCCAAGGGATCAAATGGGAGGACGAAGATGGACAAACGAGACGAACTTGGTCCAAAGAATGCCAACGGATCAAATGGGAGGACGAAGATGGACGAACGAAACGAACTTGGTCCAAAGAAGGCCTACGGATCAAATGGAAGGACGAACAGGGACGAACGAGACGAAGTTTGTCCAAAGAAGGCCTACGGATCAAATGGGAGGACAAAGAGCGAAGAACGAGACGAACTTGGTCCAAAGAATGAAAACGGATCAAATGGGAGGACCAAGATGGACAAACGAGATGAACTTGGTCCAAAGAATGCCAACGGATCAAAAAGATGGACGAACGAGACGAACTTGGTCCAAAGAAGGCCTACGGATCAAATGGGAGGACGAAGAGGGACGAACGAGATGAAGTTTGTCTAAAGAAGGCCTACGGATCAAATGGGAGGACGAAGATGGACGAACGAGAGGAACTTGGTCCAAAGAATGCCGACGGATCAAAAAGATGGACGAACGAGACGAACTTGGTCCAAAGAAGGCCTACGGATCAAATGGGAGGACGAAGAGGGACGAACGAGATGAAGTTTGTCTAAAGAAGGCCTACGGATCAAATGGGAGGACGAAGATGGACGAACGAGACGAACTTGGTCCAAAGAATGCCAAGGGATCAAATGGGAGGACGAAGATGGACAAACGAGACGAACTTGGTCCAAAGAATGCCATTGCATTAAATGGGAGGACGAAGATGGACGAACGAGACGAACTTGGTTCAAAGAAGGCCTACGGATCAAGCGGGAGGATGAAGATGGACGAACGAGATGAACTTGGTCCAAGGAAGTCCTACGGATCAAATGGGAGGAGGAAGATGGACGACCGAGACGAACTTGGTCCAAAGAATGGCAACGGATCAAATGGGAGGACGAAGATGGAGGAACGAGATGAACTTGGTCCAAAGAAGGCCTACGGAACAAATGGGAGGACGAACAGGGACGAACGAGACGAAGTTTGTCCAAAGAAGGTCTACGGATCAAATGGGAGGACAAAGAGGGAAGAACGAGACGAACTTGGTCCAAAGAATGCCAACGGATCAAATGGGAGGACGAAGAGGGACGAACGAGACGAACATGGTACAAAGAAGGCGAACGGATCAAATGGGAGGACGAAGATGGACGTATGAGACGAACTTGGTCCAAAGAATGCCAACGGATCAAATGGGAGGACGAAGATGGACGAACGATTCGAACTTGGTCCAAAGAAGGCCTACGGATCAAATGGGAGGACGAAGAGGGACGAACGAGACGAAATTTGTCCAAAGAAGGCCTACGGATCAAATGGGAGGACGAAGAGGGACGAACGAGACGAAATTTGTCCAAAGAAGGCCTACGGATCAAATGGGAGGACGAAGATGGACGAACGAGACGAACTTGGTCCAAACAAGGCCTACGGATCAAATGGGAGGACGAAGAGAGAAGAACGGGACGAACTTGGTCCAAAGAATGCCAACGGATCAAATGGGAGGACGAAGTTGGATGAACGTGACGAACTTGGTCCAAAGAATGCCAACGGGTCAAATGGGAGGACGAAGATGGACAAACGAGACGAACTTGGTCCAAACAAGGCCTACGGATCAAATGGGAGGACGAAGAGGGAAGAACGAGACGAACTTGGTCCAAAGAATGCGAAGGGATCAAATGGGAGGATGAAGATGGACGAACGAGACGAACTTGGTCCAAAGAAGGCCTACGGATCAAATGGGAGGATGAAGATGGACGAACGAGATGAACTAGGTCCAAAGAACGCCTACGGATCAAATGGGAGGATGAAGATGGACGAACGAGATGAACTAGGTCCAAAGAACGCCTACGGATCAAATGGGAGAAAGAAGAGGGACAAATGAGGCGAACTTGGTACGAAGAAGGCCAAGGGATCAAATGGGAGGACGAAGATGGACGAACGAGACAAACTTTGTCCAAAGAAGGCCTACGGATGAAATGGGAGGGCAAAGATGGACGAACGAGACGAACTTTGTCCAAAGAAGGCCTATGGATCAAATGGGAGGACAAAGATGGAAAAACGAGACGAACTTGGTCCAAATAATGCCAAGGATCAAATGGGAGGGTGAAGATGGACGAACGAGACGAACTTGGTCTAAAGAAGGCCTACGGATCAAATGGGAGGACGAAGAGGGACGAACGAGATGAACTTTGTACAAAGAAGGCCTACGGATCAAATGGGAGGACGAAGATGGACGAACGAGACGAACTTGGTCCAAATAAGGCCTACGGATCAAGCGGGAGGACGAAGAGGGACGAACGAGACGAAGTTTATCAAAAGAAGGCCTACGGATCAAATGGGAGGACGAAGAGGGACGAACGAGACGAACTTGGTACAAAGAAGGCCAACGGATCAAACGGCAGGACGAAGATGGACGAACGAGACGAACTTGGTCCAAAGAAGGCCTACGGATCAAACGGGAGGAGGAAGATGGGCGAACAAGACGAACTTGGTACAAAGAAGGCCAACGGATCTAATGGGAGGACGAAGATGGACGAAGGTGACGAACTTGGTCGAAAGAATGCCAACGGATCAAATGGGAGGACGAAGATGGACGAACGACACGAACTTGGTCCAAAGAAGGCCTACGGATCAAATGGGAGGAGGAAGAGGGACAATTGAGACGAACTTGGAACAAAGAAGGACAAGGGATCAAATGGGAGGACGAAGATGGACGAACGAGACGAACTTTGTCCAAAGAAGGACTACGGATCAAATGGGAGGACGAAGAGGGAAGAACGAGACGAACTTGTTCCAAAGAATGCCAACGAATGAAATGGGAGGATGAAGAGCGACGAAAGAGATGAACATGGTACAAAGAAGGCCAACGGATCAAATGGGAGGACGAAGATGGACGAACGAGACGAACTTGGTCCAAAGAATGCCAAGGGATCAAATCGGAGGATGAAGGTGGACGAACGAGACGAACTTGGTCCAAAGAATGCCATTGCATTAAATGGGAGGACGAAGATGGACGAAGATGGACGAACAAGACGAACTTGGTCCAAAGAAGGCCTACGGATCAAATGGGAGGATGAAGATGGACGAACGAGATGAACTAGGTCCAAAGAAGGCCTACGGATCAAATGGGAGAAAGAAGAGGGACAAATGAGACGAACTTGGTACGAAGAAGGCCAAGGGAACAAATGGGAGGACGAAGATGGACGTATGAGACGAACTTGGTCCAAAGAATGCCAACGGATCAAATGGGAGGACGAAGATGGACGAACGATTCGAACTTGGTCCAAAGAAGGCCTACGGATCAAATGGGAGGACGACGAGGGACGAACGAGACGAATTTTGTCCAAAGAAGGCCTACGGATCAAATGGGAGGACGAAGATGGACGAACGAGAAGAACTTGGTCCAAACAAGGCCTACGGATCAAATGGGAGGACGAAGAGGGAAGAACGGGACGAACTTGGTCCAAAGAATACCAACGGATCAAATGGGAGGACGAAGATGGATGAACGTGACGAACTTGGTCCAAAGAATGCCAACGGGTCAAATGGGAGGACGAAGATGGACAAACGAGACGAACTTGGTCCAAACAAGGCCTACGGATCAAATGGGAGGACGAAGAGGGAAGAACGAGACGAACTTGGTCCAAAGAATGCCAAGGGATCAAATGGGAGGATGAAGATGGACGAACGAGACGAACTTGGTCCAAATAAGGCCTACGGATCAAGCGGGAGGACGAAGAGGGACGAACGAGACGAACTTTGTACAAAGAAGGCCTACGGATCAAATGGGAGGACGAAGAGGGACGAACGAGACGAACTTTGTACAAAGAAGGCCTACGGATCAAATGGGAGGACGAACGAGACGAACTTGGTACAAAGAAGGCCAACGGATCAAACGGCAGGACGAAGATGGACGAACGAGACGAACTTGGACCAAAGAAGGCCTACGGATCAAACGGGAGGAGGAAGATGGGCGAACAAGACGAACTTGGTACAAAGAATGCCAACGGATCTAATGGGAGGACGAAGATGGACGAACGATTCGAACTTGGTCCAAAGAAGGCCTACGGATCAAATGGAAGGACGAAGAGGGACGAACGAGACGAAATTTGTCATAAAAAGGCCTACGGATCAAATGGGAGGACGAAGATGGACGAACGAGACGAACTTGGTCCAAACAAGGCCTACGGATCAAATGGGAGGACGAAGAGGGAAGAACGGGACGAACATGGTCCAAAGAATGCCAACGGATCAAATGGGAGGACGAAGATGGACGAACGATTCGAACTTGGTCCAAAGAAGGCCTACGGATCAAATGGGAGGACGAAGAGGGACGAACGAGACGAAATTTGTCCAAAGAAGGCCTACGGATCAAATGGGAGGACGAAGATGGACGAACGAGACGAACCTGGTCCAAACAAGGCCTACGGATCAAATGGGAGGACGAAGAGGGAAGAACGGGACGAACTTGGTCCAAAGAATGCCAACGGATCAAATGGGAGGACGAAGTTGGATGAACGTGACGAACTTGGTCCAAAGAATGCCAACGGGTCAAATGGGAGGACGAAGATGGACAAACGAGACGAACTTGGTCCAAAGAATGGCAACGGATCAAATGGGAGGACGAAGATGGAGGAACGAGATGAACTTGGTCCAAAGAAGGCCTACGGAACAAATGGGAGGACGAACAGGGACGAACGAGACGAAGTTTGTCCAAAGAAGGTCTACGGATCAAATGGGAGGACAAAGAGGGAAGAACGAGACGAACTTGGTCCAAAGAATGCCAACGGATCAAATGGGAGGACGAAGAGGGACGAACGAGACGAACATGGTACAAAGAAGGCGAACGGATCAAATGGGAGGAGGAAGATGGACGTATGAGACGAACTTGGTCCAAAGAATGCCAACGGATCAAATGGGAGGACGAAGATGGACGAACGATTCGAACTTGGTCCAAAGAAGGCCTACGGATCAAATGGGAGGAGGAAGAGGGACAAATGAGACGAACTTGGTACGAATAAGGCCAAGGGATCAAATGGGAGGACGAAGATGGACGAACAAGATGAACTTTGTCCAAAGAAGGCCTACGGATCAAATGGGAGGACGAAGACGGACGAACGAGACGAACTTGGTCCAAAGAAGGCCTACGGATCATATGGGAGGAGGAAGAGGGACAAATGAGACGAACTTGGTACGAAGAAGGCCAAGGGATCAAATGGGAGGACGAAGATGGACAAACGAGACGAACTTGGTCCAAAGAATGCCAACGGATCAAATGGGAGGACGAAGATGGACGAACGAAACGAACTTGGTCCAAAGAAGGCCTACGGATCAAATGGAAGGACGAACAGGGACGAACGAGACGAAGTTTGTCCAAAGAAGGCCTACGGATCAAATGGGAGGACAAAGAGCGAAGAACGAGACGAACTTGGTCCAAAGAATGAAAACGGATCAAATGGGAGGACCAAGATGGACAAACGAGATGAACTTGGTCCAAAGAATGCCAACGGATCAAAAAGATGGACGAACGAGACGAACTTGGTCCAAAGAAGGCCTACGGATCAAATGGGAGGACGAAGAGGGACGAACGAGATGAAGTTTGTCTAAAGAAGGCCTACGGATCAAATGGGAGGACGAAGATGGACGAACGAGAGGAACTTGGTCCAAAGAATGCCGACGGATCAAAAAGATGGACGAACGAGACGAACTTGGTCCAAAGAAGGCCTACGGATCAAATGGGAGGACGAAGAGGGACGAACGAGATGAAGTTTGTCTAAAGAAGGCCTACGGATCAAATGGGAGGACGAAGATGGACGAACGAGACGAACTTGGTCCAAAGAATGCCAAGGGATCAAATGGGAGGACGAAGATGGACAAACGAGACGAACTTGGTCCAAAGAATGCCATTGCATTAAATGGGAGGACGAAGATGGACGAACGAGACGAACTTGGTTCAAAGAAGGCCTACGGATCAAGTGGGAGGATGAAGATGGACGAACGAGATGAACTTGGTCCAAGGAAGTCCTACGGATCAAATGGGAGGAGGAAGATGGACGACCGAGACGAACTTGGTCCAAAGAATGGCAACGGATCAAATGGGAGGACGAAGATGGAGGAACGAGATGAACTTGGTCCAAAGAAGGCCTACGGAACAAATGGGAGGACGAACAGGGACGAACGAGACGAAGTTTGTCCAAAGAAGGTCTACGGATCAAATGGGAGGACAAAGAGGGAAGAACGAGACGAACTTGGTCCAAAGAATGCCAACGGATCAAATGGGAGGACGAAGAGGGACGAACGAGACGAACATGGTACAAAGAAGGCGAACGGATCAAATGGGAGGACGAAGATGGACGTATGAGACGAACTTGGTCCAAAGAATGCCAACGGATCAAATGGGAGGACGAAGATGGACGAACGATTCGAACTTGGTCCAAAGAAGGCCTACGGATCAAATGGGAGGACGAAGAGGGACGAACGAGACGAAATTTGTCCAAAGAAGGCCTACGGATCAAATGGGAGGACGAAGATGGACGAACGAGACGAACTTGGTCCAAACAAGGCCTACGGATCAAATGGGAGGACGAAGAGAGAAGAACGGGACGAACTTGGTCCAAAGAATGCCAACGGATCAAATGGGAGGACGAAGTTGGATGAACGTGACGAACTTGGTCCAAAGAATGCCAACGGGTCAAATGGGAGGACGAAGATGGACAAACGAGACGAACTTGGTCCAAACAAGGCCTACGGATCAAATGGGAGGACGAAGAGGGAAGAACAAGACGAACTTGGTCCAAAGAATGCCAAGGGATCAAATGGGAGGATGAAGATGGACGAACGAGACGAACTTGGTCCAAAGAAGGCCTACGGATCAAATGGGAGGATGAAGATGGACGAACGAGATGAACTAGGTCCAAAGAACGCCTACGGATCAAATGGGAGGATGAAGATGGACGAACGAGATGAACTAGGTCCAAAGAACGCCTACGGATCAAATGGGAGAAAGAAGAGGGACGAACGAGACGAACATGGTACAAAGAAGGCGAACGGATCAAATGGGAGGACGAAGATGGACGTATGAGACGAACTTGGTCCAAAGAATGCCAACGGATCAAATGGGAGGACGAAGATGGACGAACGATTCGAACTTGGTCCAAAGAAGGCCTACGGATCAAATGGGAGGACGAAGAGGGACGAACGAGACGAAATTTGTCCAAAGAAGGCCTACGGATCAAATGGGAGGACGAAGAGGGACGAACGAGACGAAATTTGTCCAAAGAAGGCCTACGGATCAAATGGGAGGACGAAGATGGACGAACGAGACGAACTTGGTCCAAACAAGGCCTACGGATCAAATGGGAGGACGAAGAGAGAAGAACGGGACGAACTTGGTCCAAAGAATGCCAACGGATCAAATGGGAGGACGAAGTTGGATGAACGTGACGAACTTGGTCCAAAGAATGCCAACGGGTCAAATGGGAGGACGAAGATGGACAAACGAGACGAACTTGGTCCAAACAAGGCCTACGGATCAAATGGGAGGACGAAGAGGGAAGAACAAGACGAACTTGGTCCAAAGAATGCCAAGGGATCAAATGGGAGGATGAAGATGGACGAACGAGACGAACTTGGTCCAAAGAAGGCCTACGGATCAAATGGGAGGATGAAGATGGACGAACGAGATGAACTAGGTCCAAAGAACGCCTACGGATCAAATGGGAGGATGAAGATGGACGAACGAGATGAACTAGGTCCAAAGAACGCCTACGGATCAAATGGGAGAAAGAAGAGGGACGAACGAGACGAACATGGTACAAAGAAGGCGAACGGATCAAATGGGAGGACGAAGATGGACGTATGAGACGAACTTGGTCCAAAGAATGCCAACGGATCAAATGGGAGGACGAAGATGGACGAACGATTCGAACTTGGTCCAAAGAAGGCCTACGGATCAAATGGGAGGACGAAGAGGGACGAACGAGACGAAATTTGTCCAAAGAAGGCCTACGGATCAAATGGGAGGACGAAGAGGGACGAACGAGACGAAATTTGTCCAAAGAAGGCCTACGGATCAAATGGGAGGACGAAGATGGACGAACGAGACGAACTTGGTCCAAACAAGGCCTACGGATCAAATGGGAGGACGAAGAGAGAAGAACGGGACGAACTTGGTCCAAAGAATGCCAACGGATCAAATGGGAGGACGAAGTTGGATGAACGTGACGAACTTGGTCCAAAGAATGCCAACGGGTCAAATGGGAGGACGAAGATGGACAAACGAGACGAACTTGGTCCAAACAAGGCCTACGGATCAAATGGGAGGACGAAGAGGGAAGAACGAGACGAACTTGGTCCAAAGAATGCGAAGGGATCAAATGGGAGGATGAAGATGGACGAACGAGACGAACTTGGTCCAAAGAAGGCCTACGGATCAAATGGGAGGATGAAGATGGACGAACGAGATGAACTAGGTCCAAAGAACGCCTACGGATCAAATGGGAGGATGAAGATGGACGAACGAGATGAACTAGGTCCAAAGAACGCCTACGGATCAAATGGGAGAAAGAAGAGGGACAAATGAGGCGAACTTGGTACGAAGAAGGCCAAGGGATCAAATGGGAGGACGAAGATGGACGAACGAGACAAACTTTGTCCAAAGAAGGCCTACGGATGAAATGGGAGGGCAAAGATGGACGAACGAGACGAACTTTGTCCAAAGAAGGCCTATGGATCAAATGGGAGGACAAAGATGGAAAAACGAGACGAACTTGGTCCAAATAATGCCAAGGATCAAATGGGAGGGTGAAGATGGACGAACGAGACGAACTTGGTCTAAAGAAGGCCTACGGATCAAATGGGAGGACGAAGAGGGACGAACGAGATGAACTTTGTACAAAGAAGGCCTACGGATCAAATGGGAGGACGAAGATGGACGAACGAGACGAACTTGGTCCAAATAAGGCCTACGGATCAAGCGGGAGGACGAAGAGGGACGAACGAGACGAAGTTTATCAAAAGAAGGCCTACGGATCAAATGGGAGGACGAAGAGGGACGAACGAGACGAACTTGGTACAAAGAAGGCCAACGGATCAAACGGCAGGACGAAGATGGACGAACGAGACGAACTTGGTCCAAAGAAGGCCTACGGATCAAACGGGAGGAGGAAGATGGGCGAACAAGACGAACTTGGTACAAAGAAGGCCAACGGATCTAATGGGAGGACGAAGATGGACGAAGGTGACGAACTTGGTCGAAAGAATGCCAACGGATCAAATGGGAGGACGAAGATGGACGAACGACACGAACTTGGTCCAAAGAAGGCCTACGGATCAAATGGGAGGAGGAAGAGGGACAATTGAGACGAACTTGGAACAAAGAAGGACAAGGGATCAAATGGGAGGACGAAGATGGACGAACGAGACGAACTTTGTCCAAAGAAGGACTACGGATCAAATGGGAGGACGAAGAGGGAAGAACGAGACGAACTTGTTCCAAAGAATGCCAACGAATGAAATGGGAGGATGAAGAGCGACGAAAGAGATGAACATGGTACAAAGAAGGCCAACGGATCAAATGGGAGGACGAAGATGGACGAACGAGACGAACTTGGTCCAAAGAATGCCAAGGGATCAAATCGGAGGATGAAGGTGGACGAACGAGACGAACTTGGTCCAAAGAATGCCATTGCATTAAATGGGAGGACGAAGATGGACGAAGATGGACGAACAAGACGAACTTGGTCCAAAGAAGGCCTACGGATCAAATGGGAGGATGAAGATGGACGAACGAGATGAACTAGGTCCAAAGAAGGCCTACGGATCAAATGGGAGAAAGAAGAGGGACAAATGAGACGAACTTGGTACGAAGAAGGCCAAGGGAACAAATGGGAGGACGAAGATGGACGTATGAGACGAACTTGGTCCAAAGAATGCCAACGGATCAAATGGGAGGACGAAGATGGACGAACGATTCGAACTTGGTCCAAAGAAGGCCTACGGATCAAATGGGAGGACGACGAGGGACGAACGAGACGAATTTTGTCCAAAGAAGGCCTACGGATCAAATGGGAGGACGAAGATGGACGAACGAGAAGAACTTGGTCCAAACAAGGCCTACGGATCAAATGGGAGGACGAAGAGGGAAGAACGGGACGAACTTGGTCCAAAGAATACCAACGGATCAAATGGGAGGACGAAGATGGATGAACGTGACGAACTTGGTCCAAAGAATGCCAACGGGTCAAATGGGAGGACGAAGATGGACAAACGAGACGAACTTGGTCCAAACAAGGCCTACGGATCAAATGGGAGGACGAAGAGGGAAGAACGAGACGAACTTGGTCCAAAGAATGCCAAGGGATCAAATGGGAGGATGAAGATGGACGAACGAGACGAACTTGGTCCAAATAAGGCCTACGGATCAAGCGGGAGGACGAAGAGGGACGAACGAGACGAACTTTGTACAAAGAAGGCCTACGGATCAAATGGGAGGACGAAGAGGGACGAACGAGACGAACTTTGTACAAAGAAGGCCTACGGATCAAATGGGAGGACGAGCGAGACGAACTTGGTACAAAGAAGGCCAACGGATCAAACGGCAGGACGAAGATGGACGAACGAGACGAACTTGGACCAAAGAAGGCCTACGGATCAAACGGGAGGAGGAAGATGGGCGAACAAGACGAACTTGGTACAAAGAAGGCCAACGGATCTAATGGGAGGACGAAGATGGACGAACGATTCGAACTTGGTCCAAAGAAGGCCTACGGATCAAATGGGAGGACGAAGAGGGACGAACGAGACGAAATTTATCATAAAAAGGCCTACGGATCAAATGGGAGGACGAAGATGGACGAACGAGACGAACTTGGTCCAAACAAGGCCTACGGATCAAATGGGAGGACGAAGAGGGAAGAACGGGACGAACATGGTCCAAAGAATGCCAACGGATCAAATGGGAGGACGAAGATGGACGAACGATTCGAACTTGGTCCAAAGAAGGCCTACGGATCAAATGGGAGGACGAAGAGGGACGAACGAGACGAAATTTGTCCAAAGAAGGCCTACGGATCAAATGGGAGGACGAAGATGGACGAACGAGACGAACCTGGTCCAAACAAGGCCTACGGATCAAATGGGAGGACGAAGAGGGAAGAACGGGACGAACTTGGTCCAAAGAATGCCAACGGATCAAATGGGAGGACGAAGTTGGATGAACGTGACGAACTTGGTCCAAAGAATGCCAACGGGTCAAATGGGAGGACGAAGATGGACAAACGAGACGAACTTGGTCCAAACAAGGCCTACGGATCAAATGGGAGGACGAAGAGGGAAGAACGAGACGAACTTGGTCCAAAGAATGCCAAGGGAACAAATGGGAGGATGAAGATGGACGAACGAGACGAACTTGGTCCAAAGAAGGCCTACGGATCAAATGGGAGGATGAAGATGGACGAACGAGATGAACTAGGTCCAAAGAACGCCTACGGATCAAATGGGAGAAAGAAGAGGGACAAATGAGACGAACTTGGTACGAAGAAGGCCAAGGGATCAAATGGGAGGACGAAGATGGACGAACGAGACGAACTTTGTCCAAAGAAGGCCTAGGGATGAAATGGGAGGACAAAGATGGACGAACGAGACGAACTTTGTCCAAAGAAGGCCTATGGATCAAATGGGAGGACAAAGATGGAAAAACGAGACGAACTTGGTCCAAATAATGCCAAGGATCAAATGGGAGGATGAAGATGGACGAACGAGACGAACTTGGTCTAAAGAAGGCCTACGGATCAAATGGGAGGACGAAGAGGGACGAACGAGACGAACTTTGTACAAAGAAGGCCTACGGATCAAATGGGAGGACGAAGATGGACGAACGAGACGAACTTGGTCCAAATAAGGTCTACGGATCAAGCGGGAGGACGAAGAGGGACGAACGAGACGAAGTTTATCCAAAGAAGGCCTACGGATCAAATGGGAGGACGAAGAGGGACGAACGAGACGAACTTGGTACAAAGAAGGCCAACGGATCAAACGGCAGGACGAAGATGGACGAACGAGACGAACTTGGTCCAAAGAAGGCCTACGGATCAAACGGGAGGAGGAAGATGGGCGAACAAGACGAACTTGGTACAAAGAAGGCCAACGGATCTAATGGGAGGACGAAGATGGACGAAGGTGACGAACTTGGTCGAAAGAATGCCAACGGATCAAATGGGAGGACGAAGATGGACGAATGACACGAACTTGGTCCAAAGAAGGCCTACGGATCAAATGGGAGGAGGAAGAGGGACAATTGAGACGAACTTGGAACAAAGAAGGACAAGGGATCAAATGGGAGGACGAAGATGGACGAACGAGACGAACTTTGTCCAAATAAGGACTACGGATCAAATGGGAGGACGAAGAGGGAAGAACGAGACGAACTTGTTCCAAAGAATGCCAACGAATGAAATGGGAGGATGAAGAGCGACGAAAGAGATGAACATGGTACAAAGAAGGCCAACGGATCAAATGGGAGGACGAAGATGGACGAACGAGACGAACTTGGTCCAAAGAATGCCAAGGGATCAAATCGGAGGATGAAGATGGACGAACGAGACGAACTTGGTCCAAAGAATGCCATTGCATTAAATGGGAGGACGAAGATGGACGAAGATGGACGAACAAGACGAACTTGGTCCAAAGAAGGCCTACGGATCAAATGGGAGGATGAAGATGGACGAACGAGATGAACTAGGTCCAAAGAAGGCCTACGGATCAAATGGGAGAAAGAAGAGGGACAAATGAGACGAACTTGGTACGAAGAAGGCCAAGGGAACAAATGGGAGGACGAAGATGGACGTATGAGACGAACTTGGTCCAAAGAATGCCAACGGATCAAATGGGAGGACGAAGATGGACGAACGATTCGAACTTGGTCCAAAGAAGGCCTACGGATCAAATGGGAGGACGACGAGGGACGAACGAGACGAATTTTGTCCAAAGAAGGCCTACGGATCAAATGGGAGGACGAAGATGGACGAACGAGAAGAACTTGGTCCAAACAAGGCCTACGGATCAAATGGGAGGACGAAGAGGGAAGAACGGGACGAACTTGGTCCAAAGAATACCAACGGATCAAATGGGAGGACGAAGATGGATGAACGTGACGAACTTGGTCCAAAGAATGCCAACGGGTCAAATGGGAGGACGAAGATGGACAAACGAGACGAACTTGGTCCAAACAAGGCCTACGGATCAAATGGGAGGACGAAGAGGGAAGAACGAGACGAACTTGGTCCAAAGAATGCCAAGGGATCAAATGGGAGGATGAAGATGGACGAACGAGACGAACTTGGTCCAAATAAGGCCTACGGATCAAGCGGGAGGACGAAGAGGGACGAACGAGACGAACTTTGTACAAAGAAGGCCTACGGATCAAATGGGAGGACGAAGAGGGACGAACGAGACGAACTTTGTACAAAGAAGGCCTACGGATCAAATGGGAGGACGAACGAGACGAACTTGGTACAAAGAAGGCCAACGGATCAAACGGCAGGACGAAGATGGACGAACGAGACGAACTTGGACCAAAGAAGGCCTACGGATCAAACGGGAGGAGGAAGATGGGCGAACAAGACGAACTTGGTACAAAGAAGGCCAACGGATCTAATGGGAGGACGAAGATGGACGAACGATTCGAACTTGGTCCAAAGAAGGCCTACGGATCAAATGGGAGGACGAAGAGGGACGAACGAGACGAAATTTGTCATAAAAAGGCCTACGGATCAAATGGGAGGACGAAGATGGACGAATGAGACGAACTTGGTCCAAACAAGGCCTACGGATCAAATGGGAGGACGAAGAGGGAAGAACGGGACGAACATGGTCCAAAGAATGCCAACGGATCAAATGGGAGGACGAAGATGGACGAACGATTCGAACTTGGTCCAAAGAAGGCCTACGGATCAAATGGGAGGACGAAGAGGGACGAACGAGACGAAATTTGTCCAAAGAAGGCCTACGGATCAAATGGGAGGACGAAGATGGACGAACGAGACGAACCTGGTCCAAACAAGGCCTACGGATCAAATGGGAGGACGAAGAGGGAAGAACGGGACGAACTTGGTCCAAAGAATGCCAACGGATCAAATGGGAGGACGAAGTTGGATGAACGTGACGAACTTGGTCCAAAGAATGCCAACGGGTCAAATGGGAGGACGAAGATGGACAAACGAGACGAACTTGGTCCAAACAAGGCCTACGGATCAAATGGGAGGACGAAGAGGGAAGAACGAGACGAACTTGGTCCAAAGAATGCCAAGGGAACAAATGGGAGGATGAAGATGGACGAACGAGACGAACTTGGTCCAAAGAAGGCCTACGGATCAAATGGGAGGATGAAGATGGACGAACGAGATGAACTAGGTCCAAAGAACGCCTACGGATCAAATGGGAGAAAGAAGAGGGACAAATGAGACGAACTTGGTACGAAGAAGGCCAAGGGATCAAATGGGAGGACGAAGATGGACGAACGAGACGAACTTTGTCCAAAGAAGGCCTAGGGATGAAATGGGAGGACAAAGATGGACGAACGAGACGAACTTTGTCCAAAGAAGGCCTATGGATCAAATGGGAGGACAAAGATGGAAAAACGAGACGAACTTGGTCCAAATAATGCCAAGGATCAAATGGGAGGATGAAGATGGACGAAGATGGACGAACAAGACGAACTTGGTCCAAAGAAGGCCTACGGATCAAATGGGAGGACGAAGAGGGACGAACGAGACGAACTTTGTACAAAGAAGGCCTACGGATCAAATGGGAGGACGAAGATGGACGAACGAGACGAACTTGGTCCAAATAAGGTCTACGGATCAAGCGGGAGGACGAAGAGGGACGAACGAGACGAAGTTTATCCAAAGAAGGCCTACGGATCAAATGGGAGGACGAAGAGGGACGAACGAGACGAACTTGGTACAAAGAAGGCCAACGGATCAAACGGCAGGACGAAGATGGACGAACGAGACGAACTTGGTCCAAAGAAGGCCTACGGATCAAACGGGAGGAGGAAGATGGGCGAACAAGACGAACTTGGTACAAAGAAGGCCAACGGATCTAATGGGAGGACGAAGATGGACGAAGGTGACGAACTTGGTCGAAAGAATGCCAACGGATCAAATGGGAGGACGAAGATGGACGAATGACACGAACTTGGTCCAAAGAAGGCCTACGGATCAAATGGGAGGAGGAAGAGGGACAATTGAGACGAACTTGGAACAAAGAAGGACAAGGGATCAAATGGGAGGACGAAGATGGACGAACGAGACGAACTTTGTCCAAATAAGGACTACGGATCAAATGGGAGGACGAAGAGGGAAGAACGAGACGAACTTGTTCCAAAGAATGCCAACGAATGAAATGGGAGGATGAAGAGCGACGAAAGAGATGAACATGGTACAAAGAAGGCCAACGGATCAAATGGGAGGACGAAGATGGACGAACGAGACGAACTTGGTCCAAAGAATGCCAAGGGATCAAATCGGAGGATGAAGATGGACGAACGAGACGAACTTGGTCCAAAGAATGCCATTGCATTAAATGGGAGGACGAAGATGGACGAAGATGGACGAACAAGACGAACTTGGTCCAAAGAAGGCCTACGGATCAAATGGGAGGATGAAGATGGACGAACGAGATGAACTAGGTCCAAAGAAGGCCTACGGATCAAATGGGAGAAAGAAGAGGGACAAATGAGACGAACTTGGTACGAAGAAGGCCAAGGGAACAAATGGGAGGACGAAGATGGACGTATGAGACGAACTTGGTCCAAAGAATGCCAACGGATCAAATGGGAGGACGAAGATGGACGAACGATTCGAACTTGGTCCAAAGAAGGCCTACGGATCAAATGGGAGGACGACGAGGGACGAACGAGACGAATTTTGTCCAAAGAAGGCCTACGGATCAAATGGGAGGACGAAGATGGACGAACGAGAAGAACTTGGTCCAAACAAGGCCTACGGATCAAATGGGAGGACGAAGAGGGAAGAACGGGACGAACTTGGTCCAAAGAATACCAACGGATCAAATGGGAGGACGAAGATGGATGAACGTGACGAACTTGGTCCAAAGAATGCCAACGGGTCAAATGGGAGGACGAAGATGGACAAACGAGACGAACTTGGTCCAAACAAGGCCTACGGATCAAATGGGAGGACGAAGAGGGAAGAACGAGACGAACTTGGTCCAAAGAATGCCAAGGGATCAAATGGGAGGATGAAGATGGACGAACGAGACGAACTTGGTCCAAATAAGGCCTACGGATCAAGCGGGAGGACGAAGAGGGACGAACGAGACGAACTTTGTACAAAGAAGGCCTACGGATCAAATGGGAGGACGAAGAGGGACGAACGAGACGAACTTTGTACAAAGAAGGCCTACGGATCAAATGGGAGGACGAACGAGACGAACTTGGTACAAAGAAGGCCAACGGATCAAACGGCAGGACGAAGATGGACGAACGAGACGAACTTGGACCAAAGAAGGCCTACGGATCAAACGGGAGGAGGAAGATGGGCGAACAAGACGAACTTGGTACAAAGAAGGCCAACGGATCTAATGGGAGGACGAAGATGGACGAACGATTCGAACTTGGTCCAAAGAAGGCCTACGGATCAAATGGGAGGACGAAGAGGGACGAACGAGACGAAATTTGTCATAAAAAGGCCTACGGATCAAATGGGAGGACGAAGATGGACGAACGAGACGAACTTGGTCCAAACAAGGCCTACGGATCAAATGGGAGGACGAAGAGGGAAGAACGGGACGAACTTGGTCCAAAGAATGCCAACGGATCAAATGGGAGGACGAAGATGGACGAACGATTCGAACTTGGTCCAAAGAAGGCCTACGGATCAAATGGGAGGACGAAAAGGGACGAACGAGACGAAATTTGTCCAAAGAAGGCCTACGGATCAAATGGGAGGACGAAGATGGACGAACGAGACGAACTTGGTCCAAACAAGGCCTACGGATCAAATGGGAGGACGAAGAGGGAAGAACGGGACGAACTTGGTCCAAAGAATGCCAACGGATCAAATGGGAGGACGAAGTTGGATGAACGTGACGAACTTGGTCCAAAGAATGCCAACGGGTCAAATGGGAGGACGAAGATGGACAAACGAGACGAACTTGGTCCAAACAAGGCCTACGGATCAAATGGGAGGACGAAGAGGGAAGAACGAGACGAACTTGGTCCAAAGAATGCCAAGGGAACAAATGGGAGGATGAAGATGGACGAACGAGACGAACTTGGTCCAAAGAAGGCCTACGGATCAAATGGGAGGATGAAGATGGACGAACGAGATGAACTAGGTCCAAAGAACGCCTACGGATCAAATGGGAGAAAGAAGAGGGACAAATGAGACGAACTTGGTACGAAGAAGGCCAAGGGATCAAATGGGAGGACGAAGATGGACGAACGAGACGAACTTTGTCCAAAGAAGGCCTAGGGATGAAATGGGAGGACAAAGATGGACGAACGAGACGAACTTTGTCCAAAGAAGGCCTATGGATCAAATGGGAGGACAAAGATGGAAAAACGAGACGAACTTGGTCCAAATAATGCCAAGGATCAAATGGGAGGATGAAGATGGACGAACGAGACGAACTTGGTCTAAAGAAGGCCTACGGATCAAATGGGAGGACGAAGAGGGACGAACGAGACGAACTTTGTACAAAGAAGGCCTACGGATCAAATGGGAGGACGAAGATGGACGAACGAGACGAACTTGGTCCAAATAAGGTCTACGGATCAAGCGGGAGGACGAAGAGGGACGAACGAGACGAAGTTTATCCAAAGAAGGCCTACGGATCAAATGGGAGGACGAAGAGGGACGAACGAGACGAACTTGGTACAAAGAAGGCCAACGGATCAAACGGCAGGACGAAGATGGACGAACGAGACGAACTTGGTCCAAAGAAGGCCTACGGATCAAACGGGAGGAGGAAGATGGGCGAACAAGACGAACTTGGTACAAAGAAGGCCAACGGATCTAATGGGAGGACGAAGATGGACGAAGGTGACGAACTTGGTCGAAAGAATGCCAACGGATCAAATGGGAGGACGAAGATGGACGAACGACACGAACTTGGTCCAAAGAAGGCCTACGGATCAAATGGGAGGAGGAAGAGGGACAATTGAGACGAACTTGGAACAAAGAAGGACAAGGGATCAAATGGGAGGACGAAGATGGACGAACGAGACGAACTTTGTCCAAAGAAGGACTACGGATCAAATGGGAGGACGAAGAGGGAAGAACGAGACGAACTTGTTCCAAAGAATGCCAACGAATCAAATGGGAGGATGAAGAGCGACGAAAGAGATGAACATGGTACAAAGAATGCCAACGGATCAAATGGGAGGACGAAGATGGACGAACGAGACGAACTTGGTCCAAAGAATGCCAAGGGATCAAATGGGAGGATGAAGATGGACGAACGAGACGAACTTGGTCCAAAGAATGCCATTGCATTAAATGGGAGGACGAAGATGGACTAACGAGACGAACTTGGTCCAAAGAAGGCCTACGGATCAAATGGGAGGATGAAGATGGACGAACGAGATGAACTAGGTCCAAAGAAGGCCTACGGATCAAATGGGAGAAAGAAGAGGGACAAATGAGACGAACTTGGTACGAAGAAGGCCAAGGGAACAAATGGGAGGACGAAGATGGACGTATGAGACGAACTTGGTCCAAAGAATGCCAACGGATCAAATGGGAGGACGAAGATGGACGAACGATTCGAACTTGGTCCAAAGAAGGCCTACGGATCAAATGGGAGGACGAAGAGGGACGAACGAGACGAATTTTGTCCAAAGAAGGCCTACGGATCAAATGGGAGGACGAAGATGGACGAACGAGACGAACTTGGTCCAAACAAGGCCTACGGATCAAATGCGAGGACGAAGAGGGAAGAACATGACGAACTTGGTCCAAAGAATGCCAAGGGATCAAATGGGAGGATGAAGATGGACGAACGAGACGAACTTGGTCCAAATAAGGCCTACGGATCAAGCGGGAGGACGAAGAGGGACGAACGATACGAAGTTTATCCAAAGAAGGCCTACGGATCAAATGGGAGGACGAAGAGGGACGAACGAGACGAACTTTGTACAAAGAAGGCCTACGGATCAAATGGGAGGACGAACGAGACGAACTTGGTACAAAGAAGGCCAACGGATCAAACGGCAGGACGAAGATGGACGAACGAGACGAACTTGGTCCAAAGAAGGCCTACGGATCAAACGGGAGGAGGAAGATGGGCGAACAAGACGAACTTGGTACAAAGAAGGCCAACGGATCTAATGGGAGGACGAAGATGGACGAACGATTCGAACTTGGTCCAAAGAAGGCCTACGGATCAAATGGGAGGACGAAGAGGGACGAACGAGACGAAATTTGTCATAAAAAGGCCTACGGATGAAATGGGAGGACGAAGATGGACGAACGAGACGAACTTGGTCCAAACAAGGCCTACGGATCAAATGGGAGGACGAAGAGGGAAGAACGGGACGAACTTGGTCCAAAGAATGCCAACGGATCAAATGGGAGGACGAAGATGGACGAACGATTTGAACTTGGTCCAAAGAAGGCCTACGGATCAAATGGGAGGACGAAGAGGGACGAACGAGACGAAATTTGTCCAAAGAAGGCCTACGGATCAAATGGGAGGACGAAGATGGACGAACGAGACGAACTTGGTCCAAACAAGGCCTACGGATCAAATGGGAGGACGAAGATGGAAGAACGGGACGAACTTGGTCCAAAGAATGCCAACGGATCAAATGGGAGGACGAAGTTGGATGAACGTGACGAACTTGGTCCAAAGAATGCCAACGGGTCAAATGGGAGGACGAAGATGGACAAACGAGACGAACTTGGTCCAAACAAGGCCTACGGATCAAATGGGAGGACGAAGAGGGAAGAACGAGACGAACTTGGTCCAAAGAATGCCAAGGGAACAAATGGGAGGATGAAGATGGACGAACGAGACGAACTTGGTCCAAAGAAGGCCTACGGATCAAATGGGAGGATGAAGATGGACGAACGAGATGAACTAGGTCCAAAGAACGCCTACGGATCAAATGGGAGAAAGAAGAGGGACAAATGAGACGAACTTGGTACGAAGAAGGCCAAGGGATCAAATGGGAGGACGAAGATGGACGAACGAGACGAACTTTGTCCAAAGAAGGCCTAGGGATGAAATGGGAGGACAAAGATGGACGAACGAGACGAACTTTGTCCAAAGAAGGCCTATGGATCAAATGGGAGGACAAAGATGGAAAAACGAGACGAACTTGGTCCAAATAATGCCAAGGATCAAATGGGAGGATGAAGATGGACGAACGAGACGAACTTGGTCTAAAGAAGGCCTACGGATCAAATGGGAGGACGAAGAGGGACGAACGAGACGAACTTTGTACAAAGAAGGCCTACGGATCAAATGGGAGGACGAAGATGGACGAACGAGACGAACTTGGTCCAAATAAGGCCTACGGATCAAGCGGGAGGACGAAGAGGGACGAACGAGACGAAGTTTATCCAAAGAAGGCCTACGGATCAAATGGGAGGACGAAGAGGGACGAACGAGACGAACTTGGTACAAAGAAGGCCAACGGATCAAACGGCAGGACGAAGATGGACAAACGAGACGAACTTGGTCCAAAGAAGGCCTACGGATCAAACGGGAGGAGGAAGATGGGCGAACAAGACGAACTTGGTACAAAGAAGGCCAACGGATCTAATGGGAGGACGAAGATGGACGAAGGTGACGAACTTGGTCGAAAGAATGCCAACGGATCAAATGGGAGGACGAAGATGGACGAACGACACGAACTTGGTCCAAAGAAGGCCTACGGATCAAATGGGAGGAGGAAGAGGGACAATTGAGACGAACTTGGAACAAAGAAGGACAAGGGATCAAATGGGAGGACGAAGATGGACGAACGAGACGAACTTTGTCCAAAGAAGGACTACGGATCAAATGGGAGGACGAAGAGGGAAGAACGAGACGAACTTGTTCCAAAGAATGCCAACGAATCAAATGGGAGGATGAAGAGCGACGAAAGAGATGAACATGGTACAAAGAATGCCAACGGATCAAATGGGAGGACGAAGATGGACGAACGAGACGAACTTGGTCCAAAGAATGCCAAGGGATCAAATGGGAGGATGAAGATGGACGAACGAGACGAACTTGGTCCAAAGAATGCCATTGCATTAAATGGGAGGACGAAGATGGACGAAGATGGACTAACGAGACGAACTTGGTCCAAAGAAGGCCTACGGATCAAATGGGAGGATGAAGATGGACGAATGAGATGAACTAGGTCCAAAGAAGGCCTACGGATCAAATGGGAGAAAGAAGAGGGACAAATGAGACGAACTTGGTACGAAGAAGGCCAAGGGAACAAATGGGAGGACGAAGATGGACGTATGAGACGAACTTGGTCCAAAGAATGCCAACGGATCAAATGGGAGGACGAAGATGGACGAACGATTCGAACTTGGTCCAAAGAAGGCCTACGGATCAAATGGGAGGACGAAGAGGGACGAACGAGACGAATTTTGTCCAAAGAAGGCCTACGGATCAAATGGGAGGACGAAGATGGACGAACGAGACGAACTTGGTCCAAACAAGGCCTACGGATCAAATGCGAGGACGAAGAGGGAAGAACATGACGAACTTGGTCCAAAGAATGCCAAGGGATCAAATGGGAGGATGAAGATGGACGAACGAGACGAACTTGGTCCAAATAAGGCCTACGGATCAAGCGGGAGGACGAAGAGGGACGAACGAGACGAAGTTTATCCAAAGAAGGCCTACGGATCAAATGGGAGGACGAAGAGGGACGAACGAGACGAACTTTGTACAAAGAAGGCCTACGGATCAAATGGGAGGACGAACGAGACGAACTTGGTACAAAGAAGGCCAACGGATCAAACGGCAGGACGAAGATGGACGAACGAGACGAACTTGGTCCAAAGAAGGCCTACGGATCAAACGGGAGGAGGAAGATGGGCGAACAAGACGAACTTGGTACAAAGAAGGCCAACGGATCTAATGGGAGGACGAAGATGGACGAACGATTCGAACTTGGTCCAAAGAAGGCCTACGGATCAAATGGGAGGTCGAAGAGGGACGAACGAGACGAAATTTGTCCAAAGAATGCCTACGGATCAAATGGGAGGACGAAGATGGACGAACGAGACGAACTTGGTCCAAACAAGGCCTACGGATCAAATGGGAGGACGAAGAGGGAAGAACGGGACGAACTTGGTCCAAAGAATGCCAACGGATCAAATGGGAGGACGAAGATGGACGAACGATTTGAACTTGGTCCAAAGAAGGCCTACGGATCAAATGGGAGGACGAAGAGGGACGAACGAGACGAAATTTGTCCAAAGAAGGCCTACGGATCAAATGGGGGGACGAAGATGGACGAACGAGACGAAATTTGTCCAAAGAAGGCCTACGGATCAAATGGGAGGACGAAGATGGACGAACGAGACGAACTTGGTCTAAACAAGGCCTACGGATCAAATGGGAGGACGAAGAGGGAAGAACGGGACGAACTTGGTCCAAAGAATGCCAACGGATCAAATGGGAGGACGAAGATGGACGAACGATTTGAACTTGGACCAAAGAAGGCCTACGGATCAAATGGGAGGACGAAGAGGGACGAACGAGACGAAATTTGTCCAAAGAAGGCCTACGGATCAAATGGGAGGACGAAGATGGACGAACGAGACGAACTTGGTCCAAACAAGGCCTACGGATCAAATGGGAGGACGAAGAGGGAAGAACGGGACGAACTTGGTCCAAAGAATGCCAACGGATCAAATGGGAGGACGAAGATGGACGAACGATTTGAACTTGGTCCAAAGAAGGCCTACGGATCAAATGGGAGGACGAAGATGGACGAACGAGACGAACTTGGTCCAAACAAGGCCTACGGATCAAATGGGAGGACGAAGAGGGACGAACGAGACGAAATTTGTCCAAAGAAGGCCTACGGATCAAATGGGAGGACGAAGATGGACGAACGAGACGAACTTGGTCCAAAGAATGCCAACGGATCAAATGGGAGGACGAAGATGGACGAACGATTTGAACTTGGTCCAAAGAAGGCCTACGGATCAAATGGGAGGACGAAGAGGGACGAACGAGACGAAATTTGTCCAAAGAAGGCCTACGGATCAAATGGGAGGACGAAGATGGACGAACGAGACGAACTTGGTCCAAACAAGGCCTACGGATCAAACGGGAGGACGAAGAGGGAAGAACGGGACGAACTTGGTCCAAAGAATGCCAACGGATCAAATGGGAGGACGAAGATGGACGAACGATTTGAACTTGGTCCAAAGAAGGCCTACGGATCAAATGGGAGGACGAAGAGGGACGAACGAGACGAAATTTGTCCAAAGAAGGCCTACGGATCAAATCGGAGGACGAAGATGGACGAACGAGACGAACTTGGTCCAAACAAGGCCTACGGATCAAATGGGAGGACGAAGAGGGACGAACGAGACGAAAATTGTCCAAAGAAGGCCTACGGATCAAATGGGAGGACGAAGATGGACGAACGAGACGAACTTGGTCCAAACAAGGCCTACGGATCAAATGGGAGGACGAAGAGGGAAGAACGGGACGAACTTGGTCCAAAGAATGCCAACGGATCAAATGGGAGGACGAAGTTGGATGAACGTGACGAACTTGGTCCAAAGAATGCCAACGGGTCAAATGGGAGGACGAAGATGGACAAACGAGACGAACTTGGTCCAAACAAGGCCTACGGATCAAATGGGAGGACGAAGAGGGAAGAACGAGACGAACTTGGTCCAAAGAATGCCAAGGGATCAAATGGGAGGATGAAGATGGACGAACGAGACGAACTTGGTCCAAGGAAGGCCTACGGATCAATTGGGAGAAAGAAGAGGGACAAATGAGACGAACTTGGTACGAAGAAGGCCAAGGGATCAAATGGGAGGACGAAGATGGACGAACGAGACGAACTTTGTCCAAAGAAGGCCTAGGGATGAAATGGGAGGACAAAGATGGACGAACGAGACGAACTTTGTCCAAAGAAGGCCTAGGGATGAAATGGGAGGACAAAGATGGACGAACGAGACGAACTTTGTCCAAAGAAGGCCTAGGGATGAAATGGGAGGACAAAGATGGACGAACGAGACGAACTTTGTCCAAAGAAGGCCTATGGATCAAATGGGAGGACAAAGATGGAAAAACGAGACGAACTTTGTCCAAAGAAGGCCTAGGGATGAAATGGGAGGACAAAGATGGACGAACGAGACGAACTTTGTCCAAAGAAGGCCTAGGGATGAAATGGGAGGACAAAGATGGACGAACGAGACGAACTTTGTCCAAAGAAGGCCTATGGATCAAATGGGAGGACAAAGATGGAAAAACGAGACGAACTTGGTCCAAATAATGCCAAGGATCAAATGGGAGGATGAAGATTGACGAACGAGATGAACTAGGTCCAAAGAAGGCCTACGGATCAAATGGGAGAAAGAAGAGGGACAAATGAGACGAACTTGGTACGAAGAAGGCCAAGGGAACAAATGGGAGGACGAAGATGGACGTATGAGACGAACTTGGTCCAAAGAATGCCAACGGATCAAATGGGAGGACGAAGATGGACGAACGATTCGAACTTCGTCCAAAGAAGGCCTACGGATCAAATGGGAGGACGAAGAGGGACGAACGAGACGAATTTTGTCCAAAGAAGGCCTACGGATCAAATGGGAGGACGAAGATGGACGAACGAGACGAACTTGGTCCAAACAAGGCCTACGGATCAAATGCGAGGACGAAGAGGGAAGAACGTGACGAACTTGGTTGAAAGAATGCCAAGGGATCAAATGGGAGGATGAAGATGGACGAACGAGACGAACTTGGTCCAAATAAGGCCTACGGATCAAGCGGGAGGACGAAGAGGGACGAACGAGACGAAGTTTATCCAAAGAAGGCCTACGGATCAAATGGGAGGACGAAGAGGGACGAACGAGACGAACTTTGTACAAAGAAGGCCTACGGATCAAATGGGAGGACGAACGAGACGAACTTGGTACAAAGAAGGCCAACGGATCAAACGGCAGGACGAAGATGGACGAACGAGACGAACTTGGTCCAAAGAAGGCCTACGGATCAAACGGGAGGAGGAAGATGGGCGAACAAGACGAACTTGGTACAAAGAAGGCCAACGGATCTAATGGGAGGACGAAGATGGACGAACGATTCGAACTTGGTCCAAAGAAGGCCTACGGATCAAATGGGAGGTCGAAGAGGGACGAACGAGACGAAATTTGTCCAAAGAAGGCCTACGGATCAAATGGGAGGACGAAGATGGACGAACGAGACGAACTTGGTCCAAACAAGGCCTACGGATCAAATGGGAGGACGAAGAGGGAAGAACGGGACGAACTTGGTCCAAAGAATGCCAACGGATCAAATGGGAGAACGAAGATGGACGAACGATTTGAACTTGGTCCAAAGAAGGCCTACGGATCAAATGGGAGGACGAAGAGGGACGAACGAGACGAAATTTGTCCAAAGAAGGCCTACGGATCAAATGGGAGGACGAAGATGGACGAACGAGACGAAATTTGTCCAAAGAAGGCCTACGGATCAAATGGGAGGACGAAGATGGACGAACGAGACGAACTTGGTCTAAACAAGGCCTACGGATCAAATGGGAGGACGAAGAGGGAAGAACGGGACGAACTTGGTCCAAAGAATGCCAACGGATCAAATGGGAGGACGAAGATGGACGAACGATTTGAACTTGGACCAAAGAAGGCCTACGGATCAAATGGGAGGACGAAGAGGGAGGAACGAGACGAAATTTGTCCAAAGAAGGCCTACGGATCAAATGGGAGGACGAAGATGGACGAACGAGACGAACTTGGTCCAAACAAGGCCTACGGATCAAATGGGAGGACGAAGAGGGAAGAACGGGACGAACTTGGTCCAAAGAATGCCAACGGATCAAATGGGAGGACGAAGATGGACGAACGATTTGAACTTGGTCCAAAGAAGGCCTACGGATCAAATGGGAGGACGAAGATGGACGAACGAGACGAACTTGGTCCAAACAAGGCCTACGGATCAAATGGGAGGACGAAGAGGGACGAACGAGACGAAATTTGTCCAAAGAAGGCCTACGGATCAAATGGGAGGACGAAGATGGACGAACGAGACGAACTTGGTCCAAACAAGGCCTACGGATCAAATGGGAGGACGAAGAGGGAAGAACGGGACGAAATTTGTCCAAAGAAGGCCTACGGATCAAATGGGAGGACGAAGATGGACGAACGAGACGAACTTGGTCCAAACAAGGCCTACGGATCAAATGGGAGGACGAAGAGGGAAGAACGGGACGAACTTGGTCCAAAGAATGCCAACGGATCAAATGGGAGGACGAAGATGGACGAACGATTTGAACTTGGTCCAAAGAAGGCCTACGGATCAAATGGGAGGACGAAGATGGACGAACGAGACGAACTTGGTCCAAACAAGGCCTACGGATCAAATGGGAGGACGAAGAGGGACGAACGAGACGAAATTTGTCCAAAGAAGGCCTACGGATCAAATGGGAGGACGAAGATGGACGAACGAGACGAACTTGGTCCAAACAAGGCCTACGGATCAAATGGGAGGACGAAGAGGGAAGAACGGGACGAACTTGGTCCAAAGAATGCCAACGGATCAAATGGGAGGACGAAGATGGACGAACGATTTGAACTTGGTCCAAAGAAGGCCTACGGATCAAATGGGAGGACGAAGAGGGACGAACGAGACGAAATTTGTCCAAAGAAGGCCTACGGATCAAATGGGAGGACGAAGATGGACGAACGAGACGAACTTGGTCCAAACAAGGCCTACGGATCAAATGGGAGGACGAAGAGGGTAGAACGGGACGAACTTGGTCCAAAGAATGCCAACGGATCAAATGGGAGGACGAAGATGGACGAACGATTTGAACTTGGTCCAAAGAAGGCCTACGGATCAAATGGGAGGACGAAGAGGGACGAACGAGACGAAATTTGTCCAAAGAAGGCCTACGGATCAAATGGGAGGACGAAGATGGACGAACGAGACGAACTTGGTCCAAACAAGGCCTACGGATCAAATGGGAGGACGAAGAGGGACGAACGAGACGAAAATTGTCCAAAGAAGGCCTACGGATCAAATGGGAGGACGAAGATGGACGAACGAGACGAACTTGGTCCAAACAAGGCCTACGGATCAAATGGGAGGACGAAGAGGGAAGAACGGGACGAACTTGGTCCAAAGAATGCCAACGGATCAAATGGGAGGACGAAGTTGGATGAACGTGACGAACTTGGTCCAAAGAATGCCAACGGGTCAAATGGGAGGACGAAGATGGACAAACGAGACGAACTTGGTCCAAACAAGGCCTACGGATCAAATGGGAGGACGAAGAGGGAAGAACGAGACGAACTTGGTCCAAAGAATGCCAAGGGATCAAATGGGAGGATGAAGATGGACGAACGAGACGAACTTGGTCCAAGGAAGGCCTACGGATCAATTGGGAGAAAGAAGAGGGACAAATGAGACGAACTTGGTACGAAGAAGGCCAAGGGATCAAATGGGAGGACGAAGATGGACGAACGAGACGAACTTTGTCCAAAGAAGGCCTAGGGATGAAATGGGAGGACAAAGATGGACGAACGAGACGAACTTTGTCCAAAGAAGGCCTATGGATCAAATGGGAGGACAAAGATGGAAAAACGAGACGAACTTGGTCCAAATAATGCCAAGGATCAAATGGGAGGATGAAGATGGACGAACGAGACGAACTTGGTCTAAAGAAGGCCTACGGATCAAATTGGAGGACGAAGAGGGACGAACGAGACGAACTTTGTACAAAGAAGGCCTACGGATCAAATGGGAGGACGAAGATGGACGAACGAGACGAACTTGGTCCAAATAAGGCCTACGGATCAAGCGGGAGGACGAAGAGGGACGAACGAGACGAACTTGGTCTAAACAAGGCCTACGGATCAAATGGGAGGACGAAGATGGACGAACGAGACGAACTTGGTCTAAACAAGGCCTACGGATCAAATGGGAGGACGAAGAGGGAAGAACGGGACGAACTTGGTCCAAAGAATGCCAACGGATCAAATGGGAGGACGAAGATGGACGAACGATTTGAACTTGGACCAAAGAAGGCCTACGGATCAAATGGGAGGACGAAGAGAGAGGAACGAGACGAAATTTGTCCAAAGAAGGCCTACGGATCAAATGGGAGGACGAAGATGGACGAACGAGACGAACTTGGTCCAAACAAGGCCTACGGATCAAATGGGAGGACGAAGAGGGACGAACGAGACGAACTTTGTACAAAGAAGGCCTACGGATCAAATGGGAGGACGAACGAGACGAACTTGGTCCAAAGAATACCAACGGATCAAATGGGAGGACGAAGATGGATGAACGTGACGAACTTGGTCCAAAGAATACCAACGGATCAAATGGGAGGACGAAGATGGATGAACGTGACGAACTTGGTCCAAAGAATGCCAACGGATCAAATGGGAGGACGAAGATGGACGAACGATTTGAACTTCGACCAAAGAAGGCCTACGGATCAAATGGGAGGACGAAGAGGGATGAACGCGACGAAATTTGTCCAAAGAAGGCCTACGGATCAAATGGGAGGACGAAGATGGACGAACGAGACGAACTTGGTCCAAACAAGGCCTACGGATCAAATGGGAGGACGAAGAGGGAAGAACGGGACGAACTTGGTCCAAAGAATGCCAACGGATCAAATGGGAGGACGAAGATGGACGAACGATTTGAACTTGGTCCAAAGAAGGCCTACGGATCAAATGGGAGGACGAAGATGGACGAACGAGACGAACTTGGTCCAAACAAGGCCTACGGATCAAATGGGAGGACGAAGAGGGACGAACGAGACGAAATTTGTCCAAAGAAGGCCTACGGATCAAATGGGAGGACGAAGATGGACGAACGAGACGAACTTGGTCCAAACAAGGCCTACGGATCAAATGGGAGGACGAAGAGGGAAGAACGGGACGAACTTGGTCCAAAGAATGCCAACGGATCAAATGGGTGGACGAAGATGGACGAACGATTTGAACTTGGTCCAAAGAAGGCCTACGGATCAAATGGGAGGACGAAGAGGGACGAACGAGACGAAATTTGTCCAAAGAAGGCCTACGGATCAAATGGGAGGACGAAGATGGACGAACGAGACGAACTTGGTCCAAACAAGGCCTACGGATCAAATGGGAGGACGAAGAGGGTAGAACGGGACGAACTTGGTCCAAAGAATGCCAACGGATCAAATGGGAGGACGAAGATGGACGAACGATTTGAACTTGGTCCAAAGAAGGCCTACGGATCAAATGGGAGGACGAAGAGGGACGAACGAGACGAAATTTGTCCAAAGAAGGCCTACGGATCAAATGGGAGGACGAAGATGGACGAACGAGACGAACTTGGTCCAAACAAGGCCTACGGATCAAATGGGAGGACGAAGAGGGACGAACGAGACGAAAATTGTCCAAAGAAGGCCTACGGATCAAATGGGAGGACGAAGATGGACGAACGAGACGAACTTGGTCCAAACAAGGCCTACGGATCAAATGGGAGGACGAAGAGGGAAGAACGGGACGAACTTGGTCCAAAGAATGCCAACGGATCAAATGGGAGGACGAAGTTGGATGAACGTGACGAACTTGGTCCAAAGAATGCCAACGGGTCAAATGGGAGGACGAAGATGGACAAACGAGACGAACTTGGTCCAAACAAGGCCTACGGATCAAATGGGAGGACGAAGAGGGAAGAACGAGACGAACTTGGTCCAAAGAATGCCAAGGGATCAAATGGGAGGATGAAGATGGACGAACGAGACGAACTTGGTCCAAGGAAGGCCTACGGATCAATTGGGAGAAAGAAGAGGGACAAATGAGACGAACTTGGTACGAAGAAGGCCAAGGGATCAAATGGGAGGACGAAGATGGACGAACGAGACGAACTTTGTCCAAAGAAGGCCTAGGGATGAAATGGGAGGACAAAGATGGACGAACGAGACGAACTTTGTCCAAAGAAGGCCTATGGATCAAATGGGAGGACAAAGATGGAAAAACGAGACGAACTTGGTCCAAATAATGCCAAGGATCAAATGGGAGGATGAAGATGGACGAACGAGACGAACTTGGTCTAAAGAAGGCCTACGGATCAAATTGGAGGACGAAGAGGGACGAACGAGACGAACTTTGTACAAAGAAGGCCTACGGATCAAATGGGAGGACGAAGATGGACGAACGAGACGAACTTGGTCCAAATAAGGCCTACGGATCAAGCGGGAGGACGAAGAGGGACGAACGAGACGAAGTTTATCCAAAGAAGGCCTACGGATCAAATGGGAGGACGAAGAGGGACGAACGAGACGAACTTGGTACAAAGAAGGCCAACGGATCAAACGGCAGGACGAAGATGGACGAACGAGACCAACTTGGTCCAAAGAAGGCCTACGGATCAAACGGGAGGAGGAAGATGGGCGAACAAGACGAACTTGGTACAAAGAAGGCCAACGGATCTAATGGGAGGACGAAGACGGACGAAGGTGACGAACTTGGTCGAAAGAATGCCAACGGATCAAATGGGAGGACGAAGATGGACGAACGACACGAACTTGGTCCAAAGAAGGCCTACGGATCAAATGGGAGGAGGAAGAGGGACAATTGAGACGAACTTGTTCCAAAGAATGCCAACGAATCAAATGGGAGGATGAAGAGCGACGAAAGAGATGAACATGGTACAAAGAAGGCCAACGGATCAAATGGGAGGACGAAGATGGACGAACGAGACGAACTTGGTCCAAAGAATGCCAAGGGATCAAATGGGAGGATGAAGATGGACGAACGAGACGAACTTGGTCCAAAGAATGCCATTGCATTAAATGGGAGCACGAAGATGGACGAAGATGGACGAACGAGACGAACTTGGTCCAAAGAAGGCCTACGGATCAAATGGGAGGATGAAGATGGACGAACGAGATGAACTAGGTCCAAAGAAGGCCTACGGATCAAATGGGAGAAAGAAGAGGGACAAATGAGACGAACTTGGTACGAAGAAGGCCAAGGGAACAAATGGGAGGACGAAGATGGACGTATGAGACGAACTTGGTCCAAAGAATGCCAACGGATCAAATGGGAGGACGAAGATGGACGAACGATTCGAACTTGGTCCAAAGAAGGCCTACGGATCAAATGGGAGGACGAAGAGGGACGAACGAGACGAATTTTGTCCAAAGAAGGCCTACGGATCAAATGGGAGGACGAAGATGGACGAACGAGACGAACTTGGTCCAAACAAGGCCTACGGATCAAATGGGAGGACGAAGAGGGAAGAACGGGACGAACTTGGTCCAAAGAATACCAACGGATCAAATGGGAGGACGAAGATGGATGAACGTGACGAACTTGGTCCAAAGAATGCCAACGGGTCAAATGGGAGGACGAAGATGGACAAACGAGACGAACTTGGTCCAAACAAGGCCTACGGATCAAATGGGAGGACGAAGAGGGAAGAACGAGACGAACTTGGTCGAAAGAATGCCAAGGGATCAAATGGGAGGATGAAGATGGACGAACGAGACGAACTTGGTCCAAATAAGGCCTACGGATCAAGCGGGAGGACGAAGAGGGACGAACGAGACGAAGTTTATCCAAAGAAGGCCTACGGATCAAATGGGAGGACGAAGAGGGACGAACGAGACGAACTTTGTACAAAGAAGGCCTACGGATCAAATGGGAGGACGAACGAGACGAACTTGGTACAAAGAAGGCCAACGGATCAAACGGCAGGACGAAGATGGACGAACGAGAGGAACTTGGTCCAAAGAAGGCCTACGGATCTAACGGGAGGAGGAAGATGGGCGAACAAGACGAACTTGGTACAAAGAAGGCCAACGGATCTAATGGGAGGACGAAGATGGACGAAGGTGACGAACTTGGTCGAAAGAATGCCAACGGATCAAATGGGAGGACGAAGATGGACGAACGACACGAACTTGGTCCAAAGAAGGCCTACGGATCAAAAGGGAGGACGAAGAGGGACGAACAAGACGAAGTTTGTCCAAAGAAGGCCTACGGATCAAATGGGAGGACGAAGAGGGAAGAACGAGACGAACTTGGTCCAAAGAATGCCAACGAATCAAATGGGAGGATGAAGAGCGACGAAAGAGACGAACATGGTACAAAGAAGGCCAACGGATCAAATGGGAGGACGAAGATGGACGAACGAGACGAACTTGGTCCAAAGAATGCCAAGGGATCAAATGGGAGGATGAAGATGGACGAACGAGACGAACTTGGTCCAAAGAATGCCATTGCATTAAATGGGAGGACGAAGATGGACGAACGAGACGAACTTGGTCCAAAGAAGGCCTAGGGATCAAATGGGAGGACGAAGAGGGACGAACGAGACGAAGTTTGTCCAAAGAAGGCCTACGGATCAAATGGGAGGACGAAGAGGGACGAACGAGACGAACTTTGTACAAAGAAGGCCTACGGATCAAATGGGAGGACGAAGATGGACGAACGAGACGAACTTGGTCCAAATAAGGCCTACGGAACAAACGGGAGGACGAAGAGGGACGAACGAGACAAAGTTTGTCCAAAGAAGGCCTACGGATCAAATGGGAGGACGAAGTGGGACGAACGAGACGAACTTGGTACAAAGAAGGCTAACGGATCAAACGGCAGGACGAAGATGGACGAACGAGACGAACTTCGTCCAAAGAAGGCCTACGGATCAAATGGGAGGATGAAGATGGACGAACGAGATGCACTTGGTCCAAATAAGGCCTACGGATCAAATGGGAGGACGAAGAGTGACGAACGAGATGAACTTGGTACAAAGAAGGCCAACGGATCAAATGGGAGGACGAAGATGGACGAACGTGACGAACTTGGTCGAAAGAACGCCAACGGATCAAATGGGAGGACGAAGATGGACGAACGAGACGAACTTGGTCCAAAGAAGGCCTACGGATCAATTGGGAGGAGGAAGAGGGACAAATGAGACGAACCTGGTACAAAGAAGGCCAAGGGATCAAATGGGAGGACGAAGATGGACGAACGAGAAGAACTTTGTCCAAAGAAGGCCTACGGATCAAATGGGAGGACGAAGAGGGAAGAACGAGACGAACTTGGTCCAAAGAATGCCAACGAATCAAATGGGAGGATGAAGAGCGACGAAAGAGACGAACATGGTACAAAGAAGGCCAACGGATCAAATGGGAGGACGAAGATGGACGAACGAGACGAACTTGGTCCAAAGAAGGCCTACGGATCAAATGGGAGGACGAAGAGGGACGAACGAGACGAAGTTTGTCCAAAGAAGGCCTACGGATCAAATGGGAGGACGAAGATGGACGAACGAGACGAACTTGGTCCAAATAAGGCCTACGGATCAAATGGGAGGACGAAGAGGGACGAACGAGACGAAGTTTGTCCAAAGAAGGCCTACGGATCAAATGGGAGGACGAAGATGGACGAATGAGACGAACTTTGTCCAAAGAAGGCCTTCGGATCAAATGGGAGGACGAACTTGGTACAAAGAAGGCCAACGGATCAAATGGGAGGACGAAGATGGACGAACGTGACGAACTTGGTCGAAAGAATGCCAACGGATCAAATGGGAGGACGAAGATGGACGAACGAGACTAACTTGGTTCAAAGAATGCCAAGAATCAAATGGGAGGATGAAGAGCGACGAAAGAGACGAACATGGTACAAAGAAGGCCAACGGATCAAATGGGAGGACGAAGATGGACGATTGAGACGAACTTGGTCCAAAGAAGGCCTACGGATCAAATGGGAGGACGAAGAGGGACGAACGAGACGAAGTTTGTCCAAAGAAGGCCTACGGATCAAATGGGAGGACGAAGAGGGACGAACGAGACGAACTTTGTACAAAGAAGGCCTACGGATCAAAGGGGAGGACGAAGATGGACGAACGAGACGAACATGGTCCAAATAAGGCCTACGGATCAAACCGGAGGACGAAGAGGGACGAACGAGACGAAGTTTGTCCAAAGAAGTCCTACGGATCAAATGGGAGGACGAAGTGGGAAGAACGAGACGAACATGGTACAAAGAAGGCTAACGGATCAAACGGTAGGACGAAGATGGACGAACGAGACGAACTTCGTCCAAAGAAGGCCTACGGATCAAATGGGAGGATGAAGATGGACGAACGAGATGAACTTGGTCCAAATAAGGCCTACGGATCAAATGGGAGGACGAAGAGTGACGAATGAGATGAACTTGGTACAAAGAAGGCCAACGGATCAAATGGGAGGACGAAGATGGACGAACGTGACGAACTTGGTCGAAAGAACGCCAACGGATCAAATGGGAGGACGAAGATGGACGAACGAGACGAACTTGGTCCAAAGAAGGCCTACGGATCAAATGGGAGGAGGAAGAGGGACAAATGAGACGAACCTGGTACAAAGAAGGCCAAGGGATCAAATGGGAGGACGAAGATGGACGATTGAGACGAACTTTGTCCAAAGAAGGCCTTCGGATCAAATGGGAGGACGAACTTGGTACAAAGAAGGCCAACGGATCAAATGGGAGGACGAAGATGGACGAACGTGACGAACTTGGTCGAAAGAACGCCAACGGATCAAATGGGAGGACGAAGTGGACGAACGAGACGAACTTGGTCCAAAGAAGGCCTACGGATCAAATGGGAGGAGGAAGAGGGACAAATGAGACGAACCTGGTACAAAGAAGGCCAAGGGATCAAATGGGAGGACGAAGATGGACGAATGAGACGAACTATGTCCAAAGAAGGCCTTCGGATCAAATGGGAGGACGAACTTGGTACAAAGAAGGCCAACGGATCAAATGGGAGGACGAAGATGGACGAACGAGACTAACTTGGTTCAAAGAATGCCAACGAATCAAATGGGAGGATGAAGAGGGACGAACGAGACGAACATGGTACAAAGAAGGCCAACGAATCAAATGGTAGGACGAAGATGGACGAACGTGACGAACATGGTACAAAGAAGGCCAACGAATCAAATGGTAGGACGAAGATGGGCGAACGTGACGAACTTGGTCCAAAGAATGCCAATGGATCAAATGGGAGGACGAATACGGACGAACGAGACGAAATTGGTCCAAAGAAGGCCTACGGATCAAATGGGAGGACAAAGAGGGAAGAACGAGACGAACTTGGTCCAAAGAATGCCAACGGATCAAATGGGAGGACGAAGATGGACGAACGGGACGAACATGGTACAAAGAAGGCCAACGGATCAAATGGGAGGACGAAGATGGACGAACGAGACGAACTTGGTCCAAAGATTGCCAACGGATCAAATGGGAGGACGAAGATGGACGAACGACACGAACATGGTCCAAGGAAAGCGTACGGATCAAATGGGAGGACGAAGAGGGACGAACGAGATGATGTTTGTCCAAAGAAGTCCTACGGATCAAATGGAACGACGAAGATGGACGAACGAGACGAACCTGGTCCAAATAAGGCCAATGGATCAAAAGGGAGGACGAAGATGGACGAACGAGACGAACTTGGTACAAAGAAGGCCAACGGATCAAATGGGAGGACGAAGATGGACGAACGAGACGAACTTGGTCCAAACAAGGCCTACGGATTAAATGGGAGGACGAAGAGGGAAGAACGAGACGAACTTGGTCCAAAGAATGCCAACGGATCGAATGGGAGGACGAAGAGGGACGAACGAGACGAACTTGTTACAAAGAAGGCCTACGGATCAAATGGAAGGACGAAGATGGACGAACAAGACGAACATGGTCCAAAGAATGCCAATGCGTCAAATGGGAGGACAAAGATGGACGAACGAGATGAACTTGGTCCAAAGAAGGCCTACGGATCAAATGCGAGGAGGAAGTGGGACAAATGAGACGAACTTGGTACGAAGACGGCCAAGGGATCAAATGGGAGGACGAAGATGGACGAACGAGATGAACTTGGTCCAAAGAAGGCCTACGGATCAAATGGGAGGAGGAAGAGGGACAAATGAGACGAACTAGGTACGAAGAAGGCCAAGGGATCAAATGGGAGGACGAAGATGGACGAACGAGACGAACTTTGTCCAAAGAAGGCCTACGGATCAAATGGGAGGACGAAGATGGACGAACGAGACGAACTTTGTCCAAAGAAGGCCTACGGATCAAATGGGAGGACGAAGAGGGAAGAATGAGACGAACTTGGTCCAAAGAATGCCAAGGGATCAAATGGGAGGACGAAGATGGACGAAAGAGACGAACTTGGTCCAAAGAATGCCATTGCATTAAATGGGAGGACGAAGATGGACGAACGAGACGAACTTGGTCCAAAGAAGGGCTACGGATCAAATGGGAGGATGAAGAGGGACGAACGAGATGAACTTGGTCCATAGAAGGCCTACGGATCAAATGGGAGGACGAAGACGGACGAACGAGACGAACATGGTCCAAAGAAGGCCTACGGATCAAATGGGAGGAGGAAGAGGGACAAATGAGAAGAACTTGGTACAAAGAAGGCCAAGGGATCAAATGGGAGGACGAAGATGGACGAACGAGACGAACTTTGTCTAAAGAAGGCCTACGGATCAAATGGGAGGACGAAGAGGGAAGAACGTGACGAACATGGTCCAAAGAAGACCAAGGGATCAAATGGGAGGACGAAGATGGACGAACGAGACGAACTTTGTCCAAAGAAGGCCTACGGATCAAATGGGAGTACGAAGAGGGAAGAACGAGACGAACTTGGTCCAAGGAATGCCTACGAATCAAATGGGAGGATGAAGAGGGACGAACGAGACGAAGTTTGTCCAAAGAAGGCCTACGGATCAAATGGGAGGACGAAGAGGGACGAACGAGACGAACTTTGTACAAAGAAGGCCTACGGATCAAAGGGGAGGACGAAGATGGACGAACGAGACGAACATGGTCCAAATAAGGCCTACGGATCAAACCGGAGGACGAAGAGGGACGAATGAGACGAAGTTTGTCCAAAGAAGTCCTACGGATCAAATGGGAGGACGAAGTGGGACGAACGAGACGAACTTGGTACAAAGAAGGCTAACGGATCGAACGGTAGGACGAAGATGGACGAACGAGACGAACTTCGTCCAAAGAAGGCCTACGGATCAAATGGGAGGATGAAGATGGACGAACGAGATGAACTTGGTCCAAATAAGGCCTACGGATCAAATGGGAGGACGAAGAGTGACGAACGAGATGAACTTGGTACAAAGAAGGCCAACGGATCAAATGGGAGGACGAAGATGGACGAACGTGACGAACTTGGTCGAAAGAACGCCAACGGATCAAATGGGAGGACGAAGATGGACGAACGAGACGAACTTGGTCCAAAGAAGGCCTACGGATCAAATGGGAGGAGGAAGAGGGACAAATGAGACGAACCTGGTACAAAGAAGGCCAAGGGATCAAATGGGAGGACGAAGATGGACGATTGAGACGAACTTTGTCCAAAGAAGGCCTTCGGATCAAATGGGAGGACGAACTTGGTACAAAGAAGGCCAACGGATCAAATGGGAGGACGAAGATGGACGAACGTGACGAACTTGGTCGAAAGAACGCCAACGGATCAAATGGGAGGACGAAGTGGACGAACGAGACGAACTTGGTCCAAAGAAGGCCTACGGATCAAATGGGAGGAGGAAGAGGGACAAATGAGACGAACCTGGTACAAAGAAGGCCAAGGGATCAAATGGGAGGACGAAGATGGACGAATGAGACGAACTATGTCCAAAGAAGGCCTTCGGATCAAATGGGAGGACGAACTTGGTACAAAGAAGGCCAACGGATCAAATGGGAGGACGAAGATGGACGAACGAGACTAACTTGGTTCAAAGAATGCCAACGAATCAAATGGGAGGATGAAGAGGGACGAACGAGACGAACATGGTACAAAGAAGGCCAACGAATCAAATGGTAGGACGAAGATGGACGAACGTGACGAACATGGTACAAAGAAGGCCAACGAATCAAATGGTAGGACGAAGATGGACGAACGTGACGAACTTGGTCCAAAGAATGCCAATGGATCAAATGGGAGGACGAATACGGACGAACGAGACGAAATTGGTCCAAAGAAGGCCTACGGATCAAATGGGAGGACAAAGAGGGAAGAACGAGACGAACTTGGTCCAAAGAATGCCAACGGATCAAATGGGAGGACGAAGATGGACGAACGGGACGAACATGGTACAAAGAAGGCCAACGGATCAAATGGGAGGACGAAGATGGACGAACGAGACGAACTTGGTCCAAAGATTGCCAACGGATCAAATGGGAGGACGAAGATGGACGAACGACACGAACATGGTCCAAAGAAAGCGTACGGATCAAATGGGAGGACGAAGAGGGACGAACGAGATGATGTTTGTCCAAAGAAGTCCTACGGATCAAATGGAACGACGAAGATGGACGAACGAGACGAACCTGGTCCAAATAAGGCCAATGGATCAAAAGGGAGGACGAAGATGGACGAACGAGACGAACTTGGTACAAAGAAGGCCAACGGATCAAATGGGAGGACGAAGATGGACGAACGAGACGAACTTGGTCCAAACAAGGCCTACGGATTAAATGGGAGGACGAAGAGGGAAGAACGAGACGAACTTGGTCCAAAGAATGCCAACGGATCGAATGGGAGGACGAAGAGGGACGAACGAGACGAACTTGTTACAAAGAAGGCCTACGGATCAAATGGAAGGACGAAGATGGACGAACAAGACGAACATGGTCCAAAGAATGCCAATGCGTCAAATGGGAGGACAAAGATGGACGAACGAGATGAACTTGGTCCAAAGAAGGCCTACGGATCAAATGCGAGGAGGAAGTGGGACAAATGAGACGAACTTGGTACGAAGACGGCCAAGGGATCAAATGGGAGGACGAAGATGGACGAACGAGATGAACTTGGTCCAAAGAAGGCCTACGGATCAAATGGGAGGAGGAAGAGGGACAAATGAGACGAACTAGGTACGAAGAAGGCCAAGGGATCAAATGGGAGGACGAAGATGGACGAACGAGACGAACTTTGTCCAAAGAAGGCCTACGGATCAAATGGGAGGACGAAGATGGACGAACGAGACGAACTTTGTCCAAAGAAGGCCTACGGATCAAATGGGAGGACGAAGAGGGAAGAATGAGACGAACTTGGTCCAAAGAATGCCAAGGGATCAAATGGGAGGACGAAGATGGACGAAAGAGACGAACTTGGTCCAAAGAATGCCATTGCATTAAATGGGAGGACGAAGATGGACGAACGAGACGAACTTGGTCCAAAGAAGGGCTACGGATCAAATGGGAGGATGAAGAGGGACGAACGAGATGAACTTGGTCCATAGAAGGCCTACGGATCAAATGGGAGGACGAAGACGGACGAACGAGACGAACATGGTCCAAAGAAGGCCTACGGATCAAATGGGAGGAGGAAGAGGGACAAATGAGAAGAACTTGGTACAAAGAAGGCCAAGGGATCAAATGGGAGGACGAAGATGGACGAACGAGACGAACTTTGTCTAAAGAAGGCCTACGGATCAAATGGGAGGACGAAGAGGGAAGAACGTGACGAACATGGTCCAAAGAAGACCAAGGGATCAAATGGGAGGACGAAGATGGACGAACGAGACGAACTTTGTCCAAAGAAGGCCTACGGATCAAATGGGAGTACGAAGAGGGAAGAACGAGACGAACTTGGTCCAAGGAATGCCTACGAATCAAATGGGAGGATGAAGAGGGACGAACGAGACGAAGTTTGTCCAAAGAAGGCCTACGGATCAAATGGGAGGACGAAGAGGGACGAACGAGACGAACTTTGTACAAAGAAGGCCTACGGATCAAAGGGGAGGACGAAGATGGACGAACGAGACGAACATGGTCCAAATAAGGCCTACGGATCAAACCGGAGGACGAAGAGGGACGAATGAGACGAAGTTTGTCCAAAGAAGTCCTACGGATCAAATGGGAGGACGAAGTGGGACGAACGAGACGAACTTGGTACAAAGAAGGCTAACGGATCGAACGGTAGGACGAAGATGGACGAACGAGACGAACTTCGTCCAAAGAAGGCCTACGGATCAAATGGGAGGATGAAGATGGACGAACGAGATGAACTTGGTCCAAATAAGGCCTACGGATCAAATGGGAGGACGAAGAGTGACGAACGAGATGAACTTGGTACAAAGAAGGCCAACGGATCAAATGGGAGGACGAAGATGGACGAACGTGACGAACTTGGTCGAAAGAACGCCAACGGATCAAATGGGAGGACGAAGATGGACGAACGAGACGAACTTGGTCCAAAGAAGGCCTACGGATCAAATGGGAGGAGGAAGAGGGACAAATGAGACGAACCTGGTACAAAGAAGGCCAAGGGATCAAATGGGAGGACGAAGATGGACGATTGAGACGAACTTTGTCCAAAGAAGGCCTTCGGATCAAATGGGAGGACGAACTTGGTACAAAGAAGGCCAACGGATCAAATGGGAGGACGAAGATGGACGAACGTGACGAACTTGGTCGAAAGAACGCCAACGGATCAAATGGGAGGACGAAGTGGACGAACGAGACGAACTTGGTCCAAAGAAGGCCTACGGATCAAATGGGAGGAGGAAGAGGGACAAATGAGACGAACCTGGTACAAAGAAGGCCAAGGGATCAAATGGGAGGACGAAGATGGACGAATGAGACGAACTTTGTCCAAAGAAGGCCTTCGGATCAAATGGGAGGACGAACTTGGTACAAAGAAGGCCAACGGATCAAATGGGAGGACGAAGATGGACGAACGAGACGAATTTTGTCCAAAGAAGGCCTACGGATCAAATGGGAGGACGAAGATGGACGAACGAGACGAACTTGGTCCAAACAAGGCCTACGGATCAAATGGGAGGACGAAGAGGGAAGAATGAGACGAACTTGGTCCAAAGAATGCCAAGGGATCAAATGGGAGGACGAAGATGGACGAAAGAGACGAACTTGGTCCAAAGAATGCCATTGCATTAAATGGGAGGACGAAGATGGACGAACGAGACGAACTTGGTCCAAAGAAGGGCTACGGATCAAATGGGAGGATGAAGAGGGACGAACGAGATGAACTTGGTCCATAGAAGGCCTACGGATCAAATGGGAGGACGAAGACGGACGAACGAGACGAACATGGTCCAAAGAAGGCCTACGGATCAAATGGGAGGACGAAGAGGGACGAACGAGACGAATTTTGTCCAAAGAAGGCCTACGGATCAAATGGGAGGACGAAGATGGACGAACGAGACGAACTTGGTCCAAACAAGGCCTACGGATCAAATGGGAGGACGAAGAGGGAAGAATGAGACGAACTTGGTCCAAAGAATGCCAAGGGATCAAATGGGAGGACGAAGATGGACGAAAGAGACGAACTTGGTCCAAAGAATGCCATTGCATTAAATGGGAGGACGAAGATGGACGAACGAGACGAACTTGGTCCAAAGAAGGGCTACGGATCAAATGGGAGGATGAAGAGGGACGAACGAGATGAACTTGGTCCATAGAAGGCCTACGGATCAAATGGGAGGACGAAGACGGACGAACGAGACGAACATGGTCCAAAGAAGGCCTACGGATCAAATGGGAGGAGGAAGAGGGACAAATGAGAAGAACTTGGTACAAAGAAGGCCAAGGGATCAAATGGGAGGACGAAGATGGACGAACGAGACGAACTTTGTCTAAAGAAGGCCTACGGATCAAATGGGAGGACGAAGAGGGAAGAACGTGACGAACATGGTCCAAAGAAGACCAAGGGATCAAATGGGAGGACGAAGATGGACGAACGAGACGAACTTTGTCCAAAGAAGGCCTACGGATCAAATGGGAGTACGAAGAGGGAAGAACGAGACGAACTTGGTCCAAGGAATGCCTACGAATCAAATGGGAGGATGAAGAGGGACGAACGAGACGAAGTTTGTCCAAAGAAGGCCTACGGATCAAATGGGAGGACGAAGAGGGACGAACGAGACGAACTTTGTACAAAGAAGGCCTACGGATCAAAGGGGAGGACGAAGATGGACGAACGAGACGAACATGGTCCAAATAAGGCCTACGGATCAAACCGGAGGACGAAGAGGGACGAATGAGACGAAGTTTGTCCAAAGAAGTCCTACGGATCAAATGGGAGGACGAAGTAGGACGAACGAGACGAACTTGGTACAAAGAAGGCTAACGGATCGAACGGTAGGACGAAGATGGACGAACGAGACGAACTTCGTCCAAAGAAGGCCTACGGATCAAATGGGAGGATGAAGATGGACGAACGAGATGAACTTGGTCCAAATAAGGCCTACGGATCAAATGGGAGGACGAAGAGTGACGAACGAGATGAACTTGGTACAAAGAAGGCCAACGGATCAAATGGGAGGACGAAGATGGACGAACGTGACGAACTTGGTCGAAAGAACGCCAACGGATCAAATGGGAGGACGAAGATGGACGAACGAGACGAACTTGGTCCAAAGAAGGCCTACGGATCAAATGGGAGGAGGAAGAGGGACAAATGAGACGAACCTGGTACAAAGAAGGCCAAGGGATCAAATGGGAGGACGAAGATGGACGATTGAGACGAACTTTGTCCAAAGAAGGCCTTCGGATCAAATGGGAGGACGAACTTGGTACAAAGAAGGCCAACGGATCAAATGGGAGGACGAAGATGGACGAACGTGACGAACTTGGTCGAAAGAACGCCAACGGATCAAATGGGAGGACGAAGTGGACGAACGAGACGAACTTGGTCCAAAGAAGGCCTACGGATCAAATGGGAGGAGGAAGAGGGACAAATGAGACGAACCTGGTACAAAGAAGGCCAAGGGATCAAATGGGAGGACGAAGATGGACGAATGAGACGAACTATGTCCAAAGAAGGCCTTCGGATCAAATGGGAGGACGAACTTGGTACAAAGAAGGCCAACGGATCAAATGGGAGGACGAAGATGGACGAACGAGACTAACTTGGTTCAAAGAATGCCAACGAATCAAATGGGAGGATGAAGAGGGACGAACGAGACGAACATGGTACAAAGAAGGCCAACGAATCAAATGGTAGGACGAAGATGGACGAACGTGACGAACATGGTACAAAGAAGGCCAACGAATCAAATGGTAGGACGAAGATGGACGAACGTGACGAACTTGGTCCAAAGAATGCCAATGGATCAAATGGGAGGACGAATACGGACGAACGAGACGAAATTGGTCCAAAGAAGGCCTACGGATCAAATGGGAGGACAAAGAGGGAAGAACGAGACGAACTTGGTCCAAAGAATGCCAACGGATCAAATGGGAGGACGAAGATGGACGAACGGGACGAACATGGTACAAAGAAGGCCAACGGATCAAATGGGAGGACGAAGATGGACGAACGAGACGAACTTGGTCCAAAGATTGCCAACGGATCAAATGGGAGGACGAAGATGGACGAACGACACGAACATGGTCCAAAGAAAGCGTACGGATCAAATGGGAGGACGAAGAGGGACGAACGAGATGATGTTTGTCCAAAGAAGTCCTACGGATCAAATGGAACGACGAAGATGGACGAACGAGACGAACCTGGTCCAAATAAGGCCAATGGATCAAAAGGGAGGACGAAGATGGACGAACGAGACGAACTTGGTACAAAGAAGGCCAACGGATCAAATGGGAGGACGAAGATGGACGAACGAGACGAACTTGGTCCAAACAAGGCCTACGGATTAAATGGGAGGACGAAGAGGGAAGAACGAGACGAACTTGGTCCAAAGAATGCCAACGGATCGAATGGGAGGACGAAGAGGGACGAACGAGACGAACTTGTTACAAAGAAGGCCTACGGATCAAATGGAAGGACGAAGATGGACGAACAAGACGAACATGGTCCAAAGAATGCCAATGCGTCAAATGGGAGGACAAAGATGGACGAACGAGATGAACTTGGTCCAAAGAAGGCCTACGGATCAAATGCGAGGAGGAAGTGGGACAAATGAGACGAACTTGGTACGAAGACGGCCAAGGGATCAAATGGGAGGACGAAGATGGACGAACGAGATGAACTTGGTCCAAAGAAGGCCTACGGATCAAATGGGAGGAGGAAGAGGGACAAATGAGACGAACTAGGTACGAAGAAGGCCAAGGGATCAAATGGGAGGACGAAGATGGACGAACGAGACGAACTTTGTCCAAAGAAGGCCTACGGATCAAATGGGAGGACGAAGATGGACGAACGAGACGAACTTTGTCCAAAGAAGGCCTACGGATCAAATGGGAGGACGAAGAGGGAAGAATGAGACGAACTTGGTCCAAAGAATGCCAAGGGATCAAATGGGAGGACGAAGATGGACGAAAGAGACGAACTTGGTCCAAAGAATGCCATTGCATTAAATGGGAGGACGAAGATGGACGAACGAGACGAACTTGGTCCAAAGAAGGGCTACGGATCAAATGGGAGGATGAAGAGGGACGAACGAGATGAACTTGGTCCATAGAAGGCCTACGGATCAAATGGGAGGACGAAGACGGACGAACGAGACGAACATGGTCCAAAGAAGGCCTACGGATCAAATGGGAGGAGCAAGAGGGACAAATGAGAAGAACTTGGTACAAAGAAGGCCAAGGGATCAAATGGGAGGACGAAGATGGACGAACGAGACGAACTTTGTCTAAAGAAGGCCTACGGATCAAATGGGAGGACGAAGAGGGAAGAACGTGACGAACATGGTCCAAAGAAGACCAAGGGATCAAATGGGAGGACGAAGATGGACGAACGAGACGAACTTTGTCCAAAGAAGGCCTACGGATCAAATGGGAGTACGAAGAGGGAAGAACGAGACGAACTTGGTCCAAGGAATGCCTACGAATCAAATGGGAGGATGAAGAGGGACGAACGAGACGAAGTTTGTCCAAAGAAGGCCTACGGATCAAATGGGAGGACGAAGAGGGACGAACGAGACGAACTTTGTACAAAGAAGGCCTACGGATCAAAGGGGAGGACGAAGATGGACGAACGAGACGAACATGGTCCAAATAAGGCCTACGGATCAAACCGGAGGACGAAGAGGGACGAATGAGACGAAGTTTGTCCAAAGAAGTCCTACGGATCAAATGGGAGGACGAAGTGGGACGAACGAGACGAACTTGGTACAAAGAAGGCTAACGGATCGAACGGTAGGACGAAGATGGACGAACGAGACGAACTTCGTCCAAAGAAGGCCTACGGATCAAATGGGAGGATGAAGATGGACGAACGAGATGAACTTGGTCCAAATAAGGCCTACGGATCAAATGGGAGGACGAAGAGTGACGAACGAGATGAACTTGGTACAAAGAAGGCCAACGGATCAAATGGGAGGACGAAGATGGACGAACGTGACGAACTTGGTCGAAAGAACGCCAACGGATCAAATGGGAGGACGAAGATGGACGAACGAGACGAACTTGGTCCAAAGAAGGCCTACGGATCAAATGGGAGGAGGAAGAGGGACAAATGAGACGAACCTGGTACAAAGAAGGCCAAGGGATCAAATGGGAGGACGAAGATGGACGATTGAGACGAACTTTGTCCAAAGAAGGCCTTCGGATCAAATGGGAGGACGAACTTGGTACAAAGAAGGCCAACGGATCAAATGGGAGGACGAAGATGGACGAACGTGACGAACTTGGTCGAAAGAACGCCAACGGATCAAATGGGAGGACGAAGTGGACGAACGAGACGAACTTGGTCCAAAGAAGGCCTACGGATCAAATGGGAGGAGGAAGAGGGACAAATGAGACGAACCTGGTACAAAGAAGGCCAAGGGATCAAATGGGAGGACGAAGATGGACGAATGAGACGAACTTTGTCCAAAGAAGGCCTTCGGATCAAATGGGAGGACGAACTTGGTACAAAGAAGGCCAACGGATCAAATGGGAGGACGAAGATGGACGAACGAGACTAACTTGGTTCAAAGAATGCCAACGAATCAAATGGGAGGATGAAGAGGGACGAACGAGACGAACATGGTACAAAGAAGGCCAACGAATCAAATGGTAGGACGAAGATGGACGAACGTGACGAACATGGTACAAAGAAGGCCAACGAATCAAATAGTAGGACGAAGATGGACGAACGTGACGAACTTGGTCCAAAGAATGCCAATGGATCAAATGGGAGGACGAATACGGACGAACGATACGAAATTGGTCCAAAGAAGGCCTACGGATCAAATGGGAGGACAAAGAGGGAAGAACGAGACGAACTTGGTCCAAAGAATGCCAACGGATCAAATGGGAGGACGAAGATGGACGAACGGGACGAACATGGTACAAAGAAGGCCAACGGATCAAATGGGAGGACGAAGATGGACGAACGAGACGAACTTGGTCCAAAGATTGCCAACGGATCAAATGGGAGGACGAAGATGGACGAACGACACGAACATGGTCCAAAGAAAGCGTACGGATCAAATGGGAGGACGAAGAGGGACGAACGAGATGATGTTTGTCCAAAGAAGTCCTACGGATCAAATGGAACGACGAAGATGGACGAACGAGACGAACCTGGTCCAAATAAGGCCAATGGATCAAATGGGAGGACAAAGATGGACGAACGAGACGAACTTGGTACAAAGAAGGCCAACGGATCAAATGGGAGGACGAAGATGGACGAACGAGACGAACTTGGTCCAAACAAGGCCTACGGATTAAATGGGAGGACGAAGAGGGAAGAACGAGACGAACTTGGTCCAAAGAATGCCAACGGATCGAATGGGAGGACGAAGAGGGACGAACGAGACGAACTTGTTACAAAGAAGGCCTACGGATCAAATGGAAGGACGAAGATGGACGAAAAAGACGAACATGGTCCAAAGAATGCCAATGCGTCAAATGGGAGGACAAAGATGGACGAACGAGATGAACTTGGTCCAAAGAAGGCCTACGGATCAAATGCGAGGAGGAAGAGGGACAAATGAGACGAACTTGGTACGAAGACGGCCAAGGGATCAAATGGGAGGACGAAGATGGACGAACGAGATGAACTTGGTCCAAAGAAGGCCTACGGATCAAATGGGAGGAGGAAGAGGGACAAATGAGACGAACTAGGTACGAAGAAGGCCAAGGGATCAAATGGGAGGACGAAGATGGACGAACGAGACGAACTTTGTCCAAAGAAGGCCTACGGATCAAATGGGAGGACGAAGATGGACGAACGAGACGAACTTTGTCCAAAGAAGGCCTACGGATCAAATGGGAGGACGAAGAGGGAAGAATGAGACGAACTTGGTCCAAAGAATGCCAAGGGATCAAATGGGAGGACGAAGATGGACGAAAGAGACGAACTTGGTCCAAAGAATGCCATTGCATTAAATGGGAGGACGAAGATGGACGAACGAGACGAACTTGGTCCAAAGAAGGGCTACGGATCAAATGGGAGGATGAAGAGGGACGAACGAGATGAACTTGGTCCATAGAAGGCCTACGGATCAAATGGGAGGACGAAGACGGACGAACGAGACGAACATGGTCCAAAGAAGGCCTACGGATCAACTGGGAGGAGGAAGAGGGACAAATGAGAAGAACTTGGTACAAACAAGGCCAAGGGATCAAATGGGAGGACGAAGATGGACGAACGAGACGAACTTTGTCTAAAGAAGGCCTACGGATCAAATGGGAGGACGAAGAGGGAAGAACGTGACGAACATGGTCCAAAGAAGACCAAGGGATCAAATGGGAGGACGAAGATGGACGAACGAGACGAACTTTGTCCAAAGAAGGCCTACGGATCAAATGGGAGTACGAAGAGGGAAGAACGAGACGAACTTGGTCCAAGGAATGCCTACGAATCAAATGGGAGGATGAAGAGGGACGAACGAGACGAAGTTTGTCCAAAGAAGGCCTACGGATCAAATGGGAGGACGAAGAGGGACGAACGAGACGAACTTTGTACAAAGAAGGCCTACGGATCAAAGGGGAGGACAAAGATGGACGAACGAGACGAACATGGTCCAAATAAGGCCTACGGATCAAACCGGAGGACGAAGAGGGACGAACGAGACGAAGTTTGTCCAAAGAAGGCCTTCGGATCAAATGGGACGACGAACTTGGTACAAAGAAGGCCAACGGATCAAATGGGAGGACGAAGATGGACGAACGAGACTAACTTGGTTCAAAGAATGCCAACGAATCAAATGGGAGGATGAAGAGGGACGAACGAGACGAACATGGTACAAAGAAGGCCAACGAATCAAATGGTAGGACGAAGATGGACGAACGTGACGAACATGGTACAAAGAAGGCCAACGAATCAAATAGTAGGACGAAGATGGACGAACGTGACGAACTTGGTCCAAAGAATGCCAATGGATCAAATGGGAGGACGAATACGGACGAACGATACGAAATTGGTCCAAAGAAGGCCTACGGATCAAATGGGAGGACAAAGAGGGAAGAACGAGACGAACTTGGTCCAAAGAATGCCAACGGATCAAATGGGAGGACGAAGATGGACGAACGGGACGAACATGGTACAAAGAAGGCCAACGGATCAAATGGGAGGACGAAGATGGACGAACGAGACGAACTTGGTCCAAAGATTGCCAACGGATCAAATGGGAGGACGAAGATGGACGAACGACACGAACATGGTCCAAAGAAAGCGTACGGATCAAATGGGAGGACGAAGAGGGACGAACGAGATGATGTTTGTCCAAAGAAGTCCTACGGATCAAATGGAACGACGAAGATGGACGAACGAGACGAACCTGGTCCAAATAAGGCCAATGGATCAAATGGGAGGACGAAGATGGACGAACGAGACGAACTTGGTACAAAGAAGGCCAACGGATCAAATGGGAGGACGAAGATGGACGAACGAGACGAACTTGGTCCAAACAAGGCCTACGGATTAAATGGGAGGACGAAGAGGGAAGAACGAGACGAACTTGGTCCAAAGAATGCCAACGGATCGAATGGGAGGACGAAGAGGGACGAACGAGACGAACTTGTTACAAAGAAGGCCTACGGATCAAATGGAAGGACGAAGATGGACGAAAAAGACGAACATGGTCCAAAGAATGCCAATGCGTCAAATGGGAGGACAAAGATGGACGAACGAGATGAACTTGGTCCAAAGAAGGCCTACGGATCAAATGCGAGGAGGAAGTGGGACAAATGAGACGAACTTGGTACGAAGACGGCCAAGGGATCAAATGGGAGGACGAAGATGGACGAACGAGATGAACTTGGTCCAAAGAAGGCCTACGGATCAAATGGGAGGAGGAAGAGGGACAAATGAGACGAACTAGGTACGAAGAAGGCCAAGGGATCAAATGGGAGGACGAAGATGGACGAACGAGACGAACTTTGTCCAAAGAAGGCCTACGGATCAAATGGGAGGACGAAGATGGACGAACGAGACGAACTTTGTCCAAAGAAGGCCTACGGATCAAATGGGAGGACGAAGAGGGAAGAATGAGACGAACTTGGTCCAAAGAATGCCAAGGGATCAAATGGGAGGACGAAGATGGACGAAAGAGACGAACTTGGTCCAAAGAATGCCATTGCATTAAATGGGAGGACGAAGATGGACGAACGAGACGAACTTGGTCCAAAGAAGGGCTACGGATCAAATGGGAGGATGAAGAGGGACGAACGAGATGAACTTGGTCCATAGAAGGCCTACGGATCAAATGGGAGGACGAAGACGGACGAACGAGACGAACATGGTCCAAAGAAGGCCTACGGATCAACTGGGAGGAGGAAGAGGGACAAATGAGAAGAACTTGGTACAAACAAGGCCAAGGGATCAAATGGGAGGACGAAGATGGACGAACGAGACGAACTTTGTCTAAAGAAGGCCTACGGATCAAATGGGAGGACGAAGAGGGAAGAACGTGACGAACATGGTCCAAAGAAGACCAAGGGATCAAATGGGAGGACGAAGATGGACGAACGAGACGAACTTTGTCCAAAGAAGGCCTACGGATCAAATGGGAGTACGAAGAGGGAAGAACGAGACGAACTTGGTCCAAGGAATGCCTACGAATCAAATGGGAGGATGAAGAGGGACGAACGAGACGAAGTTTGTCCAAAGAAGGCCTACGGATCAAATGGGAGGACGAAGAGGGACGAACGAGACGAACTTTGTACAAAGAAGGCCTACGGATCAAAGGGGAGGACGAAGATGGACGAACGAGACGAACATGGTCCAAATAAGGCCTACGGATCAAACCGGAGGACGAAGAGGGACGAACGAGACGAAGTTTGTCCAAAGAAGTCCTACGGATCAAATGGGAGGACGAAGTGGGACGAACGAGACGAACTTGGTACAAAGAAGGCTAACGGATCGAACGGTAGGACGAAGATGGACGAACGAGACGAACTTCGTCCAAAGAAGGCCTACGGATCAAATGGGAGGATGAAGATGGACGAACGAGATGAACTTGGTCCAAATAAGGCCTACGGATCAAATGGGAGGACGAAGAGTGACGAACGAGATGAACTTGGTACAAAGAAGGCCAACGGATCAAATGGGAGGACGAAGATGGACGAACGTGACGAACTTGGTCGAAAGAACGCCAACGGATCAAATGGGAGGACGAAGATGGACGAACGAGACGAACTTGGTCCAAAGAAGGCCTACGGATCAAATGGGAGGAGGAAGAGGGACAAATGAGACGAACCTGGTACAAAGAAGGCCAAGGGATCAAATGGGAGGACGAAGATGGACGATTGAGACGAACTTTGTCCAAAGAAGGCCTTCGGATCAAATGGGAGGACGAACTTGGTACAAAGAAGGCCAACGGATCAAATGGGAGGACGAAGATGGACGAACGTGACGAACTTGGTCGAAAGAACGCCAACGGATCAAATGGGAGGACGAAGTGGACGAACGAGACGAACTTGGTCCAAAGAAGGCCTACGGATCAAATGGGAGGAGGAAGAGGGACAAATGAGACGAACCTGGTACAAAGAAGGCCAAGGGATCAAATGGGAGGACGAAGATGGACGAATGAGACGAACTTTGTCCAAAGAAGGCCTTCGGATCAAATGGGAGGACGAACTTGGTACAAAGAAGGCCAACGGATCAAATGGGAGGACGAAGATGGACGAACGAGACTAACTTGGTTCAAAGAATGCCAACGAATCAAATGGGAGGATGAAGAGGGACGAACGAGACGAACATGGTACAAAGAAGGCCAACGAATCAAATGGTAGGACGAAGATGGACGAACGTGACGAACATGGTACAAAGAAGGCCAACGAATCAAATGGTAGGACGAAGATGGACGAACGTGACGAACTTGGTCCAAAGAATGCCAATGGATCAAATGGGAGGACGAATACGGACGAACGAGACGAAATTGGTCCAAAGAAGGCCTACGGATCAAATGGGAGGACAAAGAGGGAAGAACGAGACGAACTTGGTCCAAAGAATGCCAACGGATCAAATGGGAGGACGAAGATGGACGAACGGGACGAACATGGTACAAAGAAGGCCAACGGATCAAATGGGAGGACGAAGATGGACGAACGAGACGAACTTGGTCCAAAGATTGCCAACGGATCAAATGGGAGGACGAAGATGGACGAACGACACGAACATGGTCCAAAGAAAGCGTACGGATCAAATGGGAGGACGAAGAGGGACGAACGAGATGATGTTTGTCCAAAGAAGTCCTACGGATCAAATGGAACGACGAAGATGGACGAACGAGACGAACCTGGTCCAAATAAGGCCAATGGATCAAATGGGAGGACGAAGATGGACGAACGAGACGAACTTGGTACAAAGAAGGCCAACGGATCAATTGGGAGGACGAAGATGGACGAACGAGACGAACTTGGTCCAAACAAGGCCTACGGATTAAATGGGAGGACGAAGAGGGAAGAACGAGACGAACTTGGTCCAAAGAATGCCAACGGATCGAATGGGAGGACGAAGAGGGACGAACGAGACGAACTTGTTACAAAGAAGGCCTACGGATCAAATGGAAGGACGAAGATGGACGAACAAGACGAACATGGTCCAAAGAAGGCCTACGGATCAAATGGGAGGACAAAGATGGACGAACGAGATGAACTTGGTCCAAAGAAGGCCTACGGATCAAATGCGAGGAGGAAGTGGGACAAATGAGACGAACTTGGTACGAAGACGGCCAAGGGATCAAATGGGAGGACGAAGATGGACGAACGAGATGAACTTGGTCCAAAGAAGGCCTACGGATCAAATGGGAGGAGGAAGAGGGACAAATGAGACGAACTAGGTACGAAGAAGGCCAAGGGATCAAATGGGAGGACGAAGATGGACGAACGAGACGAACTTTGTCCAAAGAAGGCCTACGGATCAAATGGGAGGACGAAGATGGACGAACGAGACGAACTTTGTCCAAAGAAGGCCTACGGATCAAATGGGAGGACGAAGAGGGAAGAATGAGACGAACTTGGTCCAAAGAATGCCAAGGGATCAAATGGGAGGACGAAGATGGACGAAAGAGACGAACTTGGTCCAAAGAATGCCATTGCATTAAATGGGAGGACGAAGATGGACGAACGAGACGAACTTGGTCCAAAGAAGGGCTACGGATCAAATGGGAGGATGAAGAGGGACGAACGAGATGAACTTGGTCCATAGAAGGCCTACGGATCAAATGGGAGGACGAAGACAGACGAACGAGACGAACATGGTCCAAAGAAGGCCTACGGATCAAATGGGAGGAGGAAGAGGGACAAATGAGAAGAACTTGGTACAAAGAAGGCCAAGGGATCAAATGGGAGGACGAAGATGGACGAACGAGACGAACTTTGTCTAAAGAAGGCCTACGGATCAAATGGGAGGACGAAGAGGGAAGAACGTGACGAACATGGTCCAAAGAAGACCAAGGGATCAAATGGGAGGACGAAGATGGACGAACGAGACGAACTTTGTCCAAAGAAGGCCTACGGATCAAATGGGAGTACGAAGAGGGAAGAACGAGACGAACTTGGTCCAAGGAATGCCTACGAATCAAATGGGAGGATGAAGAGGGACGAACGAGACGAACATGGTACAAAGAAGGCAACCGGATCAAATGGGAGGACGAAGATGGACGAACGAGACGAACTCGGTCCAAAGAATGCCAACGGATCAAATGGGAGGACGAAGATGGACGAACGAGACGAACTTGGTCCAAAGAAGGCCTATGGATCAAATGGGAGGACGAATAGGGACGAACGAGACGAAGTTTGTCCAAAGAAGGTCTACGGATCAAATGGGAGGATAAAGAGGGAAGAACGAGACGAACTTGGTCCAAAGAATGCCAACGGATCAAATGGGAGGACGAAGAGGGACGAACGAGACGAACATGGTACAAAGAAGGCGAACGGATCAAATGGGAGGACGAAGATGGACGTACGAGACGAACTTGGTCCAAAGAATGCCAACGGATCAAATGGAGGACGAAGATGGACGAACGAGACGAACTTGGTCCAAAGAAGGCCTGCGGATCAAATGGGAGGACGAAGAGGGACGAACGAGACGAAGTTTGTCCAAAGAAGGCCTACGGATCAAATGGGAGGACGAAGATGGACGAACGAGACGAACTTGGTCCAAACAAGGCCTACGGATCAAATGGGAGGACGAAGAGGGAAGAACGAGATGAACTTGGTCCAAAGAGTGCCAACGGATCAAATGGGAGGACGAAGATGGAGGAACGTGACAAACTTGGTCCAAAGAATGCCAACGGGTCAAATGGGAGGACGAAGATGGACGAACGAGATGAACTAGGTCCAAAGAAGGCCTACGGATTAAATGGGAGGAAGAAAAGGGACAAATGAGACGAACTTGGTACGAAGAAGGCCAAGGGATCAAATGGGAGGACGAAGATGGACGAACGAGACGAACTTTGTCCAAAGAAGGCCAACGGATCAAATGGGAGGACGAAGATGGACGAACGAGACGAACTTTGTCCAAAGAAGGCCTACGGATCAAATGGGAGGACGAAGAGGGAAGAACGAGACGAACTTGGTCCAAAGAATGCCAAGGGATCAAATGGGAGGACGAAGATGGACGAACGAGACGAACTTGGTCCAAAGAATGCCATTGCATTAAATGGGAGGACGAAGATGGACGAACGAGACGAATTTGGTCCAAAGAAGGCCTACGGATCAAATGGGAGGATGAAGAGGACGAGCGAGATGAACTTGGTCCAAAGAAGTCCTACTGATCAAATGGGAGGAGGAAGAGGGACAAATGAGACGAACTTGGTACGAAGAAGGCCAAGGGATCAAATGGGATGATGAAGATGGACGAACAAGACGAACTTTGTCCAAAGAAGGCCTACGGATCAAATGGGAGGATGAAGATAGACGAAGATGGACGAACGAGACGAACTTGGTCCAAAGAAGGCCTACGGATCAAATGGGATGATGAAGATAGACAAGCAAGACGGACTTTGTTCAAAGAAGGCCTACGGATCAAATGGGAGGACGAAGATGGACGAACGAGATGAACTTGGTCCAAATAAGGACTACGGATCAAACGGGAGGACGAAGAGGGACTAACGAGACGAAGTTTGTCCAAAGAAGGCCTACGGATCAAATGGGAGGACGAAGAGGGACGAACGAGACGAACTTTGTAGAAAGAAGGCCTACGGATCAAATGGGAGGACGAAGTGGGACGAACGAGACGAACTTGGCACAAAGAAGGCTAACGGATCAAACGGCAGGACGAACGAGACGAACTTCGTCCAAAGAATGCCTACGGATCAAATGGGAGGATGAAGATGGACGAACGAGACGAACTTGGTCCAAATAAGGCCTACGGATCAAATGGGAGGAAGAAGAGTGACGAACGAGACGAACTTGGTACAAAGAAGGCCAACGGATCAAATGGGTGGACGAAGATGGACGAACGTGACGAACTTGGTTGAAAGAATGCCAACGGATCAAATGGGAGAACGAACTTGGTACAAAGAAGGCCAACGGATCAAATTGGAGGAAGAATATGGACGAACGTGACGAACATGGTCGAAAGAATGCCAACGGATCAAATGGGAGGACGAAGATGGACGAACGAGACTAACTTGGTTCAAAGAATGCAAGGAATGAAATGGGAGGATGAATATGGACGAACGGATCAAATGGGAGGACAAAGAGGGAAGAATGAGGCGAACTTGGTCCAAAGAATGCCAATGGATCAAATGGGAGGACGAAGAGGGACGAACGGGACGAACATGGTACAAAGAAGGCCAACAGATCAAATGGGAGGACGAAGATGGACGAACGAGACGAACTTGGTCCAAAGAATGCCAACGGATCAAATGGGAGGACGAAGATGGATGAACGAGACGAACTTGGTCCAAAGAATGCCAACGGATCGAATGGGAGGACGAAGATGAACTTGTTACAAAGTAGGCCTACGGATCAAATGGAAGGACGAAGATGGACGAACGAGACGAACTTGGTCCAAAGAAGGGCTACGGATCAAATGGGAGGACGAAGAGGGACGAATGAGACGAAGTGTGTCCAAAGAAGGCCTACGGATCAAATGGAAGGACAAAGAGGGAAGAACGAGACGAACTTGGTCCAAAGAATGCCAACGGATCAAATGGGAGGACGAAGATGGACGAACGAGACGAACTTGGTCCAAAGAAGGCCTACGGATTAAATGGGAGGACGAAGAGGGACGAACGAGACGAAGTTTGTCCAAAGAAGGCCTACGGATCAAATGGGAGGACGAAGATGGACGAATGAGACGAACTTGGTCCAAACAAGGCCAACGGATCAAATAGGATGATGAAGAGGGAAGAACGAGACGAACTTGGTCCAAAGAATGCCAACGGATCAAATGGGAGGACGAAGATGGACGAACGTGACGAACTTGCTTCAAAGAATACCAACGGATCAAATGGGGGGACGAAGATGGACGAACGAGATGAACTTGGTCCAAAGAAGGCCAAGGGATCAAATGGGAGGACGAAGATGGACGAACAAGACGAACTTTGTCCAAAGAAGGCCTACGGATCAAATGGGAGGAGGAAGAGGGACAAATGAGATGAACTAGGTACGAAGAAGGCCAAGGGATCAAATGGGAGGACGAAGATGGACGAACGAGACGAACTTTGTCCAAAGTAGGCCTACGGATCAAATGGGAGGACGAAGATGAACGAACGAGAAGAACTTGGTCCAAAGAAGGCCTACGGATCAAATGGGAGGAGGAAGAGGGACAAATGAGATGAACTAGGTACGAAGAAGGCCAAGGGATCAAATGGGAGGACGAAGATGGACGAACGAGACGAACTTTGTCCAAAGTAGGCCTACGGATCAAATGGGAGGACGAACGAGACGAACTTTGTTCAAAGAAGGCCTACGGATCAAATGGGAGGACGAAGATGGACGAACGAGACGAACTTGGTCCAAATAAGGCCTACGGATCAAACGGGAGGACGAAGAGGGACTAACGAGACGAAGTTTGTCGAAAGAAGGCCTACGGATCAAATGGGAGGACGAAGAGGGACGAACGAGACGAAGTTTGTCCAAAGAAGGCCTACGGATCAAATGGGAGGACGAAGAGGGACGAACGAGACGAACTTTGTAGAAAGAAGGCCTACGGATCAAATGGGAGGACGAAGATGGACGAACGAGACGAACTTTGTCCTAAGAAGGCCTACGGATCAAATGGGAGGACGAAGACGAACGAACGAGAAGAACTTGGTCCAAAGAAGGCCTACGGATCAAATGGGAGGAAGAAGATGGACGAACGAGACGAACTTGGTCCAAATAAGGCCTACGGATCAAATGGGAGGACGAAGAGTGACGAACGAGACGAACTTGGTACAAAGAAGGCCAACGGATCAAATGGGAGGACGAAGATGGACGAACGTGACGAACTTGGTCGAAGGAATGCCAACGGATCAAATGGGAGGACGAACTTGGTACAAAGAAGGCCAACGGATCAAATGGGAGGACGAAGATGGACGAACGTGACGAACTTGGTCCAAACAAGGCCTATGGATTAAATGGGAGGACGAAGAGGGAAGAACGAGACGAACTTGGTCCAAAGAATGCCAACGGATCGAATGGGAGGACGAAGATGGACGAACGAGACGAACTTGGTCCAAAGAAGGGCTACGGATCAAATGGGAGGACGAAGAGGGACGAACAAGACGAAGTCTGTCCAAAGAAGGCCTACGGATCAAATGGGAGGACAAAGAGGGAAGAACGAGACGAACTTGGTCCAAAGAATGCCAACGGATCAAATGGGAGGACGAAGATGGACGAACGAGACGAACTTGGTCCAATGAAGGCCTACGGATTAAATGGGAGGACGAAGAGGGACGAACGAGACGAAGTTTGTCCAAAGAAGGCCTACGGATCAAATGGGAGGACGAAGATGGACGAATGAGACGAACTTGGTCCAAACAAGGACAACGGATCAAATAGGAGGACGAAGAGGGAAGAACGAGACGAACTTGGTCCAAAGAATGCCAACGGATCAAATGGGAGGACGAAGATGGACGAACGAGACGAACTTGGTCCAAAGAATGCCAACGGATCGAATGGGAGGACGAAGAGGGACGAACGAGACGAACTTGTTACAAAGTAGGCCTACGGATCAAATGGAAGGACGAAGATGGACGAACGAGACGAACTTGGTCCAAAGAAGGGCTACGGATCAAATGGGAGGACGAAGAGGGACGAACGAGACGAAGTCTATCCAAAGAAGGCCTACGGATCAAATGGGAGGACAAAGAGGGAAGAACGAGACGAACTTGGTCCAAAGAATGCCAACGGATCAAATGGGAGGACGAAGATGGACGAACGAGACGAAATTGGTCCAAAGAAGGCCTACGGATTAAATGGGAGGACGAAGAGGGACGAACGAGACGAAGTTTGTCCAAAGAAGGCCTACGGATCAAATGGGAGGACGAAGATGGACGAACGAGACGAACTTGGTCCAAACAAGGCCAACGGATCAAATAGGAGGACGAAGAGGGAAGAACGAGACGAACTTGGTCCAAAGAATGCCAACGGATCAAATGGGAGGACGAAGATGGACGAACGTGACGAACTTGCTCCAAAGAATACCAACGGATCAAATGGGAGGACGAAGATGGACGAACGAGATGAACTTGGTCCAAAGAAGGCCAAGGGATCAAATGGGAGGACGAAGATGGACGAACAAGACGAACTTTGTCCAAAGAAGGCCTACGGATCAAATGGGAGGAGGAAGAGGGACAAATGAGATGAACTAGGTACGAAGAAGGCCAAGGGATCAAATGGGAGGACGAAGATGGACGAACGAGACGAACTTTGTCCAAAGAAGGCCTACGGATCAAATGGGAGGACGAACGAGACGAACTTTGTTGAAAGAAGGCCTACGGATCAAATGGGAGGACGAAGATGGACGAACGAGACGAACTTGGTCCAAATAAGGCCTACGGATCAAACGGGAGGACGAAGAGGGACTAACAAGACGAAGTTTGTCGAAAGAAGGCCTACGGATCAAATGGGAGGACGAAGTGGGACGAACGAGACGAACTTTGTAGAAAGAAGGCCTACGGATCAAATGGGAGGACGAAGTGGGACGAACGAGACGAACTTGGTACAAAGAAGGCTAACGGATCAAACGGCAGGACGAAGATGGACGAACGAGACGAACTTCGTCCAAAGAATGCCTACGGATCAAATGGGAGGAAGAAGATGGACGAACGAGACGAACTTGGTCCAAATAAGGCCTACGGATCAAATGGGAGGACGATGAGTGACGAACGAGACGAACTTGGTACAAAGAAGGCCAACGGATCAAATGGGAGGACGAAGATGGACGAACGTGACGAACTTGGTCCAAACAAGGCCTATGGATTAAATGGGAGGACGAATAGGGAAGAACGAGACGAACTTGGTCCAAAGAATGCCAACGGATCGAATGGGAGGACGAAGAGGGACGAACGAGACGAACTTGTTACAAAGAAGGCCTACGGATCAAATGGAAGGACGAAGATGGATGAACAAGACGAACTTGGTCCAAAGAATGCCAACGGATCAAACAGGAGGACGAAGATGGACGAACGAGACGAACTTGGACCAAAGAAGGGCTACGGATCAAATGGGAGGACGAAGAGGGACGAACAAGACGAAGTCTGTACAAAGAAGGCCTACGGATCAAATGGGAGGACAAAGAGTGATGAGGACATGGAGGTCCAAGAAGCCATTCAAAGCCTAGGAGGCCCAATGACTAGGGCAATGTCAAGAAGGGCGCAAGAAGGCTTAGTCCAATTTATGACTAAGACAATTGCGAACATGGGCAAAGATGTAATTGCACCAAAAACCATGCTTGTCATACAAGACATGGAGGAGGCGCAACATGCATAACCAGCCAGCCAAGTTATCTTGTTTTAAATAAAGTGCATGTGACCAATTGATTTATTTGGGACCAAAGCACTAAGTGTTTAATTCCTTGATTTATTTTTTGTGTGTTTAATCCACTTTAAGTGGTTACATGAATAAAGGCAAGAGGAAGGCATGGTGGGCGCATAAAGGCAAGGGAGACAAAGAAGTCATGGCAATCAAGACCAAGGCATGAATGCTCCAACATCACAATCAAAATGTAACAGCCACATGTTTAATTTCAATCAAGAGGGTGGCTGCATTAAGAAGGTGGGGCGCTGCACTTCATGGCTGGATAACAGCCAAATCAATTGGCTCTCTTGGGATTCCTTGCACCATTAGTGAGGGACTTGAAGAACAATCAAAGAGGGCATCCAAGAGAAGGAAGAGGGGCGCATTTCTGATGGCTGGACAGCAGCCATATTCATGGCTTCTCATTGGATTCCTTGCACATTAAAAAGCTAGGGAGCAGCCATATAATTACATGTAATTGCCTTGTAATTGCTTGATTAATTCTAGCCTAGGATTCCTTGGATTTTGGGCGCATAGAAGGGGCTGGTTGGCAGCCATCTGATTGCTTGTAATTGCTCCTTAATGAGCACCTAGGATTCCTTGTAAGCCTTGAAAGGCATAGCCCAAGTCAGCACTTGTAATTCAGACCAGCTCCCTCCCTATATAAAGGGGCGCATGGCACATGGAAATGCAACTTTGATTTTGAGCAAAAACATTACCTTGTGTAATTGAGTCCTTACTCTTTGGTTCTGGATTGAACCAGACTTTGATCTTACCAAGAATCCTTTCTTGTGGTGATCCTCATTTCCATAGGCTTATCCTTGTCTTGGATTAGACCAAGGTGGCGCCCCTTGCCTCCCATCCATTCTTCTTGTTCCTTGCTTCCTAAATTGCTCTCTTGTTTGCTTGTTATAACAAGAACTCTTAATTCTCACTTCCTTTTTGTTCACTTGTTCTTATTCTGTTCACTAGTTTCTTGTTAAAATAAGAACCATCCTTTCTTGCTTTTCTTTCTTAAAGATTGAAAATCACAAGTTCTTAGTCACAACCAGAATCTAAGTGGTGAATTCAAGTCATTGGCCAAGTTGTTACAACAAGGAGGCCATCATTTGGCATCAAAGCTTTGGTTCGAATTGTTACAAAAAGAAACCCAGGTTTATCTAATCTTATCTTTGTGTTCTGATTTCTTGTTTTTGAAAAAAAAAAAAAGGCTGCGAAAATTCAAAAGAAAAAATGGTACAAAGAAGGCCTACGGATCAAATGGGAGGACGAAGATGGACGAACGAGACGAACTTGGTCCAAATAAGGTCTACGGATCAAACGGGACGACGAAGAGGGACGAACCAGACGAAGCTTCTCCAAAGAAGGCCTACGGATCAAACGGGAGGACGAAGAGAGACGAACGAGATGAACTTTGTACAAAGAAGGCCTACGGATCAAATGGGAGGACAAAGAAGGCTAACGGATCAAACGGCACGACGAAGATGGACGAACGAGACGAACTTCATCCAAAGAAGGCCTACGGATCAAATGGGAGGAGGAAGATGGACGAAGATGGACGAACGAGACGAACTTGGTCCAAAGAAGGCCTACAGATCAAATGGGAGGAGGAAGAGGGACAAATGAGACGAACTTGGTACAAAGAAAGCCAAGGGATCAAATGGGAGGACGAAGATGAACGAATGAGACGAACTTTGTCCCAAGAAGGCCTTCGGATCAAATGGGAGGACGAACTTGGTACAAAGAAGGCCAGCGGATCAAATGGGAGGACAAAGATGGAGGAACGTGACGAACTTGGTCGAAAGAATGCCAACGGATCAAATGGGTGGACGAAGATGGACGAACGAGACGAACTTGGTCCAAAGAATGCCAACGGATCAAATGGGAGGACGAGAATATGGACGAACGAGACGAACTTGGTCCAAAGAAGGCCTACGGATCAAATGGGAGTACGAAGAGGGACGAACGAGACAAAGTTTGTCCAAAGAAGGCCTTCGGATCAAATGGGAGGACAAAGAGGGAAGAACGAGACGAACATGGTCCAAAGAATGCCAACGAATCAAATGGGAGGATGAAGAGGACGAACGAGACGAACATGGAACAAAGAAGGCCAACAGATCAAATGGGAGGACGAAGATGGACGAACGAGACGAACTTCGTCCAAAGAATGCCAACGGATGAAATGGGAGGACGAAGATGGACGAACGAGACGAACATGGTCCAAAGAAGGCGTACGGATCAAATGGGAGGACGAAGAGGGACGAACGAGACGAACTTGGTCCAAACAAGGCCTACGGATCAAATGGGAGGACGAAGAGGGAAGAACTAGACGAACTTGGTCCAAAGAATGCCAACGGATCGAATGGGAGGACGAAGAGGGACGAACGAGACAAACTTGTTACAAAGAAGGCCTACGGATCAAATGGAAGGACGAAGATGGACGAACAAGACGAACTTGGTCCAAAGAATGCCAATGCATCAAATGGGAGGACAATGATGGACGAACAAGACGAACTTGGTCCAAAGAAGGCCTACGAATCAAATGGGAGGATGAAGATGGACGAACGAGATGAACTTGGTCCAAAGAAGTCCTACGGATCAAATGGGTGGAGGAAGAGGGACAAATGAGACGAACTTGGTACGAAGAAGGCCAAGGGATCAAATGGGAGGACGAAGATGGACGAACGAGATGAACTTGGTCCAAAGAAGGCCTACGGATCAAATGGGAGGAGGAAGAGGGACGAATGAGACGAACTTGGTACGAAGAAAGCCAAGGGATCAAATGGGAGGACGAAGATAGACGAACGAGACGAACTTTGTCCAAAGAAGGCTTACGGATCAAATGGGAGGACGAAGAGGGAAGAACGAGACGAACTTGGTCCAAAGAATGGCAATGGATCAAATGGGAGGACGAAGATGGACTAACGAGACGAACTTGGTCCAAAGAAGGCCTACGGATCAAATGGGAGGACGAAGAGGGACGAAAGAGACGAACATGGTACAAAGAAGGCCAACGGATCAAATGGGAGGACGAAGATGGACGAACGAGACGAACTTGGTCCAAAGAAGGCCTACGGATCAAATGGGAGGACGAAGAGGGACGAACGAGACGATGTTTGTCCAAAGAAGGGCTACGGATCAAATGGGAGGACAAAGAGGGAAGAACGAGACGAAATTGGTCCAAAGAAAGCCAACGGATCAAATGGGAGGACGAAGAGGAACGAACGAGACGAAAATGGTACAAAGACGGCCAACGGATCAAATGGGAGGACGAAGATGGACCAAAAGACGAACTTGGTCCAAAGATTGCCAACGGATCAAATGGGAGAACGAAGACGGACGAACGAGACGAACTTGGTCCAAAGAAGGCCTACGGATCAAATGGGAGGATGAAGAGAGACGAACGAGACGAAGTTTGTCCAAAGAAGGCCTACGAATCAAATGGTAGGACGAAGATGGACTAACGAGACGAACTTGGTCCAAATTGTAGGTAACAAGATGAAACACAAGAAGGGGGGTTGAATTGTGTTTCTAAGCTTTTAAAACTTTTCGCAAAAGATGAACTCTGGCTGTTAAAAACGTTGGACGCACAGCTTAGTTCAAATATTGGACGCACAGAGTGCTAAAACACTGGACGCACAGAGTCTTTATAAAAACTGGACGCACAGGTTTTCTAAAGATTGGACGCACTGAATGCTTCCCTTTTGGTTTGAAAAACTTGTTTGAATAAAAACAATTTCAATCCCCTTTGTTAGTAATAAACACAGATATAAAAGGAGTTAAGGGAAAGAAGAAATAACACAAGTTTTTATACTGGTTCACCCTTTTCTAAGAGCTACGTCCAGTCCCCTCAAACTAGAGAGATTTCACTATCAAACCAGATAGGTACAAGTATTCTTTGCACACAGCCTCTCCAGGCTAAAACCCAAGTATTCTTTGGACGCAGCCTCTTCAGGCTAAACCCCAAGTATTCTTTGAACACAACCTCTTCAATCTAAACAACTCAGCAGAGTTTTGATTCAAGTGCTGTCTAACTCACACAAGTGAGGATATGAAATCTAAAGCACTTTGAGAGTTAAGCAAACTCTCTTTTACAAGAAGATAAAGAAATACAAGACTTTTCTAATCAGAGTATAAAAGATTGCACAGCAGTTCAGCTCTTTCTTTTTCGTTTTCAGTCACTTGTATTCTTCTTCTTGCTTCTCGGTATTTATAGGCTTTGATGAAGCTTCAGACTTGTTCTTCGAATAGCTCAGCTTCAGCCTTCATAAATATTACCGTTCTCTAATAGCATTTAATGCTATTTTCCCGTTGCTCTGAGGAGATCTACTTCATTGTGAATGTCTGCGTTTCTTTCTCCCAAATCAGAAGCAACCTGTACTCAAAGTCTCAATTGTACAGTGGTTAATAATAATATCTTATTGAGACAGAGAGAATACACTGTGTAAAGCAGAAAGGTGTGTTCAGAGATCTATAGAGTAGTTAAAAGTACATTCTCTCTCTTAGTACACTTTCCACAGTACTTTATGCTTTTCAGAAGTACATTCACATACGTTGACAAAGATGTACAGAAAGCATTGTGTACAGCTATTTATTTCAAATCATTTGCTCAATAAATATGTTTCATATTAAATGCATGAGCAATAAATAGCATGTAATGGACTCTGCGTTTTGGACGCAGCATATAGAATCTATTGGACGCATACCTTTGCACTTACCAATTTGCACAGAACTCATGCAAACATTGGACGCATACCTGATGCTTACCAATCTATTCCATTTGAATGCAAGGCAGTATTGGACTTTTGCCATTTCCATTGGACGCAAAGTTGATTGTTGTACACTTGTTCTTCTGCTTCATTGGACGCAGAAAAATCGTTTGATGTACCTTTGTCAATCTGCTTCCTTGTGCTCCATTGGACGCAAAGCAATATTGTTGTCCTTCTTATTTATTGGACGCAGAACAGTGCTTGAGTAACTCTGACTTCATTGGACGCAGAGCAGTTCTTTTGTTTGTTCAGTTTCATCGGACGCAGAGTTGCACTCTTGCTCACACTGAACATTGGACTTTTATCCTTCATGCTCACTGAATCTGTTCCTTTGAAAATCATTGGACTCTTACTGCAATTCTGCTTCTTATACAAACATTGGACTCTGCCAGTATTGCCTTGTTCTTATCATTGGACTTATGCCAGTCTTGCTCTATTTGACGCTTACTGATTCTGCTTCTTTGGAAAACATTGGACGCAGAAAGTAGCGTGTCTTCAAGACTTGATTTCTTCAACTTCTGCGATTCTGCTTCTTCAGAAGACATTGGACGCAGAACTTTGTTCTTGCCTTGTGCTCAAACATTGGACGCTGGACGCAGAATTCTTCCTTCTGCTCAAACATTGGACGCAGAACTTTTGTGTCCCACTTCAGTGCCAACATTGGACACAAAACTCTTGTGTCCATTCCAGTGCCAACATTGGACGCAAGGCTCACTTTGAATGTCAGCCAATGTCATGAAGAACTTATTGGACGCAGACTGCAACAAGCTTAGTTAGGCAGCATTTATTCATTGTACAGCTTAATACAAATTGATTATCCTTTGTAAAAACCTTAATACATTTTGTTATCATCAAAACCATAAAATCACTTAGGGAGTTTTTGTATTAAAAACACTTTTAACCAATTTGGTTCCAACACAAATAAGGCCAATGGATCAAATGGAAGGACGAAGATGGACGAACGAGACGAACTTGGTACAAAGAAGGCCAACGGATCAAATGGGAGGAGGAAGATGGATGAACGAGACGAACTTGGTCCAAAGAATGCCAATGCATCAAATGGGAGGACGAAGATGGACGAACGAGACGAACTTGGTCCAAAGAAGGCCTACGGATCAAATGGGAGGACGAAGATGGACGAACAAGACGAACTTTGTCCAAAGAAGGCCTGCGGATCAAATGGGAGGACGAAGACGGACGAACGAGACGAACTTGGTCCAAAGAAGGCCTACGGATCAAATGGGAGGAGGACGAAGGACAAAGGAGACGAACTTGGTACGAAGAAGGCCAAGGGATCAAATGGGAGGACGAAGATGGACGAATGAGACGAACTTTGTCCAAAGAAGGCCTACGGATCAAATGGGAGGACGAAGAGGGACGAACGAGACGAAGTTTGTCCAAAGAAGGCCTACGGATCAAATGGGAGGACGAAGAGGGACGAACGAGACGAACTTGGTCCAAATAAGGCCTACGGATCAAATGGGAGGACGAAGATGGACGAACGAGACGAACTTGGTCCAACTAAGGCCTACGGATCAAATGGGAGGATGAAGATGGACGAACGAGACGAACTTGGTCCAACTAAGGCCTACGGATCAAATGGGAGGACGAAGAGAGACGAACGAGACGAACTTGGTACAAAGAAGGCCAACGGATCAAATGGGAGGACGAAGATGGACGAACGAGACGAACTTGGTCCAACTAAGGCCTACGGATCAAATGGGAGGACGAAGAGGGACGAACGAGACGAACATGGTACAAAGAAGGACGAACTTGGTACAAAGAAGGCCAACGGATCAAATGGGAGGACGAAGATGGACGAACGAGACGAACTTGGTCCAACTAAGGCCTACGGATCAAATGGGAGGACGAAGATGGACGAACGAGACGAACTTGGTCCAAATAAGGCCAACGGATCAAATGGGAGGACGAAGATGGACGAACGAGACGAACTTGGTTCAAAGAAGGCCTACGGATCAAATGGAAGGACGAAGATGGACGAACGAGACGAACTTGGTCCAACTAAGGCCTACGGATCAAATGGGAGGACGAAGAGGGACGAACGAGACGAACTTGGTACAAAGAAGGCCAACGGATCAAATGGGAGGACGAAGAGAGACGAACGAGACGAACTTGGTACAAAGAAGGCCAACGGATCAAATGGGAGGACGAAGATGGACGAACGAGACGAACTTGGTCCAACTAAGGCCTACGGATCAAATGGGAGGACGAAGAGGGACGAACGAGACGAACATGGTACAAAGAAGGACGAACTTGGTACAAAGAAGGCCAACGGATCAAATGGGAGGACGAAGATGGACGAACGAGACGAACTTGGTCCAACTAAGGCCTACGGATCAAATGGGAGGACGAAGAGACGAACTTGGTACAAAGAAGGCAAACGGATCAAATGGGAGGACGAAGATGGACGAACGAGACGAACTTTGTCCAAAGAAGCCCTACGGATCAAATGGGAGGACGAAGTTGGACGAACGAGACGAACTAGGTCCAAATAAGGCCTAAGGATCAAATGGGAGGACGAAGAGGGACGAACGAGACGAACTTGGTACAAAGAAGGCCAACGGATCAAATGGGAGGATGAAGATGGACGAACGAGACGAACTTGGTCCAACTAAGGCCTACGGATCAAATGGGAGGACGAAGAGGGACGAACGAGACGAACTTGGTGCAAGGAAGGCCAACGGATCAAATGGGAGGACGAAGATGGACGAACGAGACGAACTTTGCACAAAGAAGGCCAACGGATTAAATGGGAGGACGAAGATGGACGAACGAGACGAACTTGGTCCAACTAAGGCCTACGGATCAAATGGGAGGACGAAGAGGGACGAACGAGACGAACTTGGTTCAAAGAAGGCCAACGGATCAAATGGGAGGACGAAGAGGGACAAACGAGACGAACTTGGTACAAAGAAGGCCAACGGATCAAATGGGAGGACGAAGATGGACGAACGAGACGAACTTGGTCCAACTAAGGCCTACGGATCAAATGGGAGGACGAAGAGGGACGAACGAGACGAACTTGGTGCAAGGAAGGCCAACGGATCAAATGGGAGGACGAAGATGGACGAACGAGACGAACTTTGCACAAAGAAGGCCAACGGATTAAATGGGAGGACGAAGATGGACGAACGAGACGAACTTGGTCCAAGTAAGGCCTACGGATCAAATGGGAGGACGAAGAGGGACGAACGAGACGAACTTGGTACAAAGAAGGCCAACGGATCAAATGGGAGGACGAAGATGGACGAACGAGACGAACTTGGTCCAAGTAAGGCCTACGGATCAAATGGGAGGACGAAGAGGGACGAACGAGACGAACTTGGTACAAAGAAGGCCAACGGATCAAATGGGAGGACGAAGATGGACGAACGAGACGAACTTGGTCCAACTAAGGCGTACGGATCAAATGGGAGGACGAAGAGGGACGAACGAGACGAACTTGGTACAAAGAAGGCCAACGGATCAAATGGGAGGACGAAGATGGACGAACGAGACGAACTTTGTCCAAAGAAGACCTACGGATCAAATGGGAGGATGAAGATGGACGAACGAGACGAACTTGGTCCAAATAAGGCCTACGGATCAAATGGGAGGACGAAGAGGGACGAACGAGACGAACTTGGTACAAAGAAGGCCAACGGATCAAATGGGAGGACGAAGAGGGACGAACGAGACGAACTTGGTACAAAGAAGGCCAACGGATCAAATGGGAGGACGAAGATGGACGAACGAGACGAACTTTGTCCAAAGAAGGCCTACGGATCAAATGGGAGGACGAAGATGGACGAACGAGACGAACTTGGTCCAAATAATGCCTACGGATCAAATGGGAGGACGAAGAAGGACAAACGAGACGAACTTGGTACAAAGAAGGCCAACGGATCAAATGGGAGGACGAAGATGGACGAACGAGACGAACTTTGTCCAAAGAAGGCCTACGGATCAAATGGGAGGACGAAGATGGACGAACGAGACGAACTTGGTCCAACTAAGGCCTACGGATCAAATGGGAGGACGAAGATGGACGAACGAGACGAACTTGGTCCAAATAAGGCCAACGGATCAAATGGGAGGACGAAGATGGACGAACGAGACGAACTTGGTTCAAAGAAGGCCTACGGATCAAATGGGAGGACGAAGATGGACGAACGAGACGAACTTGGTCCAACTAAGGCCTACGGATCAAATGGGAGGACGAAGATGGACGAACGAGACGAACTTGGTCCAACTAAGGCCTACGGATCAAATGGGAGGACGAAGATGGACGAACGAGACGAACTTGGTCCAAATAAGGCCAACGGATCAAATGGGAGGACGAAGATGGACGAACGAGACGAACTTGGTTCAAAGAAGGCCTACGGATCAAATGGGAGGACGAAGATGGACGAACGAGACGAACTTGGTCCAACTAAGGCCTACGGATCAAATGGGAGGACGAAGAGGGACGAACGAGACGAACTTGGTACAAAGAAGGCCAACGGATCAAATGGGAGGACGAAGATGGACGAACGAGACGAACTTGGTCCAACTAAGGCCTACGGATCAAATGGGAGGACGAAGAGGGACGAACGAGACGAACTTCGTACAAAGAAGGCCAACAGATCGAATGGGAGGACGAAGATGGACGAACGAGACGAACTTTGCACAAAGAAGGCCAACGGATCAAATGGGAGGACGAAGATGGACGAACGAGATGAACTTGGTCCAACTAAGGCCTATGGATCAAATGGGAGGACGAAGAGGGACGACCGAGATGAACTTGGTTCAAAGAAGGCCAACGGATCAAATGGGAGGACGAAGATGGACGAACGAGACGAACTTGGTCCAACTAAGGCCTACGGATCAAATGGGAGGACGAAGAGGGACGAACGAGACGAACTTGGTACAAAGAAGGCCAACGGATCAAATGGGAGGACGAAGATGGACGAACGAGACGAACTTGGTCCAACTAAGGCCTACGGATCAAATGGGAGGACGAAGAGGGACGAACGAGACGAACTTGGTACAAAGAAGGCCAACGGATCAAATGGGAGGACGAAGATGGACGAACGAGACGAACTTTGTCCAAAGAAGGCCTACGGATCAAATGGGAGGATGAAGATGGACGAACGAGACGAACTTGGTCCAAATAAGGCCTACGGATCAAATTGGAGGACGAAGAGGGACGAACGAGACGAACTTGGTACAAAGAAGGCCAACGGATCAAATGGGAGGACGAAGATGGACGAACGAGACGAACTTGGTCCAACTAAGGCCTACGGATCAAATGGGAGGACGAAGAGGGACGAACGAGACGAACTTGGTACAAAGAAGGCCTACGGATCAAATGGGAGGACGAAGATGGACGAACGAGACGAACTTGGTCCAACTAAGGCCTACGGATCAAATGGGTGGACGAAGAGGGACGAACGAGACGAACTTGGTACAAAGAAGGCCAACGGATCGAATGGGAGGACGAAGATGGACGAACGAGACGAACTTTGTCCAAAGAAGGCCTACGGATCAAATGGGAGGACGAAGATGGACGAACGAGACGAACTTGGTCCAAATAAGGCCTACGGATCAAATGGGAGGACGAAGAGGGACGAACGAGACGAACTTGGTACAAAGAAGGCCAACGGATCGAATGGGAGGACGAAGATGGACGAACGAGACGAACTTTGCACAAAGAAGGCCAACGGATCAAATGGGAGGACGAAGATGGACGAACGAGACGAACTTGGTCCAACTAAGGCCTACGGATCAAATTGGAGAACGAAGAGGGACGAACGAGACGAACTTGGTACAAAGAAGGCCAACAGATCGAATGGGAGGACGAAGATGGACGAACGAGACGAACTTTGCACAAAGAAGGCCAACGGATCAAATGGGAGGACGAAGATGGACGAACGAGACGAACTTGGTCCAACTAAGGCCTAGGGATCAAATGGGAGGACGAAGAAGGACGAACGAGATGAACTTGGTTCAAAGAAGGCCAACGGATCAAATGGGAGGACGAAGATGGACGAACGAGACGAACTTGGTCCAACTAAGGCCTACGGATCAAATGGGAGGACGAAGAGGGACGAACGAGACGAACTTGGTACAAAGAAGGCCAACGGATCAAATGGGAGGACGAAGATGGACGAACGAGACGAACTTTGTCCAAAGAAGGCCTACGGATCAAATGGGAGGATGAAGATGGACGAACGAGACGAACTTGGTCCAAATAAGGCCAACGGATCAAATGGGAGGACAAAGATGGACGAACGAGACGAACTTTGTCCAAAGAAGGCCTACGGATCAAATGGGAGGACGAAGATGGACGAACGAGACGAACTTGGTCCAAATAAGGCCTACGGATCAAATGGGACGACGAAGAAGGACAAACGAGACGAACTTGGTACAAAGAAGGCCAACGGATCAAATGGGAGGACGACGATGGACGAACGAGACAAACTTGGTACAAAGAAGGCCAGCGGATCAAATGGGAGGACGAAGATGGACGAACGAGACGAACTTTGCACAAAGAAGGCCAACGGATCAAATGGGAGGACGAAGATGGACGAACGAGACGAACTTGGTCCAACTAAGGCCTACGGATCAAATGGGAGGACAAAGAGGGACGAACGAGACGAACTTGGTACAAAGAAGGCCAACGGATCAAATGGGAGGACGAAGATGGACGAACGAGACGAACTTGGTCCAACTAAGGCCTACGGATCAAATGGGAGGACGAAGAGGGACGAACGAGACGAACATGGTACAAAGAAGGCCTACGGATCAAATGGGAGGACGAAGATGGACGAACGAGACGAACTTGGTCCAACTAAGGCCTACGGATCAAATGGGAGGACGAAGAGGGACGAACGAGACGAACTTGGTACAAAGAAGGCCAACGGATCAAATGGGAGGACGAAGATGGACGAACGAGACGAACTTTGTCCAAAGAAGGCCTACGGATCAAATGGGAGGACGAAGATGGACGAACGAGACGAACTTGGTCCAAATAAGGCCTACGGATCAAATGGGAGGACGAAGAGGGACGAACGAGACGAACTTGGTACAAAGAAGGCCAACGGATCGAATGGGAGGACGAAGATGGACGAACGAGACGAACTTTGCACAAAGAAGGCCAACGGATCAAATGGGAGGACGAAGATGGACGAACGAGACGAACTTGGTCCAACTAAGGCCTATGGATCAAATGGGAGGACGAAGAGGGACGACTGAGATGAACTTGGTTCAAAGAAGGCAAACGGATCAAATGGGAGGACGAAGATGGACGAACGAGACGAACTTGGTCCAACTAAGGCCTACGGATCAAATGGGAGGACGAAGAGGGACGAACGAGACGAACTTGGTACAAAGAAGGCCAACGGATCAAATGGGAGGACGAAGATGGACGAACGAGACGAACTTGGTACAAAGAAGGCCAACGGATCAAATGGGAGAACGAAGATGGACGAACGAGACGAACTTTGTCCAAAGAAGGCCTACGGATCAAATGGGAGGATGAAGATGGACGAACGAGACGAACTTGGTCCAAATAAGGCCTACGGATCAAATTGGAGGACGAAGAGGGACGAACGAGACGAACTTGGTACAAAGAAGGCCAACGGATCAAATGGGAGGACGAAGATGGACGAACGAGACGAACTTGGTCCAACTAAGGCCTACGGATCAAATGGGAGGACGAAGAGGGACGAACGAGACGAACTTGGTACAAAGAAGGCCTACGGATCAAATGGGAGGACGAAGATGGACGAACGAGACGAACTTGGTCCAACTAAGGCCTACGTATCAAATGGGAGGACGAAGAGGGACGAACGAGACGAACTTGGTACAAAGAAGGCCAACGGATCAAATGGGAGGACGAAGATGGACGAACGAGACGAACTTTGTCCAAAGAAGGCCTACGGATCAAATGGGAGGATGAAGATGGACGAACGAGACGAACTTGGTCCAACTAAGGCCTACGGATCAAATGGGAGGACGAAGAGGGACGAACGAGACGAACTTGGTACAAAGAAGGCCAACGGATCAAATGGGAGGACGAAGATGGACGAACGAGACGAACTTGGTCCAACTAAGGCCTACGGATCAAATGGGAGGACGAAGAGGGACGAACGAGACGAACATGGTACAAAGAAGGCCTACGGATCAAATGGGAGGACGAAGATGGACGAACGAGACGAACTTGGTCCAACTAAGGCCTACGGATCAAATGGGAGGACGAAGAGGGACGAACGAGACGAACTTGGTACAAAGAAGGCCAACGGATCAAATGGGAGGACGAAGATGGACGAACGAGACGAACTTTGTCCAAAGAAGGCCTACGGATCAAATGGGAGGACGAAGATGGACGAACGAGACGAACTTGGTCCAAATAAGGCCTACGGATCAAATGGGAGGACGAAGAGGGACGAACGAGACGAACTTGGTACAAAGAAGGCCAACGGATCGAATGGGAGGACGAAGATGGATGAACGAGACGAACTTTGCACAAAGAAGGCCAACGGATCAAATGGGAGGACGAAGATGGACGAACGAGACGAACTTGGTCCAACTAAGGCCTACGGATCAAATGGGAGGACGAAGAGGGACGAACGAGACGAACTTGGTACAAAGAAGGCCAACAGATCGAATGGGAGGACGAAGATGGACGAACGAGACGAACTTTGCACAAAGAAGGCCAACGGATCAAATGGGAGGACGAAGATGGACGAACGAGACGAACTTGGTCCAACTAAGGCCTATGGATCAAATGGGAGGACGAAGAGGGACGACCGAGATGAACTTGGTTCAAAGAAGGCCAACGGATCAAATGGGAGGACGAAGATGGACGAACGAGACGAACTTGGTCCAACTAAGGCCTACGGATCAAATGGGAGGATGAAGAGGGACGAACGAGACGAACTTGGTACAAAGAAGGCCAACGGATCAAATGGGAGGACGAAGATGGACGAACGAGACGAACTTGGTCCAACTAAGGCCTACGGATCAAATGGGAGGACGAAGAGGGACGAACGAGACGAACTTGGTACAAAGAAGGCCAACAGATCGAATGGGAGGACGAAGATGGACGAACGAGACGAACTTTGCACAAAGAAGGCCAACGGATCAAATGGGAGGACGAAGATGGACGAACGAGACGAACTTGGTCCAACTAAGGCCTATGGATCAAATGGGAGGACGAAGAGGGACGACCGAGATGAACTTGGTTCAAAGAAGGCCAACGGATCAAATGGGAGGACGAAGATGGACGAACGAGACGAACTTGGTCCAACTAAGGCCTACGGATCAAATGGGAGGACGAAGAGGGACGAACGAGACGAACTTGGTACAAAGAAGGCCAACGGATCAAATGGGAGGACGAAGATGGACGAACGAGACGAACTTGGTCCAACTAAGGCCTACGGATCAAATGGGAGGACGAAGAGGGACGAACGAGACGAACTTGGTACAAAGAAGGCCAACGGATCAAATGGGAGGACGAAGATGGACGAACGAGACGAACTTTGTCCAAAGAAGGCCTACGGATCAAATGGGAGGATGAAGATGGACGAAGGAGACGAACTTGGTCCAAATAAGGCCTACGGATCAAATTGGAGGACGAAGAGGGACGAACGAGACGAACTTGGTACAAAGAAGGCCAACGGATCAAATGGGAGGACGAAGATGGACGAACGAGACGAACTTGGTCCAACTAAGGCCTACGGATCAAATGGGAGGACGAAGAGGGACGAACGAGACGAACTTGGTACAAAGAAGGCCTACGGATCAAATGGGAGGACGAAGATGGACGAACGAGACGAACTTGGTCCAACTAAGGCCTACGGATCAAATGGGAGGACGAAGAGGGACGAACGAGACGAACTTGGTACAAAGAAGGCCAACGGATCAAATGGGAGGACGAAGATGGACGAACGAGACGAACTTTGTCCAAAGAAGGCCTACGGATCAAATGGGAGGACGAAGATGGACGAACGAGACGAACTTGGTCCAAATAAGGCCTACGGATCAAATGGGAGGACGAAGAGGGACGAACGAGACGAACTTGGTACAAAGAAGGCCAACGGATCGAATGGGAGGACGAAGATGGACGAACGAGACGAACTTTGCACAAAGAAGGCCAACGGATCAAATGGGAGGACGAAGATGGACGAACGAGACGAACTTGGTCCAACTAAGGCCTACGGATCAAATGGGAGAACGAAGAGGGACGAACGAGACGAACTTGGTACAAAGAAGGCCAACAGATCGAATGGGAGGACGAAGATGGACGAACGAGACGAACTTTGCACAAAGAAGGCCAACGGATCAAATGGGAGGACGAAGATGGACGAACGAGACGAACTTGGTCCAACTAAGGCCTAGGGATCAAATGGGAGGACGAAGAGGGACGAACGAGATGAACTTGGTTCAAAGAAGGCCAACGGATCAAATGGGAGGACGAAGATGGACGAACGAGACGAACTTGGTCCAACTAAGGCCTACGGATCAAATGGGAGGACGAAGAGGGACGAACGAGACGAACTTGGTACAAAGAAGGCCAACGGATCAAATGGGAGGACGAAGATGGACGAACGAGACGAACTTTGTCCAAAGAAGGCCTACGGATCAAATGGGAGGATGAAGATGGACGAACGAGACGAACTTGGTCCAAATAAGGCCTACGGATCAAATGGGAGGACGAAGAGGGACGAACGAGACGAACTTGGTACAAAGAAGGCCAACGGATCAAATGGGAGGACGAAGATGGACGAACGAGACGAACTTGGTCCAAGTAAGGCCTACGGATCAAATGGGAGGACGAAGAGGGACGAACGAGACGAACTTGGTACAAAGAAGGCCTACGGATCAAATGGGAGGACGAAGATGGACGAACGAGACGAACTTGGTCCAACTAAGGCCTACGGATCACATGGGAGGACGAAGAGGGACGAACGAGACGAACTTGGTTCAAAGAAGGCCAACGGATCAAATGGGAGGACGAAGATGGACGAACGAGACGAACTTGGTCCAACTAAGGCCTACGGATCAAATGGGAGGACGAAGAGGGACGAACGAGACGAACATTGCACAAAGAAGGCCAACGGATCAAATGGGAGGACGAAGATGGACGAACGAGACGAACTTGGTCCAACTAAGGCCTACGGATCAAATGGGAGGACGAAGAGGGACGAACGAGACAAACTTGGTGCAAAGAAGGCCAACGGATCAAATGGGAGGACGAAGATGGACGAACGAGACGAACTTTGTCCAAAGAAGGCCTACGGATCAAATGGGAGGATAAAGATGGACGAACGAGACGAACTTGGTCCAAATAAGGCCTACGGATCAAATGGGAGGACGAAGAGGGACGAACGAGACGAACTTGGTACAAAGAAGGCCAACGGATCAAATGGGAGGACGAAGATGGACGAACGAGACGAACTTGGTCCAACTAAGGCCTACGGATCAAATGGGAGGACGAAGAGGGACGAACGAGACGAACTTGGTACAAAGAAGGCCTACGGATCAAATGGGAGGACGAAGATGGACGAACGAGACGAACTTTGTCCAAAGAAGGCCTACGGATCAAATGGGAGGATGAAGATGGACGAACGAGACGAACTTGGTCCAAATAAGGCCTACGGATCAAATTGGAGGACGAAGAGGGACGAACGAGACGAACTTGGTACAAAGAAGGCCAACAGATCGAATGGGAGGACGAAGATGGACGAACGAGACGAACTTGGTCCAACTAAGGCCTACGGATCAAATGGGAGGACGAAGAGGGACGAACGAGACGAACTTGGTACAAAGAAGGCCAACAGATCGAATGGGAGGACGAAGATGGACGAACGAGACGAACTTTGCACAAAGAAGGCCAACGGATCAAATGGGAGGACGAAGATGGACGAACGAGACGAACTTGGTCCAACTAAGGCCTATGGATCAAATGGGAGGACGAAGAGGGACGACCGAGATGAACTTGGTTCAAAGAAGGCCAACGGATCAAATGGGAGGACGAAGATGGACGAACGAGACGAACTTGGTCCAACTAAGGCCTACGGATCAAATGGGAGGACGAAGAGGGACGAACGAGACGAACTTGGTACAAAGAAGGCCAACGGATCAAATGGGAGGACGAAGATGGACGAACGAGACGAACTTGGTCCAACTAAGGCCTACGGATCAAATGGGAGGACGAAGAGGGACGAACGAGACGAACTTGGTACAAAGAAGGCCAACGGATCAAATGGGAGGACGAAGATGGACGAACGAGACGAACTTTGTCCAAAGAAGGCCTACGGATCAAATGGGAGGATGAAGATGGACGAAGGAGACGAACTTGGTCCAAATAAGGCCTACGGATCAAATTGGAGGACGAAGAGGGACGAACGAGACGAACTTGGTACAAAGAAGGCCAACGGATCAAATGGGAGGACGAAGATGGACGAACGAGACGAACTTGGTCCAACTAAGGCCTACGGATCAAATGGGAGGACGAAGAGGGACGAACGAGACGAACTTGGTACAAAGAAGGCCTACGGATCAAATGGGAGGACGAAGATGGACGAACGAGACGAACTTGGTCCAACTAAGGCCTACGGATCAAATGGGAGGACGAAGAGGGACGAACGAGACGAACTTGGTACAAAGAAGGCCAACGGATCAAATGGGAGGACGAAGATGGACGAACGAGACGAACTTTGTCCAAAGAAGGCCTACGGATCAAATGGGAGGACGAAGATGGACGAACGAGACGAACTTGGTCCAAATAAGGCCTACGGATCAAATGGGAGGACGAAGAGGGACGAACGAGACGAACTTGGTACAAAGAAGGCCAACGGATCGAATGGGAGGACGAAGATGGACGAACGAGACGAACTTTGCACAAAGAAGGCCAACGGATCAAATGGGAGGACGAAGATGGACGAACGAGACGAACTTGGTCCAACTAAGGCCTACGGATCAAATGGGAGAACGAAGAGGGACGAACGAGACGAACTTGGTACAAAGAAGGCCAACAGATCGAATGGGAGGACGAAGATGGACGAACGAGACGAACTTTGCACAAAGAAGGCCAACGGATCAAATGGGAGGACGAAGATGGACGAACGAGACGAACTTGGTCCAACTAAGGCCTAGGGATCAAATGGGAGGACGAAGAGGGACGAACGAGATGAACTTGGTTCAAAGAAGGCCAACGGATCAAATGGGAGGACGAAGATGGACGAACGAGACGAACTTTGTCCAAAGAAGGCCTACGGATCAAATGGGAGGATGAAGATGGACGAACGAGACGAACTTGGTCCAAATAAGGCCTACGGATCAAATGGGAGGACGAAGAGGGACGAACGAGACGAACTTGGTACAAAGAAGGCCAACGGATCAAATGGGAGGACGAAGATGGACGAACGAGACGAACTTGGTCCAAGTAAGGCCTACGGATCAAATGGGAGGACGAAGAGGGACGAACGAGACGAACTTGGTACAAAGAAGGCCTACGGATCAAATGGGAGGACGAAGATGGACGAACGAGACGAACTTGGTCCAACTAAGGCCTACGGATCACATGGGAGGACGAAGAGGGACGAACGAGACGAACTTGGTTCAAAGAAGGCCAACGGATCAAATGGGAGGACGAAGATGGACGAACGAGACGAACTTGGTCCAACTAAGGCCTACGGATCAAATGGGAGGACGAAGAGGGACGAACGAGACGAACATTGCACAAAGAAGGCCAACGGATCAAATGGGAGGACGAAGATGGACGAACGAGACGAACTTGGTCCAACTAAGGCCTACGGATCAAATGGGAGGACGAAGAGGGACGAACGAGACAAACTTGGTGCAAAGAAGGCCAACGGATCAAATGGGAGGACGAAGATGGACGAACGAGACGAACTTTGTCCAAAGAAGGCCTACGGATCAAATGGGAGGATAAAGATGGACGAACGAGACGAACTTGGTCCAAATAAGGCCTACGGATCAAATGGGAGGACGAAGAGGGACGAACGAGACGAACTTGGTACAAAGAAGGCCAACGGATCAAATGGGAGGACGAAGATGGACGAACGAGACGAACTTGGTCCAACTAAGGCCTACGGATCAAATGGGAGGACGAAGAGGGACGAACGAGACGAACTTGGTACAAAGAAGGCCTACGGATCAAATGGGAGGACGAAGATGGACGAACGAGACGAACTTTGTCCAAAGAAGGCCTACGGATCAAATGGGAGGATGAAGATGGACGAACGAGACGAACTTGGACCAAATAAGGCCTACGGATCAAATTGGAGGACGAAGAGGGACGAACGAGACGAACTTGGTACAAAGAAGGCCAACGGATCAAATGGGAGGACGAAGATGGACGAACGAGACGAACTTGGTCCAACTAAGGCCTACGGATCAAATGGGAGGACGAAGAGGGACGAACGAGACGAACTTGGTACAAAGAAGGCCTACGGATCAAATGGGAGGACGAAGATGGACGAACGAGACGAACTTGGTCCAACTAAGGCCTACGGATCAAATGGGAGGACGAAGAGGGACGAACGAGACGAACTTGGTACAAAGAAGGCCAACGGATCAAATGGGAGGACGAAGATGGACGAAGGAGACGAACTTTGTCCAAAGAAGGCCTACGGATCAAATGGGAGGACGAAGATGGACGAACGAGACGAACTTGGTCCAAATAAGGCCTACGGATCAAATGGGAGGACGAAGAGGGACGAACGAGACGAACTTGGTACAAAGAAGGCCAACGGATCGAATGGGAGGACGAAGATGGACGAACGAGACGAACTTTGCACAAAGAAGGCCAACGGATCAAATGGGAGGACGAAGATAGACGAACGAGACGAACTTGGTCCAACTAAGGCCTACAGATCAAATGGGAGAACGAAGAGGGACGAACGAGACGAACTTGGTACAAAGAAGGCCAACAGATCGAATGGGAGGACGAAGATGGACGAACGAGACGAACTTTGCACAAAGAAGGCCAACGGATCAAATGGGAGGACGAAGATGGACGAACGAGACGAACTTGGTCCAACTAAGGCCTAGGGATCAAATGGGAGGACGAAGAGGGACGAACGAGATGAACTTGGTTCAAAGAAGGCCAACGGATCAAATGGGAGGACGAAGATGGACGAACGAGACGAACTTGGTCCAACTAAGGCCTACGGATCAAATGGGAGGACGAAGAGGGACGAACGAGACGAACTTGGTACAAAGAAGGCCAACGGATCAAATGGGAGGACGAAGATGGACGAACGAGACGAACTTTGTCCAAAGAAGGCCTACGGATCAAATGGGAGGACGAAGATGGACGAACGAGACGAACTTGGTCCAAATAAGGCCTACGGATCAAATGGGAGGACGAAGAGGGACGAACGAGACGAACTTGGTACAAAGAAGGCCAACGGATCAAATGGGAGGACGAAGATGGACGAACGAGACGAACTTGGTCCAAGTAAGGCCTACGGATCAAATGGGAGGACGAAGAGGGACGAACGAGACGAACTTGGTACAAAGAAGGCCTACGGATCGAATGGGAGGACGAAGATGGACGAACGAGACGAACTTTGCACAAAGAAGGCCAACGGATCAAATGGGAGGACGAAGATGGACGAACGAGACGAACTTGGTCCAACTAAGGCCTACGGATCAAATGGGAGAACGAAGAGGGACGAACGAGACGAACTTGGTACAAAGAAGGCCAACAGATCGAATGGGAGGATGAAGATGGACGAACGAGACGAACTTTGCACAAAGAAGGCCAACGGATCAAATGGGAGGACGAAGATGGACGAACGAGACGAACTTGGTCCAACTAAGGCCTAGGGATCAAATGGGAGGACGAAGAGGGACGAACGAGATGAACTTGGTTCAAAGAAGGCCAACGGATCAAATGGGAGGACGAAGATGGACGAACGAGACGAACTTGGTCCAACTAAGGCCTACGGATCAAATGGGAGGACGAAGAGGGACGAACGAGACGAACTTGGTACAAAGAAGGCCAACGGATCAAATGGGAGGACGAAGATGGACGAACGAGACGAACTTTGTCCAAAGAAGGCCTACTGATCAAATGGGAGGATGAAGATGGACGAACGAGACGAACTTGGTCCAAATAAGGCCTACGGATCAAATGGGAGGACGAAGAGGGACGAACGAGACGAACTTGGTACAAAGAAGGCCAACGGATCAAATGGGAGGACGAAGATGGACGAACGAGACGAACTTGGTCCAAGTAAGGCCTACGGATCAAATGGGAGGACGAAGAGGGACGAACGAGACGAACTTGGTACAAAGAAGGCCTACGGATCAAATGGGAGGACGAAGATGGACGAACGAGACGAACTTGGTCCAACTAAGGCCTACGGATCAAATGGGAGGACGAAGAGGGACGAACGAGACGAACTTGGTTCAAAGAAGGCCAACGGATCAAATGGGAGGACGAAGATGGACGAACGAGACGAACTTGGTCCAACTAAGGCCTACGGATCAAATGGGAGGACGAAGAGGGACGAACGAGACGAACATTGCACAAAGAAGGCCAACGGATCAAATGGGAGGACGAAGATGGACGAACGAGACGAACTTGGTCCAACTAAGGCCTACGGATCAAATGGGAGGACGAAGAGGGACGAACGAGACAAACTTGGTGCAAAGAAGGCCAACGGATCAAATGGGAGGACGAAGATGGACGAACGAGACGAACTTTGTCCAAAGAAGGCCTACGGATCAAATGGGAGGATAAAGATGGACGAACGAGACGAACTTGGTCCAAATAAGGCCTACCGATCAAATGGGAGGACGAAGAGGGACGAACGAGACGAACTTGGTACAAAGAAGGCCAACGGATCAAATGGGAGGACGAAGATGGACGAACGAGACGAACTTGGTCCAACTAAGGCCTACGGATCAAATGGGAGGACGAAGAGGGACGAACGAGACGAACTTGGTACAAAGAAGGCCTACGGATCAAATGGGAGGACGAAGATGGACGAACGAGACGAACTTTGTCCAAAGAAGGCCTACGGATCAAATTGGAGGACGAAGAGGGACGAACGAGACGAACTTGGTACAAAGAAGGCCAATGGATCAAATGGGAGGACGAAGATGGACGAACGAGACGAACTTGGTCCAACTAAGGCCTACGGATCAAATGGGAGGACGAAGAGGGACGAACGAGACGAACTTGGTACAAAGAAGGCCTACGGATCAAATGGGAGGACGAAGATGGACGAACGAGACGAACTTGGTCCAACTAAGGCCTACGGATCAAATGGGAGGACGAAGATGGACGAACGAGACGAACTTGGTCCAAATAAGGCCTACGGATCAAATTGGAGGACGAAGAGGGACGAACGAGACGAACTTGGTACAAAGAAGGCCAATGGATCAAATGGGAGGACGAAGATGGACGAACGAGACGAACTTGGTCCAACTAAGGCCTACGGATCAAATGGGAGGACGAAGAGGGACGAACGAGACGAACTTGGTACAAAGAAGGCCTACGGATCAAATGGGAGGACGAAGATGGACGAACGAGACGAACTTGGTCCAACTAAGGCCTACGGATCAAATGGGAGGACGAAGAGGGACGAACGAGACGAACTTGGTACAAAGAAGGCCAACGGATCAAATGGGAGGACGAAGATGGACGAACGAGACGAACTTTGTCCAAAGAAGGCCTACGGATCAAATGGGAGGACGAAGATGGACGAACGAGACGAACTTGGTCCAAATAAGGCCTACGGATCAAATGGGAGGACGAAGAGGGACGAACGAGACGAACTTGGTACAAAGAAGGCCAACGGATCGAATGGGAGGACGAAGATGGACGAACGAGACGAACTTTGCACAAAGAAGGCCAACGGATCAAATGGGAGGACGAAGATGGACGAACGAGACGAACTTGGTCCAACTTAGGCCTACGGATCAAATGGGAGAACGAAGAGGGACGAACGAGACGAACTTGGTACAAAGAAGGCCAACAGATCGAATGGGAGGACGAAGATGGACGAACGAGACGAACTTTGCACAAAGAAGGCCAACGGATCAAATGGGAGGACGAAGATGGACGAACGAGACGAACATGGTCCAACTAAGGCCTAGGGATCAAATGGGAGGACGAAGAGGGACGAACGAGATGAACTTGGTTCAAAGAAGGCCAACGGATCAAATGGGAGGACGAAGATGGACGAACGAGACGAACTTGGTCCAACTAAGGCCTACGGATCAAATGGGAGGACGAAGAGGGACGAACGAGACGAACTTGGTACAAAGAAGGCCAACGGATCAAATGGGAGGACGAAGATGGACGAACGAGACGAACTTTGTCCAAAGAAGGCCTACGGATCAAATGGGAGGATGAAGATGGACGAACGAGACGAACTTGGTCCAAATAAGGCCTACGGATCAAATGGGAGGACGAAGAGGGACGAACGAGACGAACTTGGTACAAAGAAGGCCAACGGATCAAATGGGAGGACGAAGATGGACGAACGAGACGAACTTGGTCCAACTAAGGCCTACGGATCAAATGGGAGGACGAAGAGGGACGAACGAGACGAACTTGGTACAAAGAAGGCCAACAGATCGAATGGGAGGACGAAGATGGACGAACGAGACGAACTTTGCACAAAGAAGGCCAACGGATCAAATGGGAGGACGAAGATGGACGAACGAGACGAACTTGGTCCAACTAAGGCCTAGGGATCAAATGGGAGGACGAAGAGGGACGAACGAGATGAACTTGGTTCAAAGAAGGCCAACGGATCAAATGGGAGGACGAAGATGGACGAACGAGACGAACTTGGTCCAACTAAGGCCTACGGATCAAATGGGAGGACGAAGAGGGACGAACGAGACGAACTTAGTACAAAGAAGGCCAACGGATCAAATGGGAGGACGAAGATGGACGAACGAGACGAACTTTGTCCAAAGAAGGCCTACGGATCAAATGGGAGGATGAAGATGGACGAACGAGACGAACTTGGTCCAAATAAGGCCTACGGATCAAATGGGAGGACGAAGAGGGACGAACGAGACGAACTTGGTACAAAGAAGGCCAACGGATCAAATGGGAGGACGAAGATGGACGAACGAGACGAACTTGGTCCAAGTAAGGCCTACGGATCAAATGGGAGGACGAAGAGGGACGAACGAGACGAACTTGGTACAAAGAAGGCCTACGGATCAAATGGGAGGACGAAGATGGACGAACGAGACGAACTTGGTCCAACTAAGGCCTACGGATCAAATGGGAGGACGAAGAGGGACGAACGAGACGAACTTGGTTCAAAGAAGGCCAACGGATCAAATGGGAGGACGAAGATGGACGAACGAGACGAACTTGGTCCAACTAAGGCCTACGGATCAAATGGGAGGACGAAGAGGGACGAACGAGACGAACATTGCACAAAGAAGGCCAACGGATCAAATGGGAGGACGAAGATGGACGAACGAGACGAACTTGGTCCAACTAAGGCCTACGGATCAAATGGGAGGACGAAGAGGGACGAACGAGACAAACTTGGTGCAAAGAAGGCCAACGGATCAAATGGGAGGACGAAGATGGACGAACGAGACGAACTTTGTCCAAAGAAGGCCTACGGATCAAATGGGAGGATAAAGATGGACGAACGAGACGAACTTGGTCCAAATAAGGCCTACGGATCAAATGGGAGGACGAAGAGGGACGAACGAGACGAACTTGGTACAAAGAAGGCCAACGGATCAAATGGGAGGACGAAGATGGACGAACGAGACGAACTTGGTCCAACTAAGGCCTACGGATCAAATGGGAGGACGAAGAGGGACGAACGAGACGAACTTGGTACAAAGAAGGCCTACGGATCAAATGGGAGGACGAAGATGGACGAACGAGACGAACTTTGTCCAAAGAAGGCCTACGGATCAAATTGGAGGACGAAGAGGGACGAACGAGACGAACTTGGTACAAAGAAGGCCAATGGATCAAATGGGAGGACGAAGATGGACGAACGAGACGAACTTGGTCCAACTAAGGCCTACGGATCAAATGGGAGGACGAAGAGGGACGAACGAGACGAACTTGGTACAAAGAAGGCCTACGGATCAAATGGGAGGACGAAGATGGACGAACGAGACGAACTTGGTCCAACTAAGGCCTACGGATCAAATGGGAGGACGAAGATGGACGAACGAGACGAACTTGGTCCAAATAAGGCCTACGGATCAAATTGGAGGACGAAGAGGGACGAACGAGACGAACTTGGTACAAAGAAGGCCAATGGATCAAATGGGAGGACGAAGATGGACGAACGAGACGAACTTGGTCCAACTAAGGCCTACGGATCAAATGGGAGGACGAAGAGGGACGAACGAGACGAACTTGGTACAAAGAAGGCCTACGGATCAAATGGGAGGACGAAGATGGACGAACGAGACGAACTTGGTCCAACTAAGGCCTACGGATCAAATGGGAGGACGAAGAGGGACGAACGAGACGAACTTGGTACAAAGAAGGCCAACGGATCAAATGGGAGGACGAAGATGGACGAACGAGACGAACTTTGTCCAAAGAAGGCCTACGGATCAAATGGGAGGACGAAGATGGACGAACGAGACGAACTTGGTCCAAATAAGGCCTACGGATCAAATGGGAGGACGAAGAGGGACGAACGAGACGAACTTGGTACAAAGAAGGCCAACGGATCGAATGGGAGGACGAAGATGGACGAACGAGACGAACTTTGCACAAAGAAGGCCAACGGATCAAATGGGAGGACGAAGATGGACGAACGAGACGAACTTGGTCCAACTTAGGCCTACGGATCAAATGGGAGAACGAAGAGGGACGAACGAGACGAACTTGGTACAAAGAAGGCCAACAGATCGAATGGGAGGACGAAGATGGACGAACGAGACGAACTTTGCACAAAGAAGGCCAACGGATCAAATGGGAGGACGAAGATGGACGAACGAGACGAACTTTGCACAAAGAAGGCCAACGGATCAAATGGGAGGACGAAGATGGACGAACGAGACGAACTTGGTCCAACTAAGGCCTAGGGATCAAATGGGAGGACGAAGAGGGACGAACGAGATGAACTTGGTTCAAAGAAGGCCAACGGATCAAATGGGAGGACGAAGATGGACGAACGAGACGAACTTGGTCCAACTAAGGCCTACGGATCAAATGGGAGGACGAAGAGGGACGAACGAGACGAACTTGGTACAAAGAAGGCCAACGGATCAAATGGGAGGATGAAGATGGACGAACGAGACGAACTTGGTCCAAATAAGGCCTACGGATCAAATGGGAGGACGAAGAGGGACGAACAAGACGAACTTGGTACAAAGAAGGCCAACGGATCAAATGGGAGGACGAAGATGGACGAACGAGACGAACTTGGTCCAAGTAAGGCCTACGGATCAAATGGGAGGACGAAGAGGGACGAACGAGACGAACTTGGTACAAAGAAGGCCTACGGATCAAATGGGAGGACGAAGATGGACGAACGAGACGAACTTGGTCCAACTAAGGCCTACGGATCAAATGGGAGGACGAAGAGGGACGAACGAGACGAACTTGGTTCAAAGAAGGCCAACGGATCAAATGGGAGGACGAAGATGGACGAACGAGACGAACTTGGTCCAACTAAGGCCTACGGATCAAATGGGAGGACGAAGAGGGACGAACGAGACGAACTTTGCACAAAGAAGGCCAACGGATCAAATGGGAGGACGAAGATGGACGAACGAGACGAACTTGGTCCAACTAAGGCCTACGGATCAAATGGGAGGACGAAGAGGGACGAACGAGACAAACTTGGTTCAAAGAAGGCCAACGGATCAAATGGGAGGACGAAGATGGACGAACGAGACGAACTTTGTCCAAAGAAGGCCTACGGATCAAATGGGAGGATAAAGATGGACGAACGAGACGAACTTGGTCCAAATAAGGCCTACGGATCAAATGGGAGAACGAAGAGGGACGAACGAGACGAACTTGGTACAAAGAAGGCCTACGGATCAAATGGGAGGACGAAGATGGACGAACGAGACGAACTTTGTCCAAAGAAGGCCTACGGATCAAATTGGAGGACGAAGAGGGACGAACGAGACGAACTTGGTACAAAGAAGGCCAATGGATCAAATGGGAGGACGAAGATGGACGAACGAGACGAACTTGGTCCAACTAAGGCCTACGGATCAAATGGGAGGACGAAGAGGGACGAACGAGACGAACTTGGTACAAAGAAGGCCTACGGATCAAATGGGAGGACGAAGATGGACGAACGAGACGAACTTGGTCCAACTAAGGCCTACGGATCAAATGGGAGGACGAAGATGGACGAACGAGACGAACTTGGTCCAAATAAGGCCTACGGATCAAATTGGAGGACGAAGAGGGACGAACGAGACGAACTTGGTACAAAGAAGGCCAATGGATCAAATGGGAGGACGAAGATGGACGAACGAGACGAACTTGGTCCAACTAAGGCCTACGGATCAAATGGGAGGACGAAGAGGGACGAACGAGACGAACTTGGTACAAAGAAGGCCTACGGATCAAATGGGAGGACGAAGATGGACGAACGAGACGAACTTGGTCCAACTAAGGCCTACGGATCAAATGGGAGGACGAAGAGGGACGAACGAGACGAACTTGGTACAAAGAAGGCCAACGGATCAAATGGGAGGACGAAGATGGACGAACGAGACGAACTTTGTCCAAAGAAGGCCTACGGATCAAATGGGAGGACGAAGATGGACGAACGAGACGAACTTGGTCCAAATAAGGCCTACGGATCAAATGGGAGGACGAAGAGGGACGAACGAGACGAACTTGGTACAAAGAAGGCCAACGGATCGAATGGGAGGACGAAGATGGACGAACGAGACGAACTTTGCACAAAGAAGGCCAACGGATCAAATGGGAGGACGAAGATGGACGAACGAGACGAACTTGGTCCAACTTAGGCCTACGGATCAAATGGGAGAACGAAGAGGGACGAACGAGACGAACTTGGTACAAAGAAGGCCAACAGATCGAATGGGAGGACGAAGATGGACGAACGAGACGAACTTTGCACAAAGAAGGCCAACGGATCAAATGGGAGGACGAAGATGGACGAACGAGACGAACTTGGTCCAACTAAGGCCTAGGGATCAAATGGGAGGACGAAGAGGGACGAACGAGATGAACTTGGTTCAAAGAAGGCCAACGGATCAAATGGGAGGACGAAGATGGACGAACGAGACGAACTTGGTCCAACTAAGGCCTACGGATCAAATGGGAGGACGAAGAGGGACGAACGAGACGAACTTGGTACAAAGAAGGCCAACGGATCAAATGGGAGGACGAAGATGGACGAACGAGACGAACTTTGTCCAAAGAAGGCCTACGGATCAAATGGGAGGATGAAGATGGACGAACGAGACGAACTTGGTCCAAATAAGGCCTACGGATCAAATGGGAGGACGAAGAGGGACGAACAAGACGAACTTGGTACAAAGAAGGCCAACGGATCAAATGGGAGGACGAAGATGGACGAACGAGACGAACTTGGTCCAAGTAAGGCCTACGGATCAAATGGGAGGACGAAGAGGGACGAACGAGACGAACTTGGTACAAAGAAGGCCTACGGATCAAATGGGAGGACGAAGATGGACGAACGAGACGAACTTGGTCCAACTAAGGCCTACGGATCAAATGGGAGGACGAAGAGGGACGAACGAGACGAACTTGGTTCAAAGAAGGCCAACGGATCAAATGGGAGGACGAAGATGGACGAACGAGACGAACTTGGTCCAACTAAGGCCTACGGATCAAATGGGAGGACGAAGAGGGACGAACGAGACGAACTTTGCACAAAGAAGGCCAACGGATCAAATGGGAGGACGAAGATGGACGAACGAGACGAACTTGGTCCAACTAAGGCCTACGGATCAAATGGGAGGACGAAGAGGGACGAACGAGACAAACTTGGTTCAAAGAAGGCCAACGGATCAAATGGGAGGACGAAGATGGACGAACGAGACGAACTTTGTCCAAAGAAGGCCTACGGATCAAATGGGAGGATAAAGATGGACGAACGAGACGAACTTGGTCCAAATAAGGCCTACGGATCAAATGGGAGAACGAAGAGGGACGAACGAGACGAACTTGGTACAAAGAAGGCCAACAGATCGAATGGGAGGACGAAGATGGACGAACGAGACGAACTTTGCACAAAGAAGGCCAACGGATCAAATGGGAGGACGAAGATGGACGAACGAGACGAACTTGGTCCAACTAAGGCCTAGGGATCAAATGGGAGGACGAAGAGGGACGAACGAGATGAACTTGGTTCAAAGAAGGCCAACGGATCAAATGGGAGGACGAAGATGGACGAACGAGACGAACTTGGTCCAACTAAGGCCTACGGATCAAATGGGAGGACGAAGAGGGACGAACGAGACGAACTTGGTACAAAGAAGGCCAACGGATCAAATGGGAGGACGAAGATGGACGAACGAGACGAACTTTGTCCAAAGAAGGCCTACGGATCAAATGGGAGGATGAAGATGGACGAACGAGACGAACTTGGTCCAAATAAGGCCTACGGATCAAATGGGAGGACGAAGAGGGACGAACGAGACGAACTTGGTACAAAGAAGGCCAACGGATCAAATGGGAGGACGAAGATGGACGAACGAGACGAACTTGGTCCAAGTAAGGCCTACGGATCAAATGGGAGGACGAAGAGGGACGAACGAGACGAACTTGGTACAAAGAAGTCCTACGGATCAAATGGGAGGACGAAGATGGACGAACGAGACGAACTTGGTCCAACTAAGGCCTACGGATCAAATGGGAGGACGAAGAGGGACGAACGAGACGAACTTGGTTCAAAGAAGGCCAACGGATCAAATGGGAGGACGAAGATGGACGAACGAGACGAACTTGGTCCAACTAAGGCCTACGGATCAAATGGGAGGACGAAGAGGGACGAACGAGACGAACTTTGCACAAAGAAGGCCAACGGATCAAATGGGAGGACGAAGATGGACGAACGAGACGAACTTGGTCCAACTAAGGCCTACGGATCAAATGGGAGGACGAAGAGGGACGAACGAGACAAACTTGGTTCAAAGAAGGCCAACGGATCAAATGGGAGGACCAAGATGGACGAACGAGACGAACTTTGTCCAAAGAAGGCCTACGGATCAAATGGGAGGATAAAGATGGACGAACGAGACGAACTTGGTCCAAATAAGGCCTACGGATCAAATGGGAGGACGAAGAGGGACGAACGAGACGAACTTGGTACAAAGAAGGCCAACGGATCAAATGGGAGGACGAAGATGGACGAACGAGACGAACTTGGTTTAACTAAGGCCTACGGATCAGATGGGAGGACGAAGAGGGACGAACGAGACGAACTTGGTACAAAGAAGGCCTACGGATCAAATGGGAGGACGAAGATGGACGAACGAGACGAACTTGGTCCAACTGAGGCCTACGGATCAAATGGGAGGACGAAGAGGGACGAACGAGACGAACTTGGTACAAAGAAGGCCAACGGATCAAATGGGAGGACGAAGATGGACGAACGAGACGAACTTTGTCCAAAGAAGGCCTACGGATCAAATGGGAGGACGAAGATGGACGAACGAGACGAACTTGGTCCAAATAAGGCCTACGGATCAAATGGGAGGACGAAGAGGGACGAACGAGACGAACTTGGTACAAAGAAGGCCAACGGATCGAATGGGAGGACGAAGATGGACGAACGAGACGAAATTTGCACAAAGAAGGCCAACGGATCAAATGGGAGGACGAAGATGGACGAACGAGACGAACTTGGTCCAACTAAGGCCTACGGATCAAATGGGAGGACGAAGAGGGACGAACGAGACGAACTTGGTTCAAAGAAGGCCAACGGATCAAATGGGAGGACGAAGAAGGACGAACGAGACGAAGTTGGTCCAACTAAGGCCTACGAATCAAATGGGAGGACGAAGAGGGACGAACGAGACGAACTTGGTACAAAGAAGGCCAACGGATCAAATGGGAGGACGAAGATGGACGAACGAGACGAACTTTGTCCAAAGAAGGCCTACGGATCAAATGGGAGGACGAAGATGGACGAACGAGACGAACTTGGTCCAAATAAGGCCTACGGATCAAATGGGAGGACGAAGAGGGACGAACGAGACGAACTTGGTACAAAGAAGGCCAACGGATCAAATGGGAGGACGAAGATGGACGAACGAGACGAACTTGGTCCAACTAAGGCCTACGGATCAAATGGGAGGACGAAGAGGGACGAGCGAGACGAACTTGGTTCAAAGAAGGCCAACGGATCAAATGGGAGGACGAAGATGGACGAACGAGACGAACTTGGTCCAACTAAGGCCTACGGATCAAATGGGAGGACGAAGAGGGACGAACGAGACGAACTTGGTACAAAGAAGGCCAACGGATCAAATGGGAGGACGAAGATGGACGAACGAGACGAACTTGGTCCAACTAAGGCCTACGGATCAAATGGGAGGACGAAGAGGGACGAACGAGACGAACTTGGTCCAACTAAGGCCTACGGATCAAATGGGAGGACGAAGAGGGACGAACGAGACGAACTTGGTACAAAGAAGGCCAACGGATCAAATGGGAGGACGAAGATGGACGAACGAGACGAACTTTGTCCAAAGAAGGCCTACGGATCAAATGGGAGGACGAAGATGGACGAACGAGACGAACTTGGTCCAAATAAGGCCTACGGATCAAATGGGAGGACGAAGAGGGACGAACGAGACGAACTTGGTACAAAGAAGGCCAACGGATCGAATGGGAGGACGAAGATGGACGAACGAGACGAACTTTGCACAAAGAAGGCCAACGGATCCAATGGGAGGACGAAGATGGACGAACGAGACGAACTTGGTCCAACTAAGGCCTACGGATCAAATGGGAGGACGAAGAGGGACGAACGAGACGAACTTGGTTCAAAGAAGGCCAACGGATCAAATGGGAGGACGAAGATGGACGAACGAGACGAACTTGGTCCAACTAAGGCCTACGGATCAAATGGGAGGACGAAGAGGGACGAACGAGACGAACTTGGTACAAAGAAGGCCAACGGATCAAATGGGAGGACGAAGATGGACGAACGAGTCGAACTTTGTCCAAAGAAGGCCTACGGATCAAATGGGAGGATGAAGATGGACGAACGAGACGAACTAGGTCCAAATAAAGCCTACGGATCAAATGGGAGGACGAAGAGGGACGAACGAGACGAACTTGGTACAAAGAAGGCCAACGGATCAAATGGGAGGACGAAGATGGACGAACGAGACAAACTTTGTCCAAAGAAGGCCTACGGATCAAATGGGAGGACGAAGATGGACGAACGAGACGAACTTGGTCCAAATAAGGCCTACGGATCAAATGGGAGGACGAAGAGGGACGAACGAGACGAACTTGGTACAAAGAAGGCCAACGGATCAAATGGGAGGACGAAGATGGACGAACGAGACGAACTTTTCACAAAGAAGGCCAACGGATCAAATGGGAGGACGAAGATGGACGAACGAGACGAACTTTGTCCAACTAAGGCCTACGGATCAAATGGGAGGACGAAGAGGGACGAACGAGACGAACTTGGTTCAAAGAAGGCCAACGGATCAAATGGGAGGACGAAGATGGACGAACGAGACGAACTTGGTCCAACTAAGGCCTACAGATCAAATGGGAGGACGAAGAGGGACGAACGAGACGAACTTGGTACAAAGAAGGCCAACGGATCAAATGGGAGGACGAAGATGGACGAACGAGACGAACTTTGTCCAAAGAAGGCCTACGGATCAAATGGGAGGACGAAGATGGACGAACGAGACGAACTTGGTACAAAGAAGGCCTACGGATCAAATGGGAGGACGAAGATGGACGAACGAGACGAACTTGGTTCAAAGAAGGCCACCGGATCAAATGGGAGGACGACGATGGACGAACGAGACAAACTTGGTACAAAGAAGGCCAGCGGATCAAATGGGAGGACGAAGATGGACGAACGAGACGAACTTTGCACAAAGAAGGCCAACGGATCAAATGGGAGGACGAAGATGGACGAACGAGACGAACTTGGTACAAAGAAGGCCAACGGATCAAATGGGAGGACGAAGATGGACGAACGAGACGAACTTTTCACAAAGAAGGCCAACGGATCAAATGGGAGGACGAAGATGGACGAACGAGACGAACTTTGTCCAACTAAGGCCTACGGATCAAATGGGAGGACGAAGAGGGACGAACGAGACGAACTTGGTTCAAAGAAGGCCAACGGATCAAATGGGAGGACGAAGATGGACGAACGAGACGAACTTGGTCCAACTAAGGCCTACAGATCAAATGGGAGGACGAAGAGGGACGAACGAGACGAACTTGGTACAAAGAAGGCCAACGGATCAAATGGGAGGACGAAGATGGACGAACGAGACGAACTTTGTCCAAAGAAGGCCTACGGATCAAATGGGAGGACGAAGATGGACGAACGAGACGAACTTGGTCCAAATAAGGCCTACGGATCAAATGGGAGGACGAAGAAGGACAAACGAGACGAACTTGGTACAAAGAAGGCCACCGGATCAAATGGGAGGACGACGATGGACGAACGAGACAAACTTGGTACAAAGAAGGCCAGCGGATCAAATGGGAGGACGAAGATGGACGAACGAGACGAACTTTGCACAAAGAAGGCCAACGGATCAAATGGGAGGACGAAGATGGACGAACGAGACGAACTTGGTCCAACTAAGGCCTACGGATCAAATGGGAGGACGAAGAGGGACGAACGAGACGAACTTGGTACAAAGAAGGCCAACGGATCAAATGGGAGGACGAAGATGGACGAACGAGACGAACTTTGTCCAAAGAAGGCCTACGGATCAAACGGGAGGACAAAGATGGACGAACGAGACGAACTTGGTCCAACTAAGGCGTACGGATCAAATGGGAGGACGAAGAGGGACGAACGAGACGAACTTGGTACAAAGAAGGCCAACGGATCAAATGGGAGGACGAAGATGGACGAACGAGACGAACTTTGTCCAAAGAAGGCCTACGGATCAAATGGGAGGACGAAGAGGGACGAACGAGACGAACTTGGTCCAAATAAGGCTTACGGATCAAATGGGAGGACGAAGAGGGACGAACGAGACGAACTTGGTACAAAGAAGGCCAACGGATCAAATGGGAGGACGAAGAGGGACGAACGAGACGAACTTGGTACAAAGAAGGCCAACGGATCAAATGGGAGGACGAAGATGGACGAACGAGACGAACTTTGTCCAAAGAAGGCCTACGGATCAAATGGGAGGACGAAGATGGACGAACGAGACGAACTTGGTCCAAATAATGCCTACGGATCAAATGGGAGGACGAAGAAGGACAAACGAGACGAACTTGGTACAAAGAAGGCCAACGGATCAAATGGGAGGACGACGATGGACGAACGAGACAAACTTGGTACAAAGAAGGCCAGCGGATCAAATGGGAGGACGAAGATGGACGAACGAGACGAACTTTGCACAAAGAAGGCCAACGGATCAAATGGGAGGACGAAGATGGACGAACGAGACGAACTTGGTCCAACTAAGGCCTACGGATCAAATGGGAGGACGAAGAGGGACGAACGAGACGAACTTGGTACAAAGAAGGCCAACGGATCAAATGGGAGGACGAAGATGGACGAACGAGACGAACTTTGTCCAAAGAAGGCCTACGGATCAAATGGGAGGACGAAGAGGGACAAACGAGACGAACTTGGTACAAAGAAGGCCAACGGATCAAATGGGAGGACGAAGATGGACGAACGAGACGAACTTGGTCCAACTAAGGCCTACGGATCAAATGGGAGGACGAAGAGGGACGAACGAGACGAACTTGGTGCAAGGAAGACCAACGGATCAAATGGGAGGACGAAGATGGACGAACGAGACGAACTTTGCGCAAAGAAGGCCAACGGATTAAATGGGAGGACGAAGATGGACGAACGAGACGAACTTGGTCCAACTAAGGCCTACGGATCAAATGGGAGGACGAAGAGGGACGAACGAGACGAACTTAGTTCAAAGAAGGCCAACGGATCAAATGGGAGGACGAAGATGGACGAACGAGACGAACTTGGTCCAACTAAGGCCTACGGATCAAATGGGAGGACGAAGAGGGACGAACGAGACGAAGTTGGTACAAAGAAGGCCAACGGATCAAATGGGAGGACGAAGATGGACGAACGAGACGAACTTTTCACAAAGAAGGCCAACGGATCAAATGGGAGGACGAAGATGGACGAACGAGACGAACTTTGTCCAACTAAGGCCTACGGATCAAATGGGAGGACGAAGAGGGACGAACGAGACGAACTTGGTGCAAAGAAGGCCAACAGATCAAATGGGAGGACGAAGATGGACGAACGAGACGAACTTGGTCCAACTAAGGCATACAGATCAAATGGGAGGACGAAAGTGGACGAACGAGACGAACTTGGTCCAAATAAGGCCTACGGATCAAATGGGAGGACGAAGAGGGACGAACGAGACGAACTTGGTACAAAGAAGGCCAACGGATCAAATGGGAGGACGAAGATGGACGAACGAGACGAACTTTTCACAAAGAAGGCCAACGGATCAAATGGGAGGACGAAGATGGACGAACGAGACGAACTTTGTCCAACTAAGGCCTACGGATCAAATGGGAGGACTAAGAGGGACGAACGAGACGAACTTGGTTCAAAGAAGGCCAACGGATCAAATGGGAGGACGAAGATGGACGAACGAGACGAACTTGGTCCAACTAAGGCCTACAGATCAAATGGGAGGACGAAGAGGGACGAACGAGACGAACTTGGTACAAAGAAGGCCAACGGATCAAATGGGAGGACGAAGATGGACGAACGAGACGAACTTTGTCCAAAGAAGGCCTACGGATCAAATGGGAGGACGAAGAGGGACGAACGAGACGAACTTGGTACAAAGAAGGCCAACGGATCAAATGGGAGGACGAAGATGGACGAACGAGACGAACTTTGTCCAAAGAAGGCCTACGGATCAAATGGGAGGACGAAGATGGACGAACGAGACGAACTTGGTCCAAATAAGGCCTACGGATCAAATGGGAGGACGAAGAGGGACGAACGAGACGAACTTGGTACAAAGAAGGCCAACGGATCGAATGGGAGGACGAAGATGGACGAACGAGACGAACTTTGCACAAAGAAGGCCAACGGATCCAATGGGAGGACGAAGATGGACGAACGAGACGAACTTGGTCCAACTAAGGCCTACGGATCAAATGGGAGGACGAAGAGGGACGAACGAGACGAACTTGGTCCAAATAAGGCCAACGGATCAAATGGGAGGACGAAGAGGGACGAACGAGACGAACTTGGTACAAAGAAGGCCAACGGATCAAATGGGAGGACGAAGATGGACGAACGAGACGAACTTGGTACAAAGAAGGCCTACGGATCAAATGGGAGGACGAAGATGGACGAACGAGACGAACTTGGTTCAAAGAAGGCCACCGGATCAAATGGGAGGACGACGATGGACGAACGAGACAAACTTGGTACAAAGAAGGCCAGCGGATCAAATGGGAGGACGAAGATGGACGAACGAGACGAACTTTGCACAAAGAAAGCCAACGGATCAAATGGGAGGACGAAGATGGACGAACGAGACGAACTTGGTACAAAGAAGGCCAACGGATCAAATGGGAGGACGAAGATGGACGAACGAGACGAACTTTTCACAAAGAAGGCCAACGGATCAAATGGGAGGACGAAGATGGACGAACGAGACGAACTTTGTCCAACTAAGGCCTACGGATCAAATGGGAGGACGAAGAGGGACGAACGAGACGAACTTGGTTCAAAGAAGGCCAACGGATCAAATGGGAGGACGAAGATGGACGAACGAGACGAACTTGGTCCAACTAAGGCCTACAGATCAAATGGGAGGACGAAGAGGGACGAACGAGACGAACTTGGTACAAAGAAGGCCAACGGATCAAATGGGAGGACGAAGATGGACGAACGAGACGAACTTTGTCCAAAGAAGGCCTACGGATCAAATGGGAGGACGAAGATGGACGAACGAGACGAACTTGGTCCAAATAAGGCCTACGGATCAAATGGGAGGACGAAGAAGGACAAACGAGACGAACTTGGTACAAAGAAGGCCACCGGATCAAATGGGAGGACGACGATGGACGAACGAGACAAACTTGGTACAAAGAAGGCCAGCGGATCAAATGGGAGGACGAAGATGGACGAACGAGACGAACTTTGCACAAAGAAGGCCAACGGATCAAATGGGAGGACGAAGATGGACGAACGAGACGAACTTGGTCCAACTAAGGCCTACGGATCAAATGGGAGGACGAAGAGGGACGAACGAGACGAACTTGGTACAAAGAAGGCCAACGGATCAAATGGGAGGACGAAGATGGACGAACGAGACGAACTTTGTCCAAAGAAGGCCTACGGATCAAACGGGAGGACAAAGATGGACGAACGAGACGAACTTGGTCCAACTAAGGCGTACGGATCAAATGGGAGGACGAAGAGGGACGAACGAGACGAACTTGGTACAAAGAAGGCCAACGGATCAAATGGGAGGACGAAGATGGACGAACGAGACGAACTTTGTCCAAAGAAGGCCTACGGATCAAATGGGAGGACGAAGAGGGACGAACGAGACGAACTTGGTCCAAATAAGGCTTACGGATCAAATGGGAGGACGAAGAGGGACGAACGAGACGAACTTGGTACAAAGAAGGCCAACGGATCAAATGGGAGGACGAAGAGGGACGAACGAGACGAACTTGGTACAAAGAAGGCCAACGGATCAAATGGGAGGACGAAGATGGACGAACGAGACGAACTTTGTCCAAAGAAGGCCTACGGATCAAATGGGAGGACGAAGATGGACGAACGAGACGAACTTGGTCCAAATAATGCCTACGGATCAAATGGGAGGACGAAGAAGGACAAACGAGACGAACTTGGTACAAAGAAGGCCAACGGATCAAATGGGAGGACGACGATGGACGAACGAGACAAACTTGGTACAAAGAAGGCCAGCGGATCAAATGGGAGGACGAAGATGGACGAACGAGACGAACTTTGCACAAAGAAGGCCAACGGATCAAATGGGAGGACGAAGATGGACGAACGAGACGAACTTGGTCCAACTAAGGCCTACGGATCAAATGGGAGGACGAAGAGGGACGAACGAGACGAACTTGGTACAAAGAAGGCCAACGGATCAAATGGGAGGACGAAGATGGACGAACGAGACGAACTTTGTCCAAAGAAGGCCTACGGATCAAATGGGAGGACGAAGAGGGACAAACGAGACGAACTTGGTACAAAGAAGGCCAACGGATCAAATGGGAGGACGAAGATGGACGAACGAGACGAACTTGGTCCAACTAAGGCCTACGGATCAAATGGGAGGACGAAGAGGGACGAACGAGACGAACTTGGTGCAAGGAAGACCAACGGATCAAATGGGAGGACGAAGATGGACGAACGAGACGAACTTTGCGCAAAGAAGGCCAACGGATTAAATGGGAGGACGAAGATGGACGAACGAGACGAACTTGGTCCAACAAAGGCCTACGGATCAAATGGGAGGACGAAGAGGGACGAACGAGACGAACTTAGTTCAAAGAAGGCCAACGGATCAAATGGGAGGACGAAGATGGACGAACGAGACGAACTTGGTCCAACTAAGGCCTACGGATCAAATGGGAGGACGAAGAGGGACGAACGAGACGAAGTTGGTACAAAGAAGGCCAACGGATCAAATGGGAGGACGAAGATGGACGAACGAGACGAACTTTTCACAAAGAAGGCCAACGGATCAAATGGGAGGACGAAGATGGACGAACGAGACGAACTTTGTCCAACTAAGGCCTACGGATCAAATGGGAGGACGAAGAGGGACGAACGAGACGAACTTGGTGCAAAGAAGGCCAACAGATCAAATGGGAGGACGAAGATGGACGAACGAGACGAACTTGGTCCAACTAAGGCATACAGATCAAATGGGAGGACGAAAGTGGACGAACGAGACGAACTTGGTCCAAATAAGGCCTACGGATCAAATGGGAGGACGAAGAGGGACGAACGAGACGAACTTGGTACAAAGAAGGCCAACGGATCAAATGGGAGGACGAAGATGGACGAACGAGACGAACTTTTCACAAAGAAGGCCAACGGATCAAATGGGAGGACGAAGATGGACGAACGAGACGAACTTTGTCCAACTAAGGCCTACGGATCAAATGGGAGGACTAAGAGGGACGAACGAGACGAACTTGGTTCAAAGAAGGCCAACGGATCAAATGGGAGGACGAAGATGGACGAACGAGACGAACTTGGTCCAACTAAGGCCTACAGATCAAATGGGAGGACGAAGAGGGACGAACGAGACGAACTTGGTACAAAGAAGGCCAACGGATCAAATGGGAGGACGAAGATGGACGAACGAGACGAACTTTGTCCAAAGAAGGCCTACGGATCAAATGGGAGGACGAAGATGGACGAACGAGACGAACTTGGTCCAAATAAGGCCTACGGATCAAATGGGACGACGAAGAAGGACAAACGAGACGAACTTGGTACAAAGAAGGCCAAAGGATCAAATGGGAGGACGACGATGGACGAACGAGACAAACTTGGTACAAAGAAGGCCAGCGGATCAAATGGGAGGACGAAGATGGACGAACGAGACGAACTTTGCACAAAGAAGGCCAACGGATCAAATGGGAGGACGAAGATGGACGAACGAGACGAACTTGGTCCAACTAAGGCCTACGGATCAAATGGGAGGACGAAGAGGGACGAACGAGACGAACTTGGTACAAAGAAGGCCAACGGATCAAATGGGAGGACGAAGATGGACGAACGAGACGAACTTGGTCCAACTAAGGCCTACGGATCAAATGGGAGGACGAAGAGGGACGAACGAGACGAACTTGGTACAAAGAAGGCCTACGGATCAAATGGGAGGACGAAGATGGACGAACGAGACGAACTTGGTCCAACTAAGGCCTACGGATCAAATGGGAGGACGAAGAGGGACGAACGAGACGAACTTGGTACAAAGAAGGCCAACGGATCAAATGGGAGGACGAAGATGGACGAACGAGACAAACTTTGTCCAAAGAAGGCCTACGGATCAAATGGGAGGACGAAGATGGACGAACGAGACGAACTTGGTCCAAATAAGGCCTACGGATCAAATGGGAGGACGAAGATGGACGAACGAGACGAACTTGGTACAAAGAAGGCCAACGGATCAAATGGGAGGACGAAGATGGACGAACGAGACGAACTTTTCACAAAGAAGGCCAACGGATCAAATGGGAGGACGAAGATGGACGAACGAGACGAACTTTGTCCAACTAAGGCCTACGGATCAAATGGGAGGACGAAGAGGGACGAACGAGACGAACTTGGTTCAAAGAAGGCCAACGGATCAAATGGGAGGACGAAGATGGACGAACGAGACGAACTTGGTCCAACTAAGGCCTACAGATCAAATGGGAGGACGAAGAGGGACGAACGAGACGAACTTGGTACAAAGAAGGCCAACGGATCAAATGGGAGGACGAAGATGGACGAACGAGACGAACTTTGTCCAAAGAAGGCCTACGGATCAAATGGGAGGACGAAGATGGACGAACGAGACGAACTTGGTCCAAATAAGGCCTACGGATCAAATGGGAGGACGAAGAAGGACAAACGAGACGAACTTGGTACAAAGAAGGCCAACGGATCAAATGGGAGGACGACGATGGACGAACGAGACAAACTTGGTACAAAGAAGGCCAGCGGATCAAATGGGAGGACGAAGATGGACGAACGAGACGAACTTTGCACAAAGAAGGCCAACGGATCAAATGGGAGGACGAAGATGGACGAACGAGACGAACTTGGTCCAACTAAGGCCTACGGATCAAATGGGAGGACGAAGAGGGACGAATGAGACGAACTTGGTCCAAATAAGGCCTACGGATCAAATGGGAGGACGAAGAGGGACGAACGAGACGAACTTGGTACAAAGAAGGCCAACGGATCAAATGGGAGGACGAAGATGGACGAACGAGACGAACTTTGCACAAAGAAGGCCAACGGATCAAATGGGAGGACGAAGATGGACGAACGAGACGAACTTTTCACAAAGAAGGCCAACGGATCAAATGGGAGGACGAAGATGGACGAACGAGACGAACTTTGTCCAACTAAGGCCTACGGATCAAATGGGAGGACGAAGAGGGACGAACGAGACGAACTTGGTTCAAAGAAGGCCAACGGATCAAATGGGACGACGAAGATGGACGAACGAGACGAACTTGGTCCAACTAAGGCCTACAGATCAAATGGGAGGACGAAGAGGGACGAACGAGACGAACTTGGTACAAAGAAGGCCAACGGATCAAATGGGAGGACGAAGATGGACGAACGAGACGAACTTTGTCCAAAGAAGGCCTACGGATCAAATGGGAGGACGAAGATGGACGAACGAGACGAACTTGGTCCAAATAAGGCCTACGGATCAAATGGGAGGACGAAGAAGGACAAACGAGACGAACTTGGTACAAAGAAGGCCAACGGATCAAATGGGAGGACGACGATGGACGAACGAGACAAACTTGGTACAAAGAAGGCCAGCGGATCAAATGGGAGGACGAAGATGGACGAACGAGACGAACTTTGCACAAAGAAGGCCAACGGATCAAATGGGAGGACGAAGATGGACGAACGAGACGAACTTGGTCCAACTAAGGCCTACGGATCAAATGGGAGGACGAAGAGGGACGAATGAGACGAACTTGGTCCAAATAAGGCCTACGGATCAAATGGGAGGACGAAGAGGGACGAACGAGACGAACTTGGTACAAAGAATGCCAACGGATCAAATGGGAGGACGAAGATGGACGAACGAGACGAACTTTGCACAAAGAAGGCCAACGGATCAAATGGGAGGACGAAGATGGACGAACGAGACGAACTTGGTCCAACTAAGGCCTACGGATCAAATGGGAGGACGAAGAGGGACGAACGAGACGAACTTGGTACAAAGAAGGCCAACGGATCAAATGGGAGGACGAAGATGGACGAACGAGACGAACTTGGTCCAACTAAGGCCTACGGATCAAATGGGAGGACGAAGATGGACAAACGAGACGAACTTGGTACAAAGAAGGCCAACGGATCAAATGGGAGGACGAAGATGGACGAACGAGACGAACTTGGTCCAACTAAGGCCTACGGATCAAATGGGAGGACGAAGAGGGACGAACGAGACGAACTTGGTGCAAGGAAGGCCAACGGATCAAATGGGAGGACGAAGATGGACGAACGAGACGAACTTTGCACAAAGAAGGCCAACGGATTAAATGGGAGGACGAAGATGGACGAACGAGACGAACTTGGTCCAACTAAGGCCTACGGATCAAATGGGAGGACGAAGAGGGACGAACGAGACGAACTTAGTTCAAAGAAGGCCAACGGATCAAATGGGAGGACGAAGATGGACGAACGAGACGAACTTGGTCCAACTAAGGCCTACGGATCAAATGGGAGGACGAAGAGGGACGAACGAGACGAAGTTGGTACAAAGAAGGCCAACGGATCAAATGGGAGGACGAAGATGGACGAACGAGACGAACTTTTCACAAAGAAGGCCAACGGATCAAATGGGAGGACGAAGATGGACGAACGAGACGAACTTTGTCCAACTAAGGCCTACGGATCAAATGGGAGGACGAAGAGGGACGAACGAGACGAACTTGGTGCAAAGAAGGCCAACGGATCAAATGGGAGGACGAAGATGGACGAACGAGACGAACTTGGTCCAACTAAGGCATACAGATCAAATGGGAGGACGAAAGTGGACGAACGAGACGAACTTGGTCCAAATAAGGCCTACGGATCAAATGGGAGGACGAAGAGGGACGAACGAGACGAACTTGGTACAAAGAAGGCCAACGGATTAAATGGGAGGACGAAGATGGACGAACGAGACGAACTTTTCACAAAGAAGGCCAACGGATCAAATGGGAGGACGAAGATGGACGAACGAGACGAACTTTGTCCAACTAAGGCCTACGGATCAAATGGGAGGACGAAGAGGGACGAACGAGACGAACTTGGTTCAAAGAAGGCCAACGGATCAAATGGGAGGACGAAGATGGACGAACGAGACGAACTTGGTCCAACTAAGGCCTACAGATCAAATGGGAGGACGAAGAAGGACGAACGAGACGAACTTGGTACAAAGAAGGCCAACGGATCAAATGGGAGGACGAAGATGGACGAACGAGACGAACTTTGTCCAAAGAAGGCCTACGGATCAAATGGGAGGACGAAGATGGACGAACGAGACGAACTTGGTCCAAATAAGGCCTACGGATCAAATGGGACGACGAAGAAGGACAAACGAGACGAACTTGGTACAAAGAAGGCCAACGGATCAAATGGGAGGACGACGATGGACGAACGAGACAAACTTGGTACAAAGAAGGCCAGCGGATCAAATGGGAGGACGAAGATGGACGAACGAGACGAACTTTGCACAAAGAAGGCCAACGGATCAAATGGGAGGACGAAGATGGACGAACGAGACGAACTTGGTCCAACTAAGGCCTACGGATCAAATGGGAGGACGAAGAGGGACGAACGAGACGAACTTGGTACAAAGAAGGCCAACGGATCAAATGGGAGGACGAAGATGGACGAACGAGACAAACTTTGTCCAAAGAAGGCCTACGGATCAAATGGGAGGACGAAGATGGACGAACGAGACGAACTTGGTCCAAATAAGGCCTACGGATCAAATGGGAGGACGAAGAGGGACGAACGAGACGAACTTGGTACAAAGAAGGCCAACGGATCAAATGGGAGGACGAAGATGGACGAACGAGACGAACTTTTCACAAAGAAGGCCAACGGATCAAATGGGAGGACGAAGATGGACGAACGAGACGAACTTTGTCCAACTAAGGCCTACGGATCAAATGGGAGGACGAAGAGGGACGAACGAGACGAACTTGGTTCAAAGAAGGCCAACGGATCAAATGGGAGGACGAAGATGGACGAACGAGACGAACTTGGTCCAACTAAGGCCTACAGATCAAATGGGAGGACGAAGAGGAACGAACGAGACGAACTTGGTACAAAGAAGGCCAACGGATCAAATGGGAGGACGAAGATGGACGAACGAGACGAACTTTGTCCAAAGAAGGCCTACGGATCAAATGGGAGGACGAAGATGGACGAACGAGACGAACTTGGTCCAAATAAGGCCTACGGATCAAATGGGAGGACGAAGAGGGACGAACGAGACGAACTTGGTACAAAGAAGGCCAACGGATCAAATGGGAGGACGAAGATGGACGAACGAGACGAACTTGGTCCAACTAAGGCCTACGGATCAAATGGGAGGACGAAGATGGACAAACGAGACGAACTTGGTACAAAGAAGGCCAACGGATCAAATGGGAGGACGAAGATGGACGAACGAGACGAACTTGGTCCAACTAAGGCCTACGGATCAAATGGGAGGACGAAGAGGGACGAACGAGACGAACTTGGTGCAAGGAAGGCCAACGGATCAAATGGGAGGACGAAGATGGACGAACGAGACGAACTTTGCACAAAGAAGGCCAACGGATTAAATGGGAGGACGAAGATGGACGAACGAGACGAACTTGGTCCAACTAAGGCCTACGGATCAAATGGGAGGACGAAGAGGGACGAACGAGACGAACTTAGTTCAAAGAAGGCCAACGGATCAAATGGGAGGACGAAGATGGACGAACGAGACGAACTTTGTCCAAAGAAGGCCTACGGATCAAATGGGAGGACGAAGATGGACGAACGAGACGAACTTGGTCCAAATAAGGCCTACGGATCAAATGGGACGACGAAGAAGGACAAACGAGACGAACTTGGTACAAAGAAGGCCAACGGATCAAATGGGAGGACGACGATGGACGAACGAGACAAACTTGGTACAAAGAAGGCCAGCGGATCAAATGGGAGGACGAAGATGGACGAACGAGACGAACTTTGCACAAAGAAGGCCAACGGATCAAATGGGAGGACGAAGATGGACGAACGAGACGAACTTGGTCCAACTAAGGCCTACGGATCAAATGGGAGGACGAAGAGGGACGAACGAGACGAACTTGGTACAAAGAAGGCCAACGGATCAAATGGGAGGACGAAGATGGACGAACGAGACAAACTTTGTCCAAAGAAGGCCTACGGATCAAATGGGAGGACGAAGATGGACGAACGAGACGAACTTGGTCCAAATAAGGCCTACGGATCAAATGGGAGGACGAAGAGGGACGAACGAGACGAACTTGGTACAAAGAAGGCCAACGGATCAAATGGGAGGACGAAGATGGACGAACGAGACGAACTTTTCACAAAGAAGGCCAACGGATCAAATGGGAGGACGAAGATGGACGAACGAGACGAACTTTGTCCAACTAAGGCCTACGGATCAAATGGGAGGACGAAGAGGGACGAACGAGACGAACTTGGTTCAAAGAAGGCCAACGGATCAAATGGGAGGACGAAGATGGACGAACGAGACGAACTTGGTCCAACTAAGGCCTACAGATCAAATGGGAGGACGAAGAGGAACGAACGAGACGAACTTGGTACAAAGAAGGCCAACGGATCAAATGGGAGGACGAAGATGGACGAACGAGACGAACTTTGTCCAAAGAAGGCCTACGGATCAAATGGGAGGACGAAGATGGACGAACGAGACGAACTTGGTCCAAATAAGGCCTACGGATCAAATGGGAGGACGAAGAGGGACGAACGAGACGAACTTGGTACAAAGAAGGCCAACGGATCAAATGGGAGGACGAAGATGGACGAACGAGACGAACTTGGTCCAACTAAGGCCTACGGATCAAATGGGAGGACGAAGATGGACAAACGAGACGAACTTGGTACAAAGAAGGCCAACGGATCAAATGGGAGGACGAAGATGGACGAACGAGACGAACTTGGTCCAACTAAGGCCTACGGATCAAATGGGAGGACGAAGAGGGACGAACGAGACGAACTTGGTGCAAGGAAGGCCAACGGATCAAATGGGAGGACGAAGATGGACGAACGAGACGAACTTTGCACAAAGAAGGCCAACGGATTAAATGGGAGGACGAAGATGGACGAACGAGACGAACTTGGTCCAACTAAGGCCTACGGATCAAATGGGAGGACGAAGAGGGACGAACGAGACGAACTTAGTTCAAAGAAGGCCAACGGATCAAATGGGAGGACGAAGATGGACGAACGAGACGAACTTGGTCCAACTAAGGCCTACGGATCAAATGGGAGGACGAAGAGGGACGAACGAGACGAAGTTGGTACAAAGAAGGCCAACGGATCAAATGGGAGGACGAAGATGGACGAACGAGACGAACTTTTCACAAAGAAGGCCAACAGATCAAATGGGAGGACGAAGATGGACGAACGAGACGAACTTTGTCCAACTAAGGCCTACGGATCAAATGGGAGGACGAAGAGGGACGAACGAGACGAACTTGGTGCAAAGAAGGCCAACGGATCAAATGGGAGGAAGAACATGGACGAACGAGACGAACTTGGTCCAACTAAGGCATACAGATCAAATGGGAGGACGAAAGTGGACGAACGAGACGAACTTGGTCCAAATAAGGCCTACGGATCAAATGGGAGGACGAAGAGGGACGAACGAGACGAACTTGGTACAAAGAAGGCCAACGGATCAAATGGGAGGACGAAGACGGACGAACGAGACGAACTTGGTCCAACTAAGGCCTACGGATCAAATGGGAGGACGAAGAGGGACGAACGAGACGAACTTGGTGCAAGGAAGGCCAACGGATCAAATGGGAGGACGAAGATGGACGAACGAGACGAACTTTGCACAAAGAAGGCCAACGGATTAAATGGGAGGACGAAGATGGACGAACGAGACGAACTTGGTCCAACTAAGGCCTACGGATCAAATGGGAGGACGAAGAGGGACGAACGAGACGAACTTAGTTCAAAGAAGGCCAACGGATCAAATGGGAGGACGAAGATGGACGAACGAGACGAACTTGGTCCAACTAAGGCCTACGGATCAAATGGGAGGACGAAGAGGGACGAACGAGACGAAGTTGGTACAAAGAAGGCCAACGGATCAAATGGGAGGACGAAGATGGACGAACGAGACGAACTTTTCACAAAGAAGGCCAACAGATCAAATGGGAGGACGAAGATGGACGAACGAGACGAACTTTGTCCAACTAAGGCCTACGGATCAAATGGGAGGACGAAGAGGGACGAACGAGACGAACTTGGTGCAAAGAAGGCCAACGGATCAAATGGGAGGACGAACATGGACGAACGAGACGAACTTGGTCCAACTAAGGCATACAGATCAAATGGGAGGACGAAAGTGGACGAACGAGACGAACTTGGTCCAAATAAGGCCTACGGATCAAATGGGAGGACGAAGAGGGACGAACGAGACGAACTTGGTACAAAGAAGGCCAACGGATCAAATGGGAGGACGAAGATGGACGAACGAGACGAACTTTTCACAAAGAAGGCCAACAGATCAAATGGGAGGACGAAGATGGACGAACGAGACGAACTTTGTCCAACTAAGGCCTACGGATCAAATGGGAGGACGAAGAGGGACGAACGAGACGAACTTGGTTCAAAGAAGGCCAACGGATCAAATGGGAGGACGAAGATGGACGAACGAGACGAACTTGGTCCAACTAAGGCCTACAGATCAAATGGGAGGACGAAGAGGGACGAACGAGACGAACTTGGTACAAAGAAGGCCAACGGATCAAATGGGAGGACGAAGATGGACGAACGAGACGAACTTTGTCCAAAGAAGGCCTACGGATCAAATGGGAGGACGAAGATGGACGAACGAGACGAACTTGGTCCAAATAAGGCCTACGGATCAAATGGGACGACGAAGAAGGACAAACGAGACGAACTTGGTACAAAGAAGGCCAACGGATCAAATGGGAGGACGACGATGGACGAACGAGACAAACTTGGTACAAAGAAGGCCAGCGGATCAAATGGGAGGACGAAGATGGACGAACGAGACGAACTTTGCACAAAGAAGGCCAACGGATCAAATGGGAGGACGAAGATGGACGAACGAGACGAACTTGGTCCAACTAAGGCCTACGGATCAAATGGGAGGACGAAGAGGGACGAACGAGAGGAACTTGGTGCAAGGAAGACCAACGGATCAAATGGGAGGACGAAGATGGACGAACGAGACGAACTTTGCGCAAAGAAGGCCAACGGATTAAATGGGAGGACGAAGAGGGACGAACGAGACGAAATTGGTACAAAGAAGGCCAACGGATCAAATGGGAGGACGAAGATGGACGAACGAGACGAACTTTGTCCAAAGAAGGCCTACGGATCAAATGGGAGGACGAAGATGGACGAACGAGACGAACTTGGTCCAAATAAGGCCTACGGATCAAATGGGAGGACGAAGAGGGACGAACGAGACGAACTTGGTTCAAAGAAGGCCAACGGATCAAATGGGAGGACGAAGATGGACGAACGAGACGAACTTGGTCCAACTAAGGCCTACAGATCAAATGGGAGGACGAAGAGGAACGAACGAGACGAACTTGGTACAAAGAAGGCCAACGGATCAAATGGGAGGACGAAGATGGACGAACGAGACGAACTTTGTCCAAAGAAGGCCTACGGATCAAATGGGAGGACGAAGATGGACGAACGAGACGAACTTGGTCCAAATAAGGCCTACGGATCAAATGGGAGGACGAAGAGGGACGAACGAGACGAACTTGGTACAAAGAAGGCCAACGGATCAAATGGGAGGACGAAGATGGACGAACGAGACGAACTTGGTCCAACTAAGGCCTACGGATCAAATGGGAGGACGAAGATGGACAAACGAGACGAACTTGGTACAAAGAAGGCCAACGGATCAAATGGGAGGACGAAGATGGACGAACGAGACGAACTTGGTCCAACTAAGGCCTACGGATCAAATGGGAGGACGAAGAGGGACGAACGAGACGAACTTGGTGCAAGGAAGGCCAACGGATCAAATGGGAGGACGAAGATGGACGAACGAGACGAACTTTGCACAAAGAAGGCCAACGGATTAAATGGGAGGACGAAGATGGACGAACGAGACGAACTTGGTCCAACTAAGGCCTACGGATCAAATGGGAGGACGAAGAGGGACGAACGAGACGAACTTAGTTCAAAGAAGGCCAACGGATCAAATGGGAGGACGAAGATGGACGAACGAGACGAACTTGGTCCAACTAAGGCCTACGGATCAAATGGGAGGACGAAGAGGGACGAACGAGACGAAGTTGGTACAAAGAAGGCCAACGGATCAAATGGGAGGACGAAGATGGACGAACGAGACGAACTTTTCACAAAGAAGGCCAACAGATCAAATGGGAGGACGAAGATGGACGAACGAGACGAACTTTGTCCAACTAAGGCCTACGGATCAAATGGGAGGACGAAGAGGGACGAACGAGACGAACTTGGTGCAAAGAAGGCCAACGGATCAAATGGGAGGACGAACATGGACGAACGAGACGAACTTGGTCCAACTAAGGCATACAGATCAAATGGGAGGACGAAAGTGGACGAACGAGACGAACTTGGTCCAAATAAGGCCTACGGATCAAATGGGAGGACGAAGAGGGACGAACGAGACGAACTTGGTACAAAGAAGGCCAACGGATCAAATGGGAGGACGAAGACGGACGAACGAGACGAACTTGGTCCAACTAAGGCCTACGGATCAAATGGGAGGACGAAGAGGGACGAACGAGACGAACTTGGTGCAAGGAAGGCCAACGGATCAAATGGGAGGACGAAGATGGACGAACGAGACGAACTTTGCACAAAGAAGGCCAACGGATTAAATGGGAGGACGAAGATGGACGAACGAGACGAACTTGGTCCAACTAAGGCCTACGGATCAAATGGGAGGACGAAGAGGGACGAACGAGACGAACTTAGTTCAAAGAAGGCCAACGGATCAAATGGGAGGACGAAGATGGACGAACGAGACGAACTTGGTCCAACTAAGGCCTACGGATCAAATGGGAGGACGAAGAGGGACGAACGAGACGAAGTTGGTACAAAGAAGGCCAACGGATCAAATGGGAGGACGAAGATGGACGAACGAGACGAACTTTTCACAAAGAAGGCCAACAGATCAAATGGGAGGACGAAGATGGACGAACGAGACGAACTTTGTCCAACTAAGGCCTACGGATCAAATGGGAGGACGAAGAGGGACGAACGAGACGAACTTGGTGCAAAGAAGGCCAACGGATCAAATGGGAGGACGAACATGGACGAACGAGACGAACTTGGTCCAACTAAGGCATACAGATCAAATGGGAGGACGAAAGTGGACGAACGAGACGAACTTGGTCCAAATAAGGCCTACGGATCAAATGGGAGGACGAAGAGGGACGAACGAGACGAACTTGGTACAAAGAAGGCCAACGGATCAAATGGGAGGACGAAGATGGACGAACGAGACGAACTTTTCACAAAGAAGGCCAACGGATCAAATGGGAGGACGAAGATGGACGAACGAGACGAACTTTGTCCAACTAAGGCCTACGGATCAAATGGGAGGACGAAGAGGGACGAACGAGACGAACTTGGTTCAAAGAAGGCCAACGGATCAAATGGGAGGACGAAGATGGACGAACGAGACGAACTTGGTCCAACTAAGGCCTACAGATCAAATGGGAGGACGAAGAGGGACGAACGAGACGAACTTGGTACAAAGAAGGCCAACGGATCAAATGGGAGGACGAAGATGGACGAACGAGACGAACTTTGTCCAAAGAAGGCCTACGGATCAAATGGGAGGACGAAGATGGACGAACGAGACGAACTTGGTCCAAATAAGGCCTACGGATCAAATGGGACGACGAAGAAGGACAAACGAGACGAACTTGGTACAAAGAAGGCCAACGGATCAAATGGGAGGACGACGATGGACGAACGAGACAAACTTGGTACAAAGAAGGCCAGCGGATCAAATGGGAGGACGAAGATGGACGAACGAGACGAACTTTGCACAAAGAAGGCCAACGGATCAAATGGGAGGACGAAGATGGACGAACGAGACGAACTTGGTCCAACTAAGGCCTACGGATCAAATGGGAGGACGAAGAGGGACGAACGAGAGGAACTTGGTGCAAGGAAGACCAACGGATCAAATGGGAGGACGAAGATGGACGAACGAGACGAACTTTGCGCAAAGAAGGCCAACGGATTAAATGGGAGGACGAAGAGGGACGAACGAGACGAAATTGGTACAAAGAAGGCCAACGGATCAAATGGGAGGACGAAGATGGACGAACGAGACGAACTTTGTCCAAAGAAGGCCTACGGATCAAATGGGAGGACGAAGATGGACGAACGAGACGAACTTGGTCCAAATAAGGCCTACGGATCAAATGGGAGGACGAAGAGGGACGAACGAGACGAACTTGGTACAAAGAAGGCCAACGGATCAAATGGGAGGACGAAGATGGACGAACGAGACGAACTTGGTCCAACTAAGGCCTACGGATCAAATGGGAGGACGAAGATGGACAAACGAGACGAACTTGGTACAAAGAAGGCCAACGGATCAAATGGGAGGACGAAGATGGACGAACGAGACGAACTTGGTCCAACTAAGGCCTACGGATCAAATGGGAGGACGAAGAGGGACGAACGAGACGAACTTGGTGCAAGGAAGGCCAACGGATCAAATGGGAGGACGAAGATGGACGAACGAGACGAACTTTGCACAAAGAAGGCCAACGGATTAAATGGGAGGACGAAGATGGACGAACGAGACGAACTTGGTCAAACTAAGGCCTACGGATCAAATGGGAGGACGAAGAGGGACGAACGAGACGAACTTAGTTCAAAGAAGGCCAACGGATCAAATGGGAGGACGAAGATGGACGAACGAGACGAACTTGGTCCAACTAAGGCCTACGGATCAAATGGGAGGACGAAGAGGGACGAACGAGACGAAGTTGGTACAAAGAAGGCCAACGGATCAAATGGGAGGACGAAGATGGACGAACGAGACGAACTTTTCACAAAGAAGGCCAACAGATCAAATGGGAGGACGAAGATGGACGAACGAGAGGAACTTTGTCCAACTAAGGCCTACGGATCAAATGGGAGGACGAAGAGGGACGAACGAGACGAACTTGGTGCAAAGAAGGCCAACGGATCAAATGGGAGGACGAAGATGGACGAACGAGACGAACTTGGTCCAACTAAGGCATACAGATCAAATGGGAGGACGAAAGTGGACGAACGAGACGAACTTGGTCCAAATAAGGCCTACGGATCAAATGGGAGGACGAAGAGGGACGAACGAGACGAACTTGGTACAAAGAAGGCCAACGGATCAAATGGGAGGACGAAGATGGACGAACGAGACGAACTTTTCACAAAGAAGGCCAACGGATCAAATGGGAGGACGAAGATGGACGAACGAGACGAACTTTGTCCAACTAAGGCCTACGGATCAAATGGGAGGACGAAGAGGGACGAACGAGACGCACTTGGTTCAAAGAAGGCCAACGGATCAAATGGGAGGACGAAGATGGACGAACGAGACGAACTTGGTCCAACTAAGGCCTACAGATCAAATGGGAGGACGAAGAAGGACGAACGAGACGAACTTGGTACAAAGAAGGCCAACGGATCAAATGGGAGGACGAAGATGGACGAACGAGACGAACTTTGTCCAAAGAAGGCCTACGGATCAAATGGGAGGACGAAGATGGACGAACGAGACGAACTTGGTCCAAATAAGGCCTACGGATCAAATGGGACGACGAAGAAGGACAAACGAGACGAACTTGGTACAAAGAAGGCCAACAGATCAAATGGGAGGACGACGATGGACGAACGAGACAAACTTGGTACAAAGAAGGCCAGCGGATCAAATGGGAGGACGAAGATGGACGAACGAGACGAACTTTGCACAAAGAAGGCCAACGGATCAAATGGGAGGACGAAGATGGACGAACGAGACGAACTTGGTCCAACTAAGGCCTACGGATCAAATGGGAGGACGAAGAGGGACGAACGAGACGAACTTGGTACAAAGAAGGCCAACGGATCAAATGGGAGGACGAAGATGGACGAACGAGACGAATTTGTCCAACTAAGGCCTACGGATCAAATGGGAGGACGAAGAGGGACGAACGAGACGAACTTGGTACAAAGAAGGCCTACGGATCAAATGGGAGGACGAAGATGGACGAACGAGACGAACTTGGTCCAACTAAGGCCTACGGATCAAATGGGAGGACGAAGAGGGACGAACGAGACGAACTTGGTACAAAGAAGGCCAACGGATCAAATGGGAGGACGAAGATGGACGAACGAGACAAACTTTGTCCAAAGAAGGCCTACGGATCAAATGGGAGGACGAAGATGGACGAACGAGACGAACTTGGTCCAAATAAGGCCTACGGATCAAATGGGAGGACGAAGAGGGACGAACGAGACGAACTTTTCACAAAGAAGGCCAACGGATCAAATGGGAGGACGAAGATGGACGAACGAGACGAACTTGGTCCAAATAAGGCCTACGGATCAAATGGGACGACGAAGAAGGACAAACGAGACGAACTTGGTACAAAGAAGGCCAACGGATCAAATGGGAGGACGACGATGGACGAACGAGACAAACTTGGTACAAAGAAGGCCAGCGGATCAAATGGGAGGACGAAGATGGACGAACGAGACGAACTTTGCACAAAGAAGGCCAACGGATCAAATGGGAGGACGAAGATGGACGAACGAGACGAACTTGGTCCAACTAAGGCCTACGGATCAAATGGGAGGACGAAGAGGGACGAACGAGAGGAACTTGGTGCAAGGAAGACCAACGGATCAAATGGGAGGACGAAGATGGACGAACGAGACGAACTTTGCGCAAAGAAGGCCAACGGATTAAATGGGAGGACGAAGAGGGACGAACGAGACGAAATTGGTACAAAGAAGGCCAACGGATCAAATGGGAGGACGAAGATGGACGAACGAGACGAACTTTGTCCAAAGAAGGCCTACGGATCAAATGGGAGGACGAAGATGGACGAACGAGACGAACTTGGTCCAAATAAGGCCTACGGATCAAATGGGAGGACGAAGAGGGACGAACGAGACGAACTTGGTACAAAGAAGGCCAACGGATCAAATGGGAGGACGAAGATGGACGAACGAGACGAACTTGGTCCAACTAAGGCCTACGGATCAAATGGGAGGACGAAGATGGACAAACGAGACGAACTTGGTACAAAGAAGGCCAACGGATCAAATGGGAGGACGAAGATGGACGAACGAGACGAACTTGGTCCAACTAAGGCCTACGGATCAAATGGGAGGACGAAGAGGGACGAACGAGACGAACTTGGTGCAAGGAAGGCCAACGGATCAAATGGGAGGACGAAGATGGACGAACGAGACGAACTTTGCACAAAGAAGGCCAACGGATTAAATGGGAGGACGAAGATGGACGAACGAGACGAACTTGGTCAAACTAAGGCCTACGGATCAAATGGGAGGACGAAGAGGGACGAACGAGACGAACTTAGTTCAAAGAAGGCCAACGGATCAAATGGGAGGACGAAGATGGACGAACGAGACGAACTTGGTCCAACTAAGGCCTACGGATCAAATGGGAGGACGAAGAGGGACGAACGAGACGAAGTTGGTACAAAGAAGGCCAACGGATCAAATGGGAGGACGAAGATGGACGAACGAGACGAACTTTTCACAAAGAAGGCCAACAGATCAAATGGGAGGACGAAGATGGACGAACGAGAGGAACTTTGTCCAACTAAGGCCTACGGATCAAATGGGAGGACGAAGAGGGACGAACGAGACGAACTTGGTGCAAAGAAGGCCAACGGATCAAATGGGAGGACGAAGATGGACGAACGAGACGAACTTGGTCCAACTAAGGCATACAGATCAAATGGGAGGACGAAAGTGGACGAACGAGACGAACTTGGTCCAAATAAGGCCTACGGATCAAATGGGAGGACGAAGAGGGACGAACGAGACGAACTTGGTACAAAGAAGGCCAACGGATCAAATGGGAGGACGAAGATGGACGAACGAGACGAACTTTTCACAAAGAAGGCCAACGGATCAAATGGGAGGACGAAGATGGACGAACGAGACGAACTTTGTCCAACTAAGGCCTACGGATCAAATGGGAGGACGAAGAGGGACGAACGAGACGCACTTGGTTCAAAGAAGGCCAACGGATCAAATGGGAGGACGAAGATGGACGAACGAGACGAACTTGGTCCAACTAAGGCCTACAGATCAAATGGGAGGACGAAGAAGGACGAACGAGACGAACTTGGTACAAAGAAGGCCAACGGATCAAATGGGAGGACGAAGATGGACGAACGAGACGAACTTTGTCCAAAGAAGGCCTACGGATCAAATGGGAGGACGAAGATGGACGAACGAGACGAACTTGGTCCAAATAAGGCCTACGGATCAAATGGGACGACGAAGAAGGACAAACGAGACGAACTTGGTACAAAGAAGGCCAACGGATCAAATGGGAGGACGAAGATGGACGAACGAGACGAATTTGTCCAACTAAGGCCTACGGATCAAATGGGAGGACGAAGAGGGACGAACGAGACGAACTTGGTACAAAGAAGGCCTACGGATCAAATGGGAGGACGAAGATGGACGAACGAGACGAACTTGGTCCAACTAAGGCCTACGGATCAAATGGGAGGACGAAGAGGGACGAACGAGACGAACTTGGTACAAAGAAGGCCAACGGATCAAATGGGAGGACGAAGATGGACGAACGAGACAAACTTTGTCCAAAGAAGGCCTACGGATCAAATGGGAGGACGAAGATGGACGAACGAGACGAACTTGGTCCAAATAAGGCCTACGGATCAAATGGGAGGACGAAGAGGGACGAACGAGACGAACTTTTCACAAAGAAGGCCAACGGATCAAATGGGAGGACGAAGATGGACGAACGAGACGAACTTGGTCCAAATAAGGCCTACGGATCAAATGGGACGACGAAGAAGGACAAACGAGACGAACTTGGTACAAAGAAGGCCAACGGATCAAATGGGAGGACGACGATGGACGAACGAGACAAACTTGGTACAAAGAAGGCCAGCGGATCAAATGGGAGGACGAAGATGGACGAACGAGACGAACTTTGCACAAAGAAGGCCAACGGATCAAATGGGAGGACGAAGATGGACGAACGAGACGAACTTGGTCCAACTAAGGCCTACGGATCAAATGGGAGGACGAAGAGGGACGAACGAGAGGAACTTGGTGCAAGGAAGACCAACGGATCAAATGGGAGGACGAAGATGGACGAACGAGACGAACTTTGCGCAAAGAAGGCCAACGGATTAAATGGGAGGACGAAGAGGGACGAACGAGACGAAATTGGTACAAAGAAGGCCAACGGATCAAATGGGAGGACGAAGATGGACGAACGAGACGAACTTTGTCCAAAGAAGGCCTACGGATCAAATGGGAGGACGAAGATGGACGAACGAGACGAACTTGGTCCAAATAAGGCCTACGGATCAAATGGGAGGACGAAGAGGGACGAACGAGACGAACTTGGTACAAAGAAGGCCAACGGATCAAATGGGAGGACGAAGATGGACGAACGAGACGAACTTGGTCCAACTAAGGCCTACGGATCAAATGGGAGGACGAAGATGGACAAACGAGACGAACTTGGTACAAAGAAGGCCAACGGATCAAATGGGAGGACGAAGATGGACGAACGAGACGAACTTGGTCCAACTAAGGCCTACGGATCAAATGGGAGGACGAAGAGGGACGAACGAGACGAACTTGGTGCAAGGAAGGCCAACGGATCAAATGGGAGGACGAAGATGGACGAACGAGACGAACTTTGCACAAAGAAGGCCAACGGATTAAATGGGAGGACGAAGATGGACGAACGAGACGAACTTGGTCAAACTAAGGCCTACGGATCAAATGGGAGGACGAAGAGGGACGAACGAGACGAACTTAGTTCAAAGAAGGCCAACGGATCAAATGGGAGGACGAAGATGGACGAACGAGACGAACTTGGTCCAACTAAGGCCTACGGATCAAATGGGAGGACGAAGAGGGACGAACGAGACGAAGTTGGTACAAAGAAGGCCAACGGATCAAATGGGAGGACGAAGATGGACGAACGAGACGAACTTTTCACAAAGAAGGCCAACAGATCAAATGGGAGGACGAAGATGGACGAACGAGAGGAACTTTGTCCAACTAAGGCCTACGGATCAAATGGGAGGACGAAGAGGGACGAACGAGACGAACTTGGTGCAAAGAAGGCCAACGGATCAAATGGGAGGACGAAGATGGACGAACGAGACGAACTTGGTCCAACTAAGGCATACAGATCAAATGGGAGGACGAAAGTGGACGAACGAGACGAACTTGGTCCAAATAAGGCCTACGGATCAAATGGGAGGACGAAGAGGGACGAACGAGACGAACTTGGTACAAAGAAGGCCAACGGATCAAATGGGAGGACGAAGATGGACGAACGAGACGAACTTTTCACAAAGAAGGCCAACGGATCAAATGGGAGGACGAAGATGGACGAACGAGACGAACTTTGTCCAACTAAGGCCTACGGATCAAATGGGAGGACGAAGAGGGACGAACGAGACGCACTTGGTTCAAAGAAGGCCAACGGATCAAATGGGAGGACGAAGATGGACGAACGAGACGAACTTGGTCCAACTAAGGCCTACAGATCAAATGGGAGGACGAAGAAGGACGAACGAGACGAACTTGGTACAAAGAAGGCCAACGGATCAAATGGGAGGACGAAGATGGACGAACGAGACGAACTTTGTCCAAAGAAGGCCTACGGATCAAATGGGAGGACGAAGATGGACGAACGAGACGAACTTGGTCCAAATAAGGCCTACGGATCAAATGGGACGACGAAGAAGGACAAACGAGACGAACTTGGTACAAAGAAGGCCAACGGATCAAATGGGAGGACGAAGATGGACGAACGAGACGAATTTGTCCAACTAAGGCCTACGGATCAAATGGGAGGACGAAGAGGGACGAACGAGACGAACTTGGTACAAAGAAGGCCTACGGATCAAATGGGAGGACGAAGATGGACGAACGAGACGAACTTGGTCCAACTAAGGCCTACGGATCAAATGGGAGGACGAAGAGGGACGAACGAGACGAACTTGGTACAAAGAAGGCCAACGGATCAAATGGGAGGACGAAGATGGACGAACGAGACAAACTTTGTCCAAAGAAGGCCTACGGATCAAATGGGAGGACGAAGATGGACGAACGAGACGAACTTGGTCCAAATAAGGCCTACGGATCAAATGGGAGGACGAAGAGGGACGAACGAGACGAACTTTTCACAAAGAAGGCCAACGGATCAAATGGGAGGACGAAGATGGACGAACGAGACGAACTTGGTCCAAATAAGGCCTACGGATCAAATGGGACGACGAAGAAGGACAAACGAGACGAACTTGGTACAAAGAAGGCCAACGGATCAAATGGGAGGACGACGATGGACGAACGAGACAAACTTGGTACAAAGAAGGCCAGCGGATCAAATGGGAGGACGAAGATGGACGAACGAGACGAACTTTGCACAAAGAAGGCCAACGGATCAAATGGGAGGACGAAGATGGACGAACGAGACGAACTTGGTCCAACTAAGGCCTACGGATCAAATGGGAGGACGAAGAGGGACGAACGAGAGGAACTTGGTGCAAGGAAGACCAACGGATCAAATGGGAGGACGAAGATGGACGAACGAGACGAACTTTGCGCAAAGAAGGCCAACGGATTAAATGGGAGGACGAAGAGGGACGAACGAGACGAAATTGGTACAAAGAAGGCCAACGGATCAAATGGGAGGACGAAGATGGACGAACGAGACGAACTTTGTCCAAAGAAGGCCTACGGATCAAATGGGAGGACGAAGATGGACGAACGAGACGAACTTGGTCCAAATAAGGCCTACGGATCAAATGGGAGGACGAAGAGGGACGAACGAGACGAACTTGGTACAAAGAAGGCCAACGGATCAAATGGGAGGACGAAGATGGACGAACGAGACGAACTTGGTCCAACTAAGGCCTACGGATCAAATGGGAGGACGAAGATGGACAAACGAGACGAACTTGGTACAAAGAAGGCCAACGGATCAAATGGGAGGACGAAGATGGACGAACGAGACGAACTTGGTCCAACTAAGGCCTACGGATCAAATGGGAGGACGAAGAGGGACGAACGAGACGAACTTGGTGCAAGGAAGGCCAACGGATCAAATGGGAGGACGAAGATGGACGAACGAGACGAACTTTGCACAAAGAAGGCCAACGGATTAAATGGGAGGACGAAGATGGACGAACGAGACGAACTTGGTCAAACTAAGGCCTACGGATCAAATGGGAGGACGAAGAGGGACGAACGAGACGAACTTAGTTCAAAGAAGGCCAACGGATCAAATGGGAGGACGAAGATGGACGAACGAGACGAACTTGGTCCAACTAAGGCCTACGGATCAAATGGGAGGACGAAGAGGGACGAACGAGACGAAGTTGGTACAAAGAAGGCCAACGGATCAAATGGGAGGACGAAGATGGACGAACGAGACGAACTTTTCACAAAGAAGGCCAACAGATCAAATGGGAGGACGAAGATGGACGAACGAGAGGAACTTTGTCCAACTAAGGCCTACGGATCAAATGGGAGGACGAAGAGGGACGAACGAGACGAACTTGGTGCAAAGAAGGCCAACGGATCAAATGGGAGGACGAAGATGGACGAACGAGACGAACTTGGTCCAACTAAGGCATACAGATCAAATGGGAGGACGAAAGTGGACGAACGAGACGAACTTGGTCCAAATAAGGCCTACGGATCAAATGGGAGGACGAAGAGGGACGAACGAGACGAACTTGGTACAAAGAAGGCCAACGGATCAAATGGGAGGACGAAGATGGACGAACGAGACGAACTTTTCACAAAGAAGGCCAACGGATCAAATGGGAGGACGAAGATGGACGAACGAGACGAACTTTGTCCAACTAAGGCCTACGGATCAAATGGGAGGACGAAGAGGGACGAACGAGACGCACTTGGTTCAAAGAAGGCCAACGGATCAAATGGGAGGACGAAGATGGACGAACGAGACGAACTTGGTCCAACTAAGGCCTACAGATCAAATGGGAGGACGAAGAAGGACGAACGAGACGAACTTGGTACAAAGAAGGCCAACGGATCAAATGGGAGGACGAAGATGGACGAACGAGACGAACTTTGTCCAAAGAAGGCCTACGGATCAAATGGGAGGACGAAGATGGACGAACGAGACGAACTTGGTCCAAATAAGGCCTACGGATCAAATGGGACGACGAAGAAGGACAAACGAGACGAACTTGGTACAAAGAAGGCCAACGGATCAAATGGGAGGACGACGATGGACGAACGAGACAAACTTGGTACAAAGAAGGCCAGCGGATCAAATGGGAGGACGAAGATGGACGAACGAGACGAACTTTGCACAAAGAAGGCCAACGGATCAAATGGGAGGACGAAGATGGACGAACGAGACGAACTTGGTCCAACTAAGGCCTACGGATCAAATGGGAGGACGAAGAGGGACGAACGAGACGAACTTGGTACAAAGAAGGCCAACGGATCAAATGGGAGGACGAAGATGGACGAACGAGACGAATTTGTCCAACTAAGGCCTACGGATCAAATGGGAGGACGAAGAGGGACGAACGAGACGAACTTGGTACAAAGAAGGCCTACGGATCAAATGGGAGGACGAAGATGGACGAACGAGACGAACTTGGTCCAACTAAGGCCTACGGATCAAATGGGAGGACGAAGAGGGACGAACGAGACGAACTTGGTACAAAGAAGGCCAACGGATCAAATGGGAGGACGAAGATGGACGAACGAGACAAACTTTGTCCAAAGAAGGCCTACGGATCAAATGGGAGGACGAAGATGGACGAACGAGACGAACTTGGTCCAAATAAGGCCTACGGATCAAATGGGAGGACGAAGAGGGACGAACGAGACGAACTTTTCACAAAGAAGGCCAACGGATCAAATGGGAGGACGAAGATGGACGAACGAGACGAACTTTGTCCAACTAAGGCCTACGGATCAAATGGGAGGACGAAGAGGGACGAACGAGACGAACTTGGTTCAAAGAAGGCCAACGGATCAAATGGGAGGACGAAGATGGACGAACGAGACGAACTTGGTCCAACTAAGGCCTACAGATCAAATGGGAGGACGAAGAGGGACGAACGAGACGAACTTGGTACAAAGAAGGCCAACGGATCAAATGGGAGGACGAAGATGGACGAACGAGACGAACTTTGTCCAAAGAAGGCCTACGGATCAAATGGGAGGACGAAGATGGACGAACGAGACGAACTTGGTCCAAATAAGGCCTACGGATCAAATGGGAGGCCGAAGAAGGACAAACGAGACGCACTTGGTACAAAGAAGGCCAACGGATCAAATGGGAGGACGACGATGGACGAACGAGACAAACTTGGTACAAAGAAGGCCAGCGGATCAAATGGGAGGACGAAGATGGACGAACGAGACGAACTTTGCACAAAGAAGGCCAACGGATCAAATGGGAGGACGAAGATGGACGAACGAGACGAACTTGGTCCAACTAAGGCCTACGGATCAAATGGGAGGACGAAGAGGGACGAAGGAGACGAACTTGGTCCAAATAAGGCCTACGGATCAAATGGGAGGACGAAGAGGGACGAACGAGACGAACTTGGTACAAAGAAGGCCAACGGATCAAATGGGAGGACGAAGATGGACGAACGAGACGAACTTTGCACAAAGAAGGCCAACGGATCAAATGGGAGGACGAAGATGGACGAACGAGACGAACTTTGTCCAAAGAAGGCCTACGGATCAAATGGGAGGACGAAGAGGGACAAACGAGACGAACTTGGTACAAAGAAGGCCAACGGATCAAATGGGAGGACGAAGATGGACGAACGAGACGAACTTGGTCCAACTAAGGCCTACGGATCAAATGGGAGGACGAAGAGGGACGAACGAGACGAACTTGGTGCAAGGAAGGCCAACGGATCAAATGGGAGGACGAAGAAGGACAAACGAGACGAACTTGGTACAAAGAAGGCCAACGGATCAAATGGGAGGACGACGATGGACGAACGAGACAAACTTGGTACAAAGAAGGCCAGCGGATCAAATGGGAGGACGAAGATGGACGAACGAGACGAACTTTGCACAAAGAAGGCCACCGGATCAAATGGGAGGACGAAGATGGACGAACGAGACGAACTTGGTCCAACTAAGGCCTACGGATCAAATGGGAGGACGAAGAGGGACGAACGAGACGAACTTGGTACAAAGAAGGCCAACGGATCAAATGGGAGGACGAAGATGGACGAACGAGACGAACTTTGTCCAAAGAAGGCCTACGGATCAAATGGGAGGACGAAGAGGGACAAACGAGACGAACTTGGTACAAAGAAGGCCAACGGATCAAATGGGAGGACGAAGATGGACGAACGAGACGAACTTGGTCCAACTAAGGCCTACGGATCAAATGGGAGGACGAAGAGGGACGAACGAGACGAACTTGGTTCAAAGAAGGCCAACGGATCAAATGGGAGGACGAAGATGGACGAACGAGACGAACTTGGTCCAACTAAGGCCTACAGATCAAATGGGAGGACGAAGAAGGACGAACGAGACGAACTTGGTACAAAGAAGGCCAACGGATCAAATGGGAGGACGAAGATGGACGAACGAGACGAACTTTGTCCAAAGAAGGCCTACGGATCAAATGGGAGGACGAAGATGGACGAACGAGACGAACTTGGTCCAAATAAGGCCTACGGATCAAATGGGACGACGAAGAAGGACAAACGAGACGAACTTGGTACAAAGAAGGCCAACGGATCAAATGGGAGGACGACGATGGACGAACGAGACAAACTTGGTACAAAGAAGGCCAGCGGATCAAATGGGAGGACGAAGATGGACGAACGAGACGAACTTTGCACAAAGAAGGCCAACGGATCAAATGGGAGGACGAAGATGGACGAACGAGACGAACTTTGTCCAACTAAGGCCTACGGATCAAATGGGAGGACGAAGAGGGACGAACGAGACGAACTTGGTACAAAGAAGGCCAACGGATCAAATGGGAGGACGAAGATGGACGAACGAGACGAATTTGTCCAACTAAGGCCTACGGATCAAATGGGAGGACGAAGAGGGACGAACGAGACGAACTTGGTACAAAGAAGGCCTACGGATCAAATGGGAGGACGAAGATGGACGAACGAGACGAACTTGGTCCAACTAAGGCCTACGGATCAAATGGGAGGACGAAGAGGGACGAACGAGACGAACTTGGTACAAAGAAGGCCAACGGATCAAATGGGAGGACGAAGATGGACGAACGAGACAAACTTTGTCCAAAGAAGGCCTACGGATCAAATGGGAGGACGAAGATGGACGAACGAGACGAACTTGGTCCAAATAAGGCCTACGGATCAAATGGGAGGACGAAGAGGGACGAACGAGACGAACTTGGTACAAAGAAGGCCAACGGATCAAATGGGAGGACGAAGATGGACGAACGAGACGAACTTTTCACAAAGAAGGCCAACGGATCAAATGGGAGGACGAAGATGGACGAACGAGACGAACTTTGTCCAACTAAGGCCTACGGATCAAATGGGAGGACGAAGAGGGACGAACGAGACGAACTTGGTTCAAAGAAGGCCAACGGATCAAATGGGAGGACGAAGATGGACGAACGAGACGAACTTGGTTCAAAGAAGGCCAACGGATCAAATGGGAGGACGAAGATGGACGAACGAGACGAACTTGGTCCAACTAAGGCCTACCGATCAAATGGGAGGACGAAGAGGGACGAACGAGACGAACTTGGTACAAAGAAGGCCAACGGATCAAATGGGAGGACGAAGATGGACGAACGAGACGAACTTTGTCCAAAGAAGGCCTACGGATCAAATGGGAGGACGAAGATGGACGAACGAGACGAACTTGGTACAAAGAAGGCCAACGGATCAAATGGGAGGACGACGATGGACGAACGAGACAAACTTGGTACAAAGAAGGCCAGCGGATCAAATGGGAGGACGAAGATGGACGAACGAGACGAACTTTGCACAAAGAAGGCCAACGGATCAAATGGGAGGACGAAGATGGACGAACGAGACGAACTTGGTCCAACTAAGGCCTACGGATCAAATGGGAGGACGAAGAGGGACGAATGAGACGAACTTGGTCCAAATAAGGCCTACGGATCAAATGGGAGGACGAAGAGGGACGAACGAGACGAACTTGGTACAAAGAAGGCCAACGGATCAAATGGGAGGACGAAGATGGACGAACGAGACGAACTTTGCACAAAGAAGGCCAACGGATCAAATGAGAGGACGAAGATGGACGAACGAGACGAACTTTGTCCAAAGAAGGCCTACGGATCAAATGGGAGGACGAAGAGGGACAAACGAGACGAACTTGGTACAAAGAAGGCCAACGGATCAAATGGGAGGACGAAGATGGACGAACGAGACGAACTTGGTCCAACTAAGGCCTACGGATCAAATGGGAGGACGAAGAGGGACGAACGAGACGAACTTGGTGCAAGGAAGGCCAACGGATCAAATGGGAGGACGAAGAAGGACAAACGAGACGAACTTGGTACAAAGAAGGCCAACGGATCAAATGGGAGGACGACGATGGACGAACGAGACAAACTTGGTACAAAGAAGGCCAGCGGATCAAATGGGAGGACGAAGATGGACGAACGAGACGAACTTTGCACAAAGAAGGCCAACGGATCAAATGGGAGGACGAAGATGGACGAACGAGACGAACTTGGTCCAACTAAGGCCTACGGATCAAATGGGAGGACGAAGAGGGACGAACGAGACGAACTTGGTACAAAGAAGGCCAACGGATCAAATGGGAGGACGAAGATGGACGAACGAGACGAACTTTGTCCAAAGAAGGCCTACGGATCAAATGGGAGGACGAAGAGGGACAAACGAGACGAACTTGGTACAAAGAAGGCCAACGGATCAAATGGGAGGACGAAGATGGACGAACGAGACGAACTTGGTCCAACTAAGGCCTACGGATCAAATGGGAGGACGAAGAGGGACGAACGAGACGAACTTGGTGCAAGGAAGGCCAACGGATCAAATGGGAGGACGAAGATGGACGAACGAGACGAACTTTGCACAAAGAAGGCCAACGGATTAAATGGGAGGACGAAGATGGACGAACGAGACGAACTTGGTCCAAATAAGGCCTACGGATCAAATGGGAGGACGAAGAGGGACGAACGAGACGAACTTGGTACAAAGAAGGCCAACGGATCAAATGGGAGGACGAAGATGGACGAACGAGACGAACTTTTCACAAAGAAGGCCAACGGATCAAATGGGAGGACGAAGATGGACGAACGAGACGAACTTTGTCCAACTAAGGCCTACGGATCAAATGGGAGGACGAAGAGGGACGAACGAGACGAACTTGGTACAAAGAAGGCCAACGGATCAAATGGGAGGACGAAGATGGACGAACGAGACGAACTTTGTCCAAAGAAGGCCTACGGATCAAATGGGAGGACGAAGATGGACGAACGAGACGAACTTGGTCCAAATAAGGCCTACGGATCAAATGGGAGGACGAAGAAGGACAAACGAGACGAACTTGGTACAAAGAAGGCCAACGGATCAAATGGGAGGACGACGATGGACGAACGAGACAAACTTGGTACAAAGAAGGCCAGCGGATCAAATGGGAGGACGAAGATGGACGAACGAGACGAACTTTGCACAAAGAAGGCCAACGGATCAAATGGGAGGACGAAGATGGACGAACGAGACGAACTTGGTCCAACTAAGGCCTACGGATCAAATGGGAGGACGAAGAGGGACGAATGAGACGAACTTGGTCCAAATAAGGCCTACGGATCAAATGGGAGGACGAAGAGGGACGAACGAGACGAACTTGGTACAAAGAAGGCCAACGGATCAAATGGGAGGACGAAGATGGACGAACGAGACGAACTTGGTCCAACTAAGGCCTACAGATCAAATGGGAGGACGAAGAGGGACGAACGAGACGAACTTGGTACAAAGAAGGCCAACGGATCAAATGGGAGGACGAAGATGGACGAACGAGACGAACTTTGTCCAAAGAAGGCCTACGGATCAAATGGGAGGACGAAGAGGGACAAACGAGACGAACTTGGTACAAAGAAGGCCAACGGATCAAATGGGAGGACGAAGATGGACGAACGAGACGAACTTGGTCCAACTAAGGCCTACGGATCAAATGGGAGGACGAAGAGGGACGAACGAGACGAACTTGGTGCAAGGAAGGCCAACGGATCAAATGGGAGGACGAAGATGGACGAACGAGACGAACTTTGCACAAAGAAGGCCAACGGATTAAATGGGAGGACGAAGATGGACGAACGAGACGAACTTGGTCCAAATAAGGCCTACGGATCAAATGGGAGGACGAAGAGGGACGAACGAGACGAACTTGGTACAAAGAAGGCCAACGGATCAAATGGGAGGACGAAGATGGACGAACGAGACGAACTTTTCACAAAGAAGGCCAACGGATCAAATGGGAGGACGAAGATGGACGAACGAGACGAACTTTGTCCAACTAAGGCCTACGGATCAAATGGGAGGACGAAGAGGGACGAACGAGACGAACTTGGTACAAAGAAGGCCAACGGATCAAATGGGAGGACGAAGATGGACGAACGAGACGAACTTTGTCCAAAGAAGGCCTACGGATCAAATGGGAGGACGAAGATGGACGAACGAGACGAACTTGGTCCAAATAAGGCCTACGGATCAAATGGGAGGACGAAGAAGGACAAACGAGACGAACTTGGTACAAAGAAGGCCAACGGATCAAATGGGAGGACGACGATGGACGAACGAGACAAACTTGGTACAAAGAAGGCCAGCGGATCAAATGGGAGGACGAAGATGGACGAACGAGACGAACTTTGCACAAAGAAGGCCAACGGATCAAATGGGAGGACGAAGATGGACGAACGAGACGAACTTGGTCCAACTAAGGCCTACGGATCAAATGGGAGGACGAAGAGGGACGAATGAGACGAACTTGGTCCAAATAAGGCCTACGGATCAAATGGGAGGACGAAGAGGGACGAACGAGACGAACTTGGTACAAAGAAGGCCAACGGATCAAATGGGAGGACGAAGATGGACGAACGAGACGAACTTGGTCCAACTAAGGCCTACAGATCAAATGGGAGGACGAAGAGGGACGAACGAGACGAACATGGTACAAAGAAGGCCAACGGATCAAATGGGAGGACGAAGATGGACGAACGAGACGAACTTTGTCCAAAGAAGGCCTACGGATCAAATGGGAGGACGAAGATGGACGAACGAGACGAACTTGGTCCAAATAAGGCCTACGGATCAAATGGGAGGACGAAGAAGGACCAACGAGACGAACTTGGTACAAAGAAGGCCAACGGATCAAATGGGAGGACGACGATGGACGAACGAGACAAACTTGGTACAAAGAAGGCCAGCGGATCAAATGGGAGGACGAAGATGGACGAACGAGACGAACTTTGCACAAAGAAGGCCAACGGATCAAATGGGAGGACGAAGATGGACGAACGAGACGAACTTGGTCCAACTAAGGCCTACGGATCAAATGGGAGGACGAAGAGGGACGAATGAGACGAACTTGGTCCAAATAAGGCCTACGGATCAAATGGGAGGACGAAGTGGGACGAACGAGACGAACTTGGTACAAAGAAGGCCAACGGATCAAATGGGAGGACGAAGATGGACGAACGAGACGAACTTTGCACAAAGAAGGCCAACGGATCAAATGGGAGGACGAAGATGGACGAACGAGACGAACTTTGTCCAAAGAAGGCCTACGGATCAAATGGGAGGACGAAGATGGACAAACGAGACGAACTTGGTACAAAGAAGGCCAACGGATCAAATGGGAGGACGAAGATGGACGAACGAGACGAACTTGGTCCAACTAAGGCCTACGGATCAAATGGGAGGACGAAGAGGGACGAACGAGACGAACTTGGTGCAAGGAAGGCCAACGGATCAAATGGGAGGACGAAGAAGGACGAACGAGACGAACTTGGTACAAAGAAGGCCAACGGATCAAATGGGAGGACGACGATGGACGAACGAGACAAACATGGTACAAAGAAGGCCAGCGGATCAAATGGGAGGACGAAGATGGACGAACGAGACGAACTTTGCACAAAGAAGGCCAACGGATCAAATGGGAGGACGAAGATGGACGAACGAGACGAACTTGGTCCAACTAAGGCCTACGGATCAAATGGGAGGACGAAGAGGGACGAACGAGACGAACTTTGTCCAAAGAAGGCCTACGGATCAAATGGGAGGACGAAGAGGGACAAACGAGACGAACTTGGTACAAAGAAGGCCAACGGATCAAATGGGAGGACGAAGATGGACGAACGAGACGAACTTGGTCCAACTAAGGCCTACGGATCAAATGGGAGGACGAAGAGGGACGAACGAGACGAACTTGGTGCAAGGAAGGCCAACGGATCAAATGGGAGGACGAAGATGGACGAACGAGACGAACTTTGCACAAAGAAGGCCAACGGATTAAATGGGAGGACGAAGATGGACGAACGAGACGAACTTGGTCCAACTAAGGCCTACGGATCAAATGGGAGGACGAAGAGGGACGAACGAGACGAACTTGGTTCAAAGAAGGCCAACGGATCAAATGGGAGGACGAAGATGGACGAACGAGACGAACTTGGTCCAACTAAGGCCTACGGATCAAATGGGAGGACGAAGAGGGACGAACGAGACGAAGTTGGTACAAAGAAGGCCAACGGATCAAATGGGAGGACGAAGATGGACGAACGAGACGAACTTTTCACAAAGAAGGCCAACGGATCAAATGGGAGGACGAAGATGGACGAACGAGACGAACTTTGTCCAACTAAGGCCTACGGATCAAATGGGAGGACGAAGAGGGACGAACGAGACGAACTTGGTGCAAAGAAGGCCAACGGATCAAATGGGAGGACGAAGATGGACGAACGAGACGAACTTGGTCCAACTAAGGCATACAGATCAAATGGGAGGACGAAGATGGACGAACGAGACGAACTTGGTCCAAATAAGGCCTACGGATCAAATGGGAGGACGAAGAGGGACGAACGAGACGAACTTTGTCCAAAGAAGGCCTACGGATCAAATGGGAGGACGACGATGGACGAACGAGACAAACTTGGTACAAAGAAGGCCAGCGGATCAAATGGGAGGACGAAGATGGACGAACGAGACGAACTTTGTCCAAAGAAGGCCTACGGATCAAATGGGAGGACGAAGAGGGACAAACGAGACGAACTTGGTACAAAGAAGGCCAACGGATCAAATGGGAGGACGAAGATGGACGAACGAGACGAACTTGGTCCAACTAAGGCCTACGGATCAAATGGGAGGACGAAGAGGGACGAACGAGACGAACTTGGTGCAAGGAAGGCCAACGGATCAAATGGGAGGACGAAGAAGGACAAACGAGACGAACTTGGTACAAAGAAGGCCAACGGATCAAATGGGAGGACGACGATGGACGAACGAGACGAACTTTGCACAAAGAAGGCCAACGGATTAAATGGGAGGACGAAGATGGACGAACGAGACGAACTTGGTCCAACTAAGGCCTACGGATCAAATGGGAGGACGAAGAGGGACGAACGAGACGAACTTGGTTCAAAGAAGGCCAACGGATCAAATGGGAGGACGAAGATGGACGAACGAGACGAACTTGGTCCAACTAAGGCCTACGGATCAAATGGGAGGACGAAGAGGGACGAACGAGACGAAGTTGGTACAAAGAAGGCCAACGGATCAAATGGGAGGACGAAGATGGACGAACGAGACGAACTTTTCACAAAGAAGGCCAACGGATCAAATGGGAGGACGAAGATGGACGAACGAGACGAACTTTGTCCAACTAAGGCCTACGGATCAAATGGGAGGACGAAGAGGGACGAACGAGACGAACTTGGTGCAAAGAAGGCCAACGGATCAAATGGGAGGACGAAGATGGACGAACGAGACGAACTTGGTCCAACTAAGGCATACAGATCAAATGGGAGGACGAAGATGGACGAACGAGACGAACTTGGTCCAAATAAGGCCTACGGATCAAATGGGAGGACGAAGAGGGACGAACGAGACGAACTTTGTCCAAAGAAGGCCTACGGATCAAATGGGAGGACGACGATGGACGAACGAGACAAACTTGGTACAAAGAAGGCCAGCGGATCAAATGGGAGGACGAAGATGGACGAACGAGACGAACTTTGTCCAAAGAAGGCCTACGGATCAAATGGGAGGACGAAGAGGGACAAACGAGACAAACTTGGTACAAAGAAGGCCAACGGATCAAATGGGAGGACGAAGATGGACGAACGAGACGAACTTGGTCCAACTAAGGCCTACGGATCAAATGGGAGGACGAAGAGGGACGAACGAGACGAACTTGGTGCAAGGAAGGCCAACGGATCAAATGGGAGGACGAAGAAGGACAAACGAGACGAACTTGGTACAAAGAAGGCCAACGGATCAAATGGGAGGACGACGATGGACGAACGAGACAAACTTGGTACAAAGAAGGCCAGCGGATCAAATGGGAGGACGAAGATGGACGAACGAGACGAACTTTGCACAAAGAAGGCCAACGGATCAAATGGGAGGACGAAGATGGACGAACGAGACGAACTTGGTCCAACTAAGGCCTACGGATCAAATGGGAGGACGAAGAGGGACGAACGAGACGAACTTGGTACAAAGAAGGCCAACGGATCAAATGGGAGGACGAAGATGGACGAACGAGACGAACTTTGTCCAAAGAAGGCCTACGGATCAAATGGGAGGACGAAGAGGGACAAACGAGACGAACTTGGTACAAAGAAGGCCAACGGATCAAATGGGAGGACGAAGATGGACGAACGAGACGAACTTGGTCCAACTAAGGCCTACGGATCAAATGGGAGGACGAAGAGGGACGAACGAGACGAACTTGGTGCAAGGAAGGCCAACGGATCAAATGGGAGGACGAAGATGGACGAACGAGACGAACTTTGCACAAAGAAGGCCAACGGATTAAATGGGAGGACGAAGATGGACGAACGAGACGAACTTGGTCCAAATAAGGCCTACGGATCAAATGGGAGGACGAAGAGGGACGAACGAGACGAACTTGGTACAAAGAAGGCCAACGGATCAAATGGGAGGACGAAGATGGACGAACGAGACGAACTTTTCACAAAGAAGGCCAACGGATCAAATGGGAGGACGAAGATGGACGAACGAGACGAACTTTGTCCAACTAAGGCCTACGGATCAAATGGGAGGACGAAGAGGGACGAACGAGACGAACTTGGTACAAAGAAGGCCAACGGATCAAATGGGAGGACGAAGATGGACGAACGAGACGAACTTTGTCCAAAGAAGGCCTACGGATCAAATGGGAGGACGAAGATGGACGAACGAGACGAACTTGGTCCAAATAAGGCCTACGGATCAAATGGGAGGACGAAGAAGGACAAACGAGACGAACTTGGTACAAAGAAGGCCAACGGATCAAATGGGAGGACGACGATGGACGAACGAGACAAACTTGGTACAAAGAAGGCCAGCGGATCAAATGGGAGGACGAAGATGGACGAACGAGACGAACTTTGCACAAAGAAGGCCAACGGATCAAATGGGAGGACGAAGATGGACGAACGAGACGAACTTGGTCCAACTAAGGCCTACGGATCAAATGGGAGGACGAAGAGGGACGAACGAGACGAACTTGGTGCAAAGAAGGCCAACGGATCAAATGGGAGGACGAAGATGGACGAACGAGACGAACTTGGTCCAACTAAGGCATACAGATCAAATGGGAGGACGAAGATGGACGAACGAGACGAACTTGGTCCAAATAAGGCCTACGGATCAAATGGGAGGACGAAGAGGGACGAACGAGACGAACTTTGTCCAAAGAAGGCCTACGGATCAAATGGGAGGACGACGATGGACGAACGAGACAAACTTGGTACAAAGAAGGCCAGCGGATCAAATGGGAGGACGAAGATGGACGAACGAGACGAACTTTGTCCAAAGAAGGCCTACGGATCAAATGGGAGGACGAAGAGGGACAAACGAGACGAACTTGGTACAAAGAAGGCCAACGGATCAAATGGGAGGACGAAGATGGACGAACGAGACGAACTTGGTCCAACTAAGGCCTACGGATCAAATGGGAGGACGAAGAGGGACGAACGAGACGAACTTGGTGCAAGGAAGGCCAACGGATCAAATGGGAGGACGAAGAAGGACAAACGAGACGAACTTGGTACAAAGAAGGCCAACGGATCAAATGGGAGGACGACGATGGACGAACGAGACAAACTTGGTACAAAGAAGGCCAGCGGATCAAATGGGAGGACGAAGATGGACGAACGAGACGAACTTTGCACAAAGAAGGCCAACGGATCAAATGGGAGGACGAAGATGGACGAACGAGACGAACTTGGTCCAACTAAGGCCTACGGATCAAATGGGAGGACGAAGAGGGACGAACGAGACGAACTTGGTACAAAGAAGGCCAACGGATCAAATGGGAGGACGAAGATGGACGAACGAGACGAACTTTGTCCAAAGAAGGCCTACGGATCAAATGGGAGGACGAAGAGGGACAAACGAGACGAACTTGGTACAAAGAAGGCCAACGGATCAAATGGGAGGACGAAGATGGACGAACGAGACGAACTTGGTCCAACTAAGGCCTACGGATCAAATGGGAGGACGAAGAGGGACGAACGAGACGAACTTGGTGCAAGGAAGGCCAACGGATCAAATGGGAGGACGAAGATGGACGAACGAGACGAACTTTGCACAAAGAAGGCCAACGGATTAAATGGGAGGACGAAGATGGACGAACGAGACGAACTTGGTCCAAATAAGGCCTACGGATCAAATGGGAGGACGAAGAGGGACGAACGAGACGAACTTGGTACAAAGAAGGCCAACGGATCAAATGGGAGGACGAAGATGGACGAACGAGACGAACTTTTCACAAAGAAGGCCAACGGATCAAATGGGAGGACGAAGATGGACGAACGAGACGAACTTTGTCCAACTAAGGCCTACGGATCAAATGGGAGGACGAAGAGGGACGAACGAGACGAACTTGGTACAAAGAAGGCCAACGGATCAAATGGGAGGACGAAGATGGACGAACGAGACGAACTTTGTCCAAAGAAGGCCTACGGATCAAATGGGAGGACGAAGATGGACGAACGAGACGAACTTGGTCCAAATAAGGCCTACGGATCAAATGGGAGGACGAAGAAGGACAAACGAGACGAACTTGGTACAAAGAAGGCCAACGGATCAAATGGGAGGACGACGATGGACGAACGAGACAAACTTGGTACAAAGAAGGCCAGCGGATCAAATGGGAGGACGAAGATGGACGAACGAGACGAACTTTGCACAAAGAAGGCCAACGGATCAAATGGGAGGACGAAGATGGACGAACGAGACGAACTTGGTCCAACTAAGGCCTACGGATCAAATGGGAGGACGAAGAGGGACGAACGAGACGAACTTGGTCCAAATAAGGCCTACGGATCAAATGGGAGGACGAAGAGGGACGAACGAGACGAACTTGGTACAAAGAAGGCCAACGGATCAAATGGGAGGACGAAGATGGACGAACGAGACGAACTTTTCACAAAGAAGGCCAACGGATCAAATGGGAGGACGAAGATGGACGAACGAGACGAACTTTGTCCAACTAAGGCCTACGGATCAAATGGGAGGACGAAGAGGGACGAACGAGACGAACTTGGTACAAAGAAGGCCAACGGATCAAATGGGAGGACGAAGATGGACGAACGAGACGAACTTGGTCCAAATAAGGCCTACGGATCAAATGGGAGGACGAAGAGGGACGAACGAGACGAACTTTGTCCAAAGAAGGCCTACGGATCAAATGGGAGGACGACGATGGACGAACGAGACAAACTTGGTACAAAGAAGGCCAGCGGATCAAATGGGAGGACGAAGATGGACGAACGAGACGAACTTTGTCCAAAGAAGGCCTACGGATCAAATGGGAGGACGAAGAGGGACAAACGAGACGAACTTGGTACAAAGAAGGCCAACGGATCAAATGGGAGGACGAAGATGGACGAACGAGACGAACTTGGTCCAACTAAGGCCTACGGATCAAATGGGAGGACGAAGAGGGACGAACGAGACGAACTTGGTGCAAGGAAGGCCAACGGATCAAATGGGAGGACGAAGAAGGACAAACGAGACGAACTTGGTACAAAGAAGGCCAACGGATCAAATGGGAGGACAACGATGGACGAACGAGACGAACTTTGCACAAAGAAGGCCAACGGATTAAATGGGAGGACGAAGATGGACGAACGAGACGAACTTGGTCCAACTAAGGCCTACGGATCAAATGGGAGGACGAAGAGGGACGAACGAGACGAACTTGGTTCAAAGAAGGCCAACGGATCAAATGGGAGGACGAAGATGGACGAACGAGACGAACTTGGTCCAACTAAGGCCTACGGATCAAATGGGAGGACGAAGAGGGACGAACGAGACGAAGTTGGTACAAAGAAGGCCAACGGATCAAATGGGAGGACGAAGATGGACGAACGAGACGAACTTTTCACAAAGAAGGCCAACGGATCAAATGGGAGGACGAAGATGGACGAACGAGACGAACTTTGTCCAACTAAGGCCTACGGATCAAATGGGAGGACGAAGAGGGACGAACGAGACGAACTTGGTGCAAAGAAGGCCAACGGATCAAATGGGAGGACGAAGATGGACGAACGAGACGAACTTGGTCCAACTAAGGCATACAGATCAAATGGGAGGACGAAGATGGACGAACGAGACGAACTTGGTCCAAATAAGGCCTACGGATCAAATGGGAGGACGAAGAGGGACGAACGAGACGAACTTTGTCCAAAGAAGGCCTACGGATCAAATGGGAGGACGAAGATGGACGAACGAGACGAACTTGGTCCAACTAAGGCCTACGGATCAAATGGGAGGACGAAGATGGACGAACGAGACGAACTTTGTCCAAAGAAGGCCTACGGATCAAATGGGAGGACGAAGAGGGACAAACGAGACGAACTTGGTACAAAGAAGGCCAACGGATCAAATGGGAGGACGAAGATGGACGAACGAGACGAACTTGGTCCAACTAAGGCCTACGGATCAAATGGGAGGACGAAGAGGGACGAACGAGACGAACTTGGTGCAAGGAAGGCCAACGGATCAAATGGGAGGACGAAGATGGACGAACGAGACGAACTTTGCACAAAGAAGGCCAACGGATTAAATGGGAGGACGAAGATGGACGAACGAGACGAACTTGGTCCAAATAAGGCCTACGGATCAAATGGGAGGACGAAGAGGGACGAACGAGACGAACTTGGTACAAAGAAGGCCAACGGATCAAATGGGAGGACGAAGATGGACGAACGAGACGAACTTTTCACAAAGAAGGCCAACGGATCAAATGGGAGGACGAAGATGGACGAACGAGACGAACTTTGTCCAAAGAAGGCCTACGGATCAAATGGGAGGACGAAGATGGACGAACGAGACGAACTTGGTCCAAATAAGGCCTACGGATCAAATGGGAGGACGAAGAAGGACCAACGAGACGAACTTGGTACAAAGAAGGCCAACGGATCAAATGGGAGGACGACGATGGACGAACGAGACAAACTTGGTACAAAGAAGGCCAGCGGATCAAATGGGAGGACGAAGATGGACGAACGAGACGAACTTTGCACAAAGAAGGCCAACGGATCAAATGGGAGGACGAAGATGGACGAACGAGACGAACTTGGTCCAACTAAGGCCTACGGATCAAATGGGAGGACGAAGAGGGACGAATGAGACGAACTTGGTCCAAATAAGGCCTACGGATCAAATGGGAGGACGAAGAGGGACGAACGAGACGAACTTGGTACAAAGAAGGCCAACGGATCAAATGGGAGGACGAAGATGGACGAACGAGACGAACTTTGCACAAAGAAGGCCAACGGATCAAATGGGAGGACGAAGATGGACGAACGAGACGAACTTTGTCCAAAGAAGGCCTACGGATCAAATGGGAGGACGAAGAGGGACAAACGAGACGAACTTGGTACAAAGAAGGCCAACGGATCAAATGGGAGGACGAAGATGGACGAACGAGACGAACTTGGTCCAACTAAGGCCTACGGATCAAATGGGAGGACGAAGAGGGACGAACGAGACGAACTTGGTGCAAGGAAGGCCAACGGATCAAATGGGAGGACGAAGAAGGACGAACGAGACGAACTTGGTACAAAGAAGGCCAACGGATCAAATGGGAGGACGACGATGGACGAACGAGACAAACTTGGTACAAAGAAGGCCAGCGGATCAAATGGGAGGACGAAGATGGACGAACGAGACGAACTTTGCACAAAGAAGGCCAACGGATCAAATGGGAGGACGAAGATGGACGAACGAGACGAACTTGGTCCAACTAAGGCCTACGGATCAAATGGGAGGACGAAGAGGGACGAACGAGACGAACTTGGTACAAAGAAGGCCAACGGATCAAATGGGAGGACGAAGATGGACGAACGAGACGAACTTTGTCCAAAGAAGGCCTACGGATCAAATGGGAGGACGAAGAGGGACAAACGAGACGAACTTGGTACAAAGAAGGCCAACGGATCAAATGGGAGGACGAAGATGGACGAACGAGACGAACTTGGTCCAACTAAGGCCTACGGATCAAATGGGAGGACGAAGAGGGACGAACGAGACGAACTTGGTGCAAGGAAGGCCAACGGATCAAATGGGAGGACGAAGATGGACGAACGAGACGAACTTTGCACAAAGAAGGCCAACGGATTAAATGGGAGGACGAAGATGGACGAACGAGACGAACTTGGTCCAACTAAGGCCTACGGATCAAATGGGAGGACGAAGAGGGACGAACGAGACGAACTTGGTTCAAAGAAGGCCAACGGATCAAATGGGAGGACGAAGATGGACGAACGAGACGAACTTGGTCCAACTAAGGCCTACGGATCAAATGGGAGGACGAAGAGGGACGAACGAGACGAAGTTGGTACAAAGAAGGCCAACGGATCAAATGGGAGGACGAAGATGGACGAACGAGACGAACTTTTCACAAAGAAGGCCAACGGATCAAATGGGAGGACGAAGATGGACGAACGAGACGAACTTTGTCCAACTAAGGCCTACGGATCAAATGGGAGGACGAAGAGGGACGAACGAGACGAACTTGGTGCAAAGAAGGCCAACGGATCAAATGGGAGGACGAAGATGGACGAACGAGACGAACTTGGTCCAACTAAGGCATACAGATCAAATGGGAGGACGAAGATGGACGAACGAGACGAACTTGGTCCAAATAAGGCCTACGGATCAAATGGGAGGACGAAGAGGGACGAACGAGACGAACTTGGTACAAAGAAGGCCAACGGATCAAATGGGAGGACGAAGATGGACGAACGAGACGAACTTTTCACAAAGAAGGCCAACGGATCAAATGGGAGGACGAAGATGGACGAACGAGACGAACTTGGTTCAAAGAAGGCCAACGGATCAAATGGGAGGACGAAGATGGACGAACGAGACGAACTTGGTCCAACTAAGGCCTACAGATCAAATGGGAGGACGAAGAGGGACGAACGAGACGAACTTGGTACAAAGAAGGCCAACGGATCAAATGGGACGACAAAGATGGACGAACGAGACGAACTTTGTCCAAAGAAGGCCTACGGATCAAATGGGAGGACGAAGATGGACGAAGGAGACGAACTTGGTCCAAATAAGGCCTACGGATCAAATGGGAGGACGAAGAACGACAAACGAGACGAACTTGGTACAAAGAAGGCCAACGGATCAAATGGGAGGACGACGATGGACGAACGAGACAAACTTGGTACAAAGAAGGCCAGCGGATCAAATGGGAGGACGAAGATGGACGAACGAGACGAACTTTGCACAAAGAAGGCCAACGGATCAAATGGGAGGACGAAGATGGACGAACGAGACGAACTTGGTCCAACTAAGGCCTACGGATCAAATGGGAGGACGAAGAGGGACGAACGAGACGAACTTGGTACAAAGAAGGCCAACGGATCAAATGGGAGGACGAAGATGGACGAACGAGACGAACTTTGTCCAAAGAAGGCCTACGGATCAAACGGGAGGACAAAGATGCACGAACGAGACGAACTTGGTCCAACTAAGGCGTACGGATCAAATGGGAGGACGAAGAGGGACGAACGAGACGAACTTGGTACAAAGAAGGCCAACGGATCAAATGGGAGGACGAAGATGGACGAACGAGACGAACTTTGTCCAAAGAAGGCCTACGGATCAAATGGGAGGATGAAGATGGACGAACGAGACGAACTTGGTCCAAATAAGGCCTACGGATCAAATGGGAGGACGAAGAGGGACGAACGAGACGAACTTGGTACAAAGAAGGCCAACGGATCAAATGGGAGGACGAAGAGGGACGAACGAGACGAACTTGGTACAAAGAAGGCCAACGGATCAAATGGGAGGATGAAGATGGACGAACGAGACGAACTTTGTCCAAAGAAGGCCTACGGATCAAATGGGAGGACGAAGATGGACGAACGAGACGAACTTGGTCCAAATAATGCCTACGGATCAAATGGGAGGACGAAGAAGGACAAACGAGACGAACTTGGTACAAAGAAGGCCAACGGAACAAATGGGAGGACGACGATGGACGAACGAGACAAACTTGGTACAAAGAAGGCCAGCGGATCAAATGGGAGGACGAAGATGGACGAACGAGACGAACTTTGCACAAAGAAGGCCAACGGATCAAATGGGAGGACGAAGAGGGACAAACGAGACGAACTTGGTACAAAGAAGGCCAACGGATCAAATGGGAGGACGAAGATGGACGAACGAGACGAACTTTGTCCAACTAAGGCCTACGGATCAAATGGGAGGACGAAGAGGGACGAACGAGACGAACTTGGTACAAAGAAGGCCAACGGATCAAATGGGAGGACGAAGATGGACGAACGAGACGAACTTTGTCCAAAGAAGGCCTACGGATCAAATGGGAGGACGAAGAGGGACAAACGAGACGAACTTGGTACAAAGAAGGCCAACGGATCAAATGGGAGGACGAAGATGGACGAACGAGACGAACTTTGTCCAACTAAGGCCTACGGATCAAATGGGAGGACGAAGAGGGACGAACGAGACGAACTTGGTGCAAGGAAGGCCAACGGATCAAATGGGAGGACGAAGATGTACGAACGAGACGAACTTTGCACAAAGAAGGCCAACGGATTAAATGGGAGGACGAAGATGGACGAACGAGACGAACTTGGTCCAACTAAGGCCTACGGATCAAATGGGAGGACGAAGAGGGACGAACGAGACGAACTTGGTTCAAAGAAGGCCAACGGATCAAATGGGAGGACGAAGATGGACGAACGAGACGAACTTTTCACAAAGAAGGCCAACGGATCAAATGGGAGGACGAAGATGGACGAACGAGACGAACTTTGTCCAACTAAGGCCTACGGATCAAATGGGAGGACGAAGAGGGACGAACGAGACGAACTTGGTGCAAAGAAGGCCAACGGATCAAATGGGAGGACGAAGATGGACGAACGAGACGAACTTGGTCCAACTAAGGCATACAGATCAAATGGGAGGACGAAGATGGACGAACGAGACGAACTTGGTCCAAATAAGGCCTACGGATCAAATGGGAGGACGAAGAGGGACGAACGAGACGAACTTGGTACAAAGAAGGCCAACGGATCAAATGGGAGGACGAAGATGGACGAACGAGACGAACTTTTCACAAAGAAGGCCAACGGATCAAATGGGAGGACGAAGATGGACGAACGAGACGAACTTGGTTCAAAGAAGGCCAACGGATCAAATGGGAGGACGAAGATGGACGAACGAGACGAACTTGGTCCAACTAAGGCCTACAGATCAAATGGGAGGACGAAGAGGGACGAACGAGACGAACTTGGTACAAAGAAGGCCAACGGATCAAATGGGACGACAAAGATGGACGAACGAGACGAACTTTGTCCAAAGAAGGCCTACGGATCAAATGGGAGGACGAAGATGGACGAAGGAGACGAACTTGGTCCAAATAAGGCCTACGGATCAAATGGGAGGACGAAGAAGGACAAACGAGACGAACTTGGTACAAAGAAGGCCAACGGATCAAATGGGAGGACGACGATGGACGAACGAGACAAACTTGGTACAAAGAAGGCCAGCGGATCAAATGGGAGGACGAAGATGGACGAACGAGACGAACTTTGCACAAAGAAGGCCAACGGATCAAATGGGAGGACGAAGATGGACGAACGAGACGAACTTGGGCCAACTAAGGCCTACGGATCAAATGGGAGGACGAAGAGGGACGAACGAGACGAACTTGGTACAAAGAAGGCCAACGGATCAAATGGGAGGACGAAGATGGACGAACGAGACGAACTTTGTCCAAAGAAGGCCTACGGATCAAACGGGAGGACAAAGATGCACGAACGAGACGAACTTGGTCCAACTAAGGCGTACGGATCAAATGGGAGGACGAAGAGGGACGAACGAGACGAACTTGGTACAAAGAAGGCCAACGGATCAAATGGGAGGACGAAGATGGATGAACGAGACGAACTTTGTCCAAAGAAGGCCTACGGATCAAATGGGAGGATGAAGATGGACGAACGAGACGAACTTGGTCCAAATAAGGCCTACGGATCAAATGGGAGGACGAAGAGGGACGAACGAGACGAACTTGGTACAAAGAAGGCCAACGGATCAAATGGGAGGACGAAGAGGGACGAACGAGACGAACTTGGTACAAAGAAGGCCAACGGATCAAATGGGAGGATGAAGATGGACGAACGAGACGAACTTTGTCCAAAGAAGGCCTACGGATCAAATGGGAGGACGAAGATGGACGAACGAGACGAACTTGGTCCAAATAATGCCTACGGATCAAATGGGAGGACGAAGAAGGACAAACGAGACGAACTTGGTACAAAGAAGGCCAACGGAACAAATGGGAGGACGACGATGGACGAACGAGACAAACTTGGTACAAAGAAGGCCAGCGGATCAAATGGGAGGACGAAGATGGACGAACGAGACGAACTTTGCACAAAGAAGGCCAACGGATCAAATGGGAGGACGAAGAGGGACAAACGAGACGAACTTGGTACAAAGAAGGCCAACGGATCAAATGGGAGGACGAAGATGGACGAACGAGACGAACTTTGTCCAACTAAGGCCTACGGATCAAATGGGAGGACGAAGAGGGACGAACGAGACGAACTTGGTACAAAGAAGGCCAACGGATCAAATGGGAGGACGAAGATGGACGAACGAGACGAACTTTGTCCAAAGAAGGCCTACGGATCAAATGGGAGGACGAACAGGGACAAACGAGACGAACTTGGTACAAAGAAGGCCAACGGATCAAATGGGAGGACGAAGATGGACGAACGAGACGAACTTTGTCCAACTAAGGCCTACGGATCAAATGGGAGGACGAAGAGGGACGAACGAGACGAACTTGGTGCAAGGAAGGCCAACGGATCAAATGGGAGGACGAAGATGTACGAACGAGACGAACTTTGCACAAAGAAGGCCAACGGATTAAATGGGAGGACGAAGATGGACGAACGAGACGAACTTGGTCCAACTAAGGCCTACGGATCAAATGGGAGGACGAAGAGGGACGAACGAGACGAACTTGGTTCAAAGAAGGCCAACGGATCAAATGGGAGGACGAAGATGGACGAACGAGACGAACTTGGTCCAACTAAGGCCTACGGATCAAATGGGAGGACGAAGAGGGACGAACGAGACGAAGTTGGTACAAAGAAGGCCAACGGATCAAATGGGAGGACGAAGATGGACGAACGAGACGAACTTGGTCCAACTAAGGCCTACGGATCAAATGGGAGGACGAAGAGGGACGAACGAGACGAACTTGGTACAAAGAAGGCCAACGGATCAAATGGGAGGACGAAGATGGACGAACGAGACGAACTTGGTCCAACTAAGGCGTACGGATCAAATGGGAGGACGAAGAGGGACGAACGAGACGAACTTGGTACAAAGAAGGCCAACGGATCAAATGGGAGGACGAAGATGGACGAACGAGACGAACTTTGTCCAAAGAAGGCCTACGGATCAAATGGGAGGATGAAGATGGACGAACGAGACGAACTTGGTCCAAATAAGGCCTACGGATCAAATGGGAGGACGAAGAGGGACGAACGAGACGAAGTTGGTACAAAGAAGGCCAACGGATCAAATGGGAGGACGAAGATGGACGAACGAGACGAACTTGGTCCAACTAAGGCCTACGGATCAAATGGGAGGACGAAGAGGGACGAACGAGACGAACTTGGTACAAAGAAGGCCAACGGATCAAATGGGAGGACGAAGATGGACGAACGAGACGAACTTGGTCCAACTAAGGCGTACGGATCAAATGGGAGGACGAAGAGGGACGAACGAGACGAACTTGGTACAAAGAAGGCCAACGGATCAAATGGGAGGACGAAGATGGACGAACGAGACGAACTTTGTCCAAAGAAGGCCTACGGATCAAATGGGAGGATGAAGATGGACGAACGAGACGAACTTGGTCCAAATAAGGCCTACGGATCAAATGGGAGGACGAAGAGGGACGAACGAGACGAACTTGGTTCAAAGAAGGCCAACGGATCAAATGGGAGGACGAAGATGGACGAACGAGACGAACTTGGTCCAACTAAGGCCTACGGATCAAATGGGAGGACGAAGAGGGACGAACGAGACGAACTTGGTACAAAGAAGGCCAACGGATCAAATGGGAGGACGAAGATGGACGAACGAGACGAACTTGGTCCAACTAAGGCCTACGGATCAAATGGGAGGACGAAGAGGGACGAACGAGACGAACTTGGTACAAAGAAGGCCAACGGATCAAATGGGAGGACGAAGATGGACGAACGAGACGAACTTGGTCCAACTAAGGCCTACGGATCAAATGGGAGGACGAAGAGGGACGAACGAGACGAACTTGGTACAAAGAAGGCCAACGGATCAAATGGGAGGACGAAGATGGACGAACGAGACGAACTTTGTCCAAAGAAGCCCTACGGATCAAATGGGAGGACGAAGTTGGACGAACGAGACGAACTAGGTCCAAATAAGGCCTAAGGATCAAATGGGAGGACGAAGAGGGACGAACGAGAGGAACTTGGTACAAAGAAGTCCAACGGATCAAATGGGAGGACGAAGATGGACGAACGAGACGAACTTTGCACAAAGAAGGCCAACGGATCAAATGTGAGGACGAAGATAGACGAACGAGACGAACTTGGTCCAACTAAGGCCTACGGATCAAATGGGAGGACGAAGAGGGACGAACGAGACGAACTTGGTACAAAGAAGGCCAACGGATCAAATGGGAGGACGAAGATGGACGAACGAGACGAACTTTGTCCAAAGAAGGCCTACGGATCAAATGGGAGGACGAAGATGGACGAACGAGACGAACTTGGTCCAACTAAGGCCTACGGATCAAATGGGAGGACGAAGAGGGACAAACGAGACGAACTTGGTACAAAGAAGGCCAACGGATCAAATGGGAGGACGAAGATGGACGAACGAGACGAACTTGGTCCAACTAAGGCCTACGGATCAAATGGGAGGACGAAGAGGGACGAACGAGACGAATATGGTACAAAGAAGGCCAACGGATCAAATGGGAGAACGAAGAGGGACGAACGAGACGAACTTGGTCCAACTAAGGCCTACGGATCAAATGGGAGGACGAAGAGGGACGAACGAGATGAACTTGGTACAAAGAAGGCCAACGGATCAAATGGGAGGATGAAGATGGACGAACGAGACGAACTTTGTCCAAAGAAGGCCTACGGATCAAATGGGAGGACGAAGATGGACGAACGAGATGAACTTGGTCCAAATAAGGCCAACGGATCAAATGGGAGGACGAAGATGGACGAACGAGACGAACTTGGTCCAACTAAGGCCTACGGATCAAATGGGAGGACGAAGAGGGACGAACGAGACGAACTTGGTACAAAGAAGGCCAACGGATAAAATGGGAGGACGAAGATGGACGAACGAGACGAACTTGGTCCAACTAAGGCCTACAGATCAAATGGGAGGACGAAGAGGGACGAACGAGACGAACTTGGTACAAAGAAGGCCAACGGATCAAATGGGAGGACGAAGATGGACGAACGAGACGAACTTTGTCCAAAGAAGGCCTACGGATCAAATGGGAGGACGAAGATGGACGAACGAGACGAACTTGGTCCAAATAAGGCCTACGGATCAAATGGGAGGACGAAGAAGGACAAATGAGACGAACTTGGTACAAAGAAGGACAACGGATCAAATGGGAGGACGACGATGGACGAACGAGACAAACTTGGTACAAAGAAGGCCAGCGGATCAAATGGGAGGACGAAGATGGACGAACGAGACGAACTTTGCACAAAGAAGGCCAACGGATCAAATGGGAGGACGAAGATGGACGAACGAGACGAACTTGGTCCAACTAAGGCCTACGGATCAAATGGGAGGACGAAGAGGGACGAACGAGACGAACTTGGTACAAAGAAGGCCAACGGATCAAATGGGAGGACGAAGATGGACGAACGAGACGAACTTTGTCCAAAGAAGGCCTACGGATCAAACGGGAGGACAAAGATGGACGAACGAGACGAACTTGGTCCAACTAAGGCGTACGGATCAAATGGGAGGACGAAGAGGGACGAACGAGACGAACTTGGTACAAAGAAGGCCAACGGATCAAATGGGAGGACGAAGATGGACGAACGAGACGAACTTTGTCCAAAGAAGGCCTACGGATCAAATGGGAGGAGGAAGATGGACGAACGAGACGAACTTGGTCCAAATAAGGCCTACGGATCAAATGGGAGGACGAAGAGGGACGAACGAGACGAACTTGGTACAAAGAAGGCCAACGGATCAAATGGGAGGACGAAGAGGGACGAACGAGACGAACTTGGTACAAAGAAGGCCAACGGATCAAATGGGAGGACGAAGATGGACGAACGAGACGAACTTTGTCCAAAGAAGGCCTACGGATCAAATGGGAGGACGAAGATGGACGAACGAGACGAACTTGGTCCAAATAATGCCTACGGATCAAATGGGAGGACGAAGAAGGACAAACGAGACGAACTTGGTACAAAGAAGGCCAACGGATCAAATGGGAGGACGACGATGGACGAACGAGACGAACTTGGTCCAAATAAGGCCTACGGATCAAATGGGAGGACGAAGAAGGACAAATGAGACGAACTTGGTACAAAGAAGGACAACGGATCAAATGGGAGGACGACGATGGACGAACGAGACAAACTTGGTACAAAGAAGGCCAGCGGATCAAATGGGAGGACGAAGATGGACGAACGAGACGAACTTTGCACAAAGAAGGCCAACGGATCAAATGGGAGGACGAAGATGGACGAACGAGACGAACTTGGTCCAACTAAGGCCTACGGATCAAATGGGAGGACGAAGAGGGACGAACGAGACGAACTTGGTACAAAGAAGGCCAACGGATCAAATGGGAGGACGAAGATGGACGAACGAGACGAACTTTGTCCAAAGAAGGCCTACGGATCAAACGGGAGGACAAAGATGGACGAACGAGACGAACTTGGTCCAACTAAGGCGTACGGATCAAATGGGAGGACGAAGAGGGACGAACGAGACGAACTTGGTACAAAGAAGGCCAACGGATCAAATGGGAGGACGAAGATGGACGAACGAGACGAACTTTGTCCAAAGAAGGCCTACGGATCAAATGGGAGGAGGAAGATGGACGAACGAGACGAACTTGGTCCAAATAAGGCCTACGGATCAAATGGGAGGACGAAGAGGGACGAACGAGACGAACTTGGTACAAAGAAGGCCAACGGATCAAATGGGAGGACGAAGAGGGACGAACGAGACGAACTTGGTACAAAGAAGGCCAACGGATCAAATGGGAGGACGAAGATGGACGAACGAGACGAACTTTGTCCAAAGAAGGCCTACGGATCAAATGGGAGGACGAAGATGGACGAACGAGACGAACTTGGTCCAAATAATGCCTACGGATCAAATGGGAGGACGAAGAAGGACAAACGAGACGAACTTGGTACAAAGAAGGCCAACGGATCAAATGGGAGGACGACGATGGACGAACGAGACAAACTTGGGACAAAGAAGGCCAGCGGATCAAATGGGAGGACGAAGATGGACGAACGAGACGAATTTTGCACAAAGAAGGCCAACGGATCAAATGGGAGGACGAAGATGGACGAACGAGACGAACTTGGTCCAACTAAGGCCTACGGATCAAATGGGAGGACGAAGAGGGACGAACGAGACGAACTTGGTACAAAGAAGGCCAACGGATCAAATGGGAGGACGAAGATGGACGAACGAGACGAACTTTGTCCAAAGAAGGCCTACGGATCAAATGGGAGGACGAAGAGGGACAAACGAGACGAACTTGGTACAAAGAAGGCCAACGGATCAAATGGGAGGACGAAGATGGACGAACGAGTCGAACTTGGTCCAACTAAGGCCTACGGATCAAATGGGAGGACGAAGAGGGACGAACGAGACGAACTTGGTGCAAGGAAGGCCAACGGATCAAATGGGAGGACGAAGATGGACGAACGAGACGAACTTTGCACAAAGAAGGCCAACGGATTAAATGGGAGGACGAAGATGGACGAACGAGACGAACTTGGTCCAACTAAGGCCTACGGATCAAATGGGAGGACGAAGAGGGACGAACGAGACGAACTTGGTTCAAAGAAGGCCAACGGATCAAATGGGAGGACGAAGAGGGACAAACGAGACGAACTTGGTACAAAGAACGCCAACGGATCAAATGGGAGGACGAAGATGGACGAACGAGACGAATTTGGTCCAACTAAGGCCTACGGATCAAATGGGAGGACGAAGAGGGACGAACGAGACGAACTTGGTGCAGGAAGGCCAACGGATCAAATGGGAGGACGAAGATGGACGAACGAGACGAACTTTGCACAAAGAAGGCCAACGGATTAAATGGGAGGACGAAGATGGACGAACGAGACGAACTTGGTCCAACTAAGGCCTACGGATCAAATGGGAGGACGAAGAGGGACGAACGAGACGAACTTGGTACAAAGAAGGCCAACGGATCAAATGGGAGGACGAAGATGGACGAACGAGACGAACTTGATCCAACTAAGGCCTACGGATCAAATGGGAGGACGAAGAGGGACGAACGAGACGAACTTGGTACAAAGAAGGCCAACGGATCAAATGGGAGGACGAAGATGGACGAACGAGACGAACTTGGTCCAACTAAGGCGTACGGATCAAATGGGAGGACGAAGAGGGACGAACGAGACGAACTTGGTACAAAGAAGGCCAACGGATCAAATGGGAGGACGAAGATGGACGAACGAGACGAACTTTGTCCAAAGAAGGCCTACGGATCAAATGGGAGGACGAAGATGGACGAACGAGACGAACTTGGTCCAAATAAGGCCTACGGATCAAATGGGAGGACGAAGAAGGACAAATGAGACGAACTTGGTACAAAGAAGGCCAACGGATCAAATGGGAGGACGACGATGGACGAACGAGACAAACTTGGTACAAAGAAGGCCAGCGGATCAAATGGGAGGACGAAGATGGACGAACGAGACGAACTTTGCACAAAGAAGGCCAACGGATCAAATGGGAGGACGAAGATGGACGAACGAGACGAACTTGGTCCAACTAAGGCCTACGGATCAAATGGGAGGACGAAGAGGGACGAACGAGACGAACTTGGTACAAAGAAGGCCAACGGATCAAATGGGAGGACGAATATGGACGAACGAGACGAACTTTGTCCAAAGAAGGCCTACGGATCAAACGGGAGGACAAAGATGGACGAACGAGACGAACTTGGTCCAACTAAGGCGTACGGATCAAATGGGAGGACGAAGAGGGACGAACGAGACGAACTTGGTACAAAGAAGGCCAACGGATCAAATGGGAGGACGAAGATGGACGAACGAGACGAACTTTGTCCAAAGAAGGCCTACGGATCAAATGGGAGGATGAAGATGGACGAACGAGACGAACTTGGTCCAAATAAGGCCTACGGATCAAATGGGAGGACGAAGAGGGACGAACGAGACGAACTTGGTACAAAGAAGGCCAACGGATCAAATGGGAGGACGAAGAGGGACGAACGAGACGAACTTGGTACAAAGAAGGCCAACGGATCAAATGGGAGGACGAAGATGGACGAACGAGACGAACTTGGTACAAAGAAGGCCAACGGATCAAATGGGAGGACGAAGATGGACGAACGAGACGAACTTGGTCCAACTAAGGCCTACAGATCAAATGGGAGGACGAAGAGGGACGAACGAGACGAACTTGGTACAAAGAAGGCCAACGGATCAAATGGGAGGACGAAGATGGACGAACGAGACGAACTTTGTCCAAAGAAGGCCTACGGATCAAATGGGAGGACGAAGATGGACGAACGAGACGAACTTGGTCCAAATAAGGCCTACGGATCAAATGGGAGGACGAAGAAGGACAAATGAGACGAACTTGGTACAAAGAAGGACAACGGATCAAATGGGAGGACGACGATGGACGAACGAGACAAACTTGGTACAAAGAAGGCCAGCGGATCAAATGGGAGGACGAAGATGGACGAACGAGACGAACTTTGCACAAAGAAGGCCAACGGATCAAATGGGAGGACGAAGATGGACGAACGAGACGAACTTGGTCCAACTAAGGCCTACGGATCAAATGGGAGGACGAAGAGGGACGAACGAGACGAACTTGGTACAAAGAAGGCCAACGGATCAAATGGGAGGACGAAGATGGACGAACGAGACGAACTTTGTCCAAAGAAGGCCTACGGATCAAACGGGAGGACAAAGATGGACGAACGAGACGAACTTGGTCCAACTAAGGCGTACGGATCAAATGGGAGGACGAAGAGGGACGAACGAGACGAACTTGGTACAAAGAAGGCCAACGGATCAAATGGGAGGACGAAGATGGACGAACGAGACGAACTTTGTCCAAAGAAGGCCTACGGATCAAATGGGAGGAGGAAGATGGACGAACGAGACGAACTTGGTCCAAATAAGGCCTACGGATCAAATGGGAGGACGAAGAGGGACGAACGAGACGAACTTGGTACAAAGAAGGCCAACGGATCAAATGGGAGGACGAAGAGGGACGAACGAGACGAACTTGGTACAAAGAAGGCCAACGGATCAAATGGGAGGACGAAGATGGACGAACGAGACGAACTTTGTCCAAAGAAGGCCTACGGATCAAATGGGAGGACGAAGATGGACGAACGAGACGAACTTGGTCCAAATAATGCCTACGGATCAAATGGGAGGACGAAGAAGGACAAACGAGACGAACTTGGTACAAAGAAGGCCAGCGGATCAAATGGGAGGACGAAGATGGACGAACGAGACGAATTTTGCACAAAGAAGGCCAACGGATCAAATGGGAGGACGAAGATGGACGAACGAGACGAACTTGGTCCAACTAAGGCCTACGGATCAAATGGGAGGACGAAGAGGGACGAACGAGACGAACTTGGTACAAAGAAGGCCAACGGATCAAATGGGAGGACGAAGATGGACGAACGAGACGAACTTTGTCCAAAGAAGGCCTACGGATCAAATGGGAGGACGAAGATGGACGAACGAGACGAACTTTGTCCAAAGAAGGCCTACGGATCAAATGGGAGGACGAAGAGGGACAAACGAGACGAACTTGGTACAAAGAAGGCCAACGGATCAAATGGGAGGACGAAGATGGACGAACGAGGCGAACTTGGTCCAACTAAGGCCTACGGATCAAATGGGAGGACGAAGAGGGACGAACGAGACGAACTTGGTGCAAGGAAGGCCAACGGATCAAATGGGAGGACGAAGATGGACGAACGAGACGAACTTTGCACAAAGAAGGCCAACGGATTAAATGGGAGGACGAAGATGGACGAACGAGACGAACTTGGTCCAACTAAGGCCTACGGATCAAATGGGAGGACGAAGAGGGACGAACGAGACGAACTTGGTTCAAAGAAGGCCAACGGATCAAATGGGAGGACGAAGAGGGACAAACGAGACGAACTTGGTACAAAGAACGCCAACGGATCAAATGGGAGGACGAAGATGGACGAACGAGACGAACTTGGTCCAACTAAGGCCTACGGATCAAATGGGAGGACGAAGAGGGACGAACGAGACGAACTTGGTGCAGGAAGGCCAACGGATCAAATGGGAGGACGAAGATGGACGAACGAGACGAACTTTGCACAAAGAAGGCCAACGGATTAAATGGGAGGACGAAGATGGACGAACGAGACGAACTTGGTCCAACTAAGGCCTACGGATCAAATGGGAGGACGAAGAGGGACGAACGAGACGAACTTGGTACAAAGAAGGCCAACGGATCAAATGGGAGGACGAAGATGGACGAACGAGACGAACTTGATCCAACTAAGGCCTACGGATCAAATGGGAGGACGAAGAGGGACGAACGAGACGAACTTGGTACAAAGAAGGCCAACGGATCAAATGGGAGGACGAAGATGGACGAACGAGACGAACTTGGTCCAACTAAGGCGTACGGATCAAATGGGAGGACGAAGAGGGACGAACGAGACGAACTTGGTACAAAGAAGGCCAACGGATCAAATGGGAGGACGAAGATGGACGAACGAGACGAACTTTGTCCAAAGAAGGCCTACGGATCAAATGGGAGGACGAAGATGGACGAACGAGACGAACTTGGTCCAAATAAGGCCTACGGATCAAATGGGAGGACGAAGAAGGACAAATGAGACGAACTTGGTACAAAGAAGGCCAACGGATCAAATGGGAGGACGACGATGGACGAACGAGACAAACTTGGTACAAAGAAGGCCAGCGGATCAAATGGGAGGACGAAGATGGACGAACGAGACGAACTTTGCACAAAGAAGGCCAACGGATCAAATGGGAGGACGAAGATGGACGAACGAGACGAACTTGGTCCAACTAAGGCCTACGGATCAAATGGGAGGACGAAGAGGGACGAACGAGACGAACTTGGTACAAAGAAGGCCAACGGATCAAATGGGAGGACGAATATGGACGAACGAGACGAACTTTGTCCAAAGAAGGCCTACGGATCAAACGGGAGGACAAAGATGGACGAACGAGACGAACTTGGTCCAACTAAGGCGTACGGATCAAATGGGAGGACGAAGAGGGACGAACGAGACGAACTTGGTACAAAGAAGGCCAACGGATCAAATGGGAGGACGAAGATGGACGAACGAGACGAACTTTGTCCAAAGAAGGCCTACGGATCAAATGGGAGGATGAAGATGGACGAACGAGACGAACTTGGTCCAAATAAGGCCTACGGATCAAATGGGAGGACGAAGAGGGACGAACGAGACGAACTTGGTACAAAGAAGGCCAACGGATCAAATGGGAGGACGAAGAGGGACGAACGAGACGAACTTGGTACAAAGAAGGCCAACGGATCAAATGGGAGGACGAAGATGGACGAACGAGACGAACTTTGTCCAAAGAAGGCCTACGGATCAAATGGGAGGACGAAGATGGACGAACGAGACGAACTTGGTCCAAATAATGCCTACGGATCAAATGGGAGGACGAAGAAGGACAAACGAGACGAACTTGGTACAAAGAAGGCCAACGGATCAAATGGGAGGACGACGATGGACGAACGAGACAAACTTGGGACAAAGAAGGCCAGCGGATCAAATGGGAGGACGAAGATGGACGAACGAGACGAATTTTGCACAAAGAAGGCCAACGGATCAAATGGGAGGACGAAGATGGACGAACGAGACGAACTTGGTCCAACTAAGGCCTACGGATCAAATGGGAGGACGAAGAGGGACGAACGAGACGAACTTGGTACAAAGAAGGCCAACGGATCAAATGGGAGGACGAAGATGGACGAACGAGACGAACTTTGTCCAAAGAAGGCCTACGGATCAAATGGGAGGACGAAGAGGGACAAACGAGACGAACTTGGTACAAAGAAGGCCAACGGATCAAATGGGAGGACGAAGATGGACGAACGAGACGAACTTGGTCCAACTAAGGCCTACGGATCAAATGGGAGGACGAAGAGGGACGAACGAGACGAACTTGGTGCAAGGAAGGCCAACGGATCAAATGGGAGGACGAAGATGGACGAACGAGACGAACTTTGCACAAAGAAGGCCAACGGATTAAATGGGAGGACGAAGATGGACGAACGAGACGAACTTGGTCCAACTAAGGCCTACGGATCAAATGGGAGGACGAAGAGGGACGAACGAGACGAACTTGGTTCAAAGAAGGCCAACGGATCAAATGGGAGGACGAAGAGGGACAAACGAGACGAACTTGGTACAAAGAACGCCAACGGATCAAATGGGAGGACGAAGATGGACGAACGAGACGAACTTGGTCCAACTAAGGCCTACGGATCAAATGGGAGGACGAAGAGGGACGAACGAGACGAACTTGGTGCAGGAAGGCCAACGGATCAAATGGGAGGACGAAGATGGACGAACGAGACGAACTTTGCACAAAGAAGGCCAACAGATTAAATGGGAGGACGAAGATGGACGAACGAGACGAACTTGGTCCAACTAAGGCCTACGGATCAAATGGGAGGACGAAGAGGGACGAACGAGACGAACTTGGTACAAAGAAGGCCAACGGATCAAATGGGAGGACGAAGATGGACGAACGAGACGAACTTGGTCCAACTAAGGCCTACGGATCAAATGGGAGGACGAAGAGGGACGAACGAGACGAACTTGGTACAAAGAAGGCCAACGGATCAAATGGGAGGACGAAGATGGACGAACGAGACGAACTTGGTCCAACTAAGGCGTACGGATCAAATGGGAGGACGAAGAGGGACGAACGAGACGAACTTGGTACAAAGAAGGCCAACGGATCAAATGGGAGGACGAAGATGGACGAACGAGACGAACTTTGTCCAAAGAAGACCTACGGATCAAATGGGAGGATGAAGATGGACGAACGAGACGAACTTGGTCCAAATAAGGCCTACGGATCAAATGGGAGGACGAAGAGGGACGAACGAGACGAACTTGGTACAAAGAAGGCCAACGGATCAAATGGGAGGACGAAGAGGGACGAACGAGACGAACTTGGTACAAAGAAGGCCAACGGATCAAATGGGAGGACGAAGATGGACGAACGAGACGAACTTTGTCCAAAGAAGGCCTACGGATCAAATGGGAGGACGAAGATGGACGAACGAGACGAACTTGGTCCAAATAATGCCTACGGATCAAATGGGAGGACGAAGAAGGACAAACGAGACGAACTTGGTACAAAGAAGGCCAACGGATCAAATGGGAGGACGAAGATGGACGAACGAGACGAACTTTGTCCAAAGAAGGCCAACGGATCAAATGGGAGGACGAAGATGGACGAACGAGACGAACTTTGTCCAAAGAAGGCCAACGGATCAAATGGGAGGACGAAGATGGACGAACGAGACGAACTTGGTCCAACTAAGGCCTACGGATCAAATGGGAGGACGAAGAGGGACAAACGAGACGAACTTGGTACAAAGAAGGCCAACGGATCAAATGGGAGGACGAAGATGGACGAACGAGACGAACTTGGTCCAACTAAGGCCTACGGATCAAATGGGAGGACGAAGAGGGACGAACGAGACGAACTTGGTGCAAGGAAGGCCAACGGATCAAATGGGAGGACGAAGATGGACGAACGAGACGAACTTTGCACAAAGAAGGCCAACGGATTAAATGGGAGGACGAAGATGGACGAACGAGACGAACTTGGTCCAACTAAGGCCTACGGATCAAATGGGAGGACGAAGAGGGACGAACGAGACGAACTTGGTTCAAAGAAGGCCAACGGATCAAATGGGAGGACGAATAGGGACAAACGAGACGAAGTTGGTACAAAGAAGGCCAACGGATCAAATGGGAGGACGAAGATGGACGAACGAGACGAACTTGGTCCAACTAAGGCCTACGGATCAAATGGGAGGACGAAGAGGGACGAACGAGACGAACTTGGTACAAAGAAGGCCAACGGATCAAATGGGAGGACGAAGATGGACGAACGAGACGAACTTGGTCCAACTAAGGTGTACGGATCAAATGGGAGGACGAAGAGGGACGAACGAGACGAACTTGGTACAAAGAAGGCCAACGGATCAAATGGGAGGACGAAGATGGACGAACGAGACGAACTTTGTCCAAAGAAGGCCTACGGATCAAATGGGAGGATGAAGATGGACGAACGAGACGAACTTGGTCCAAATAAGGCCAACGGATCAAATGGGAGGACGAAGAGGGACGAACGAGACGAACTTGGTACAAAGAAGGCCAACGGATCAAATGGGAGGACGAAGATGGACGAACGAGACGAACTTGGTCCAACTAAGGCCTACGGATCAAATGGGAGGACGAAGAGGGACGAACGAGACGAACTTGGTACAAAGAAGGCCAACGGATCAAATGGGAGGACGAAGATGGACGAACGAGACGAACTTGGTCCAACTAAGGCCTACGGATCAAATGGGAGGACGAAGAGACGAACTTGGTACAAAGAAGGCAAACGGATCAAATGGGAGGACGAAGATGGACGAACGAGACGAACTTTGTCCAAAGAAGCCCTACGGATCAAATGGGAGGACGAAGTTGGACGAACGAGACGAACTAGGTCCAAATAAGGCCTAAGGATCAAATGGGAGGACGAAGAGGGACGAACGAGACGAACTTGGTACAAAGAAGGCCAACGGATCAAATGGGAGGACGAAGAGGGACAAACGAGACGAACTTGGTACAAAGAAGGCCAACGGATCAAATGGGAGGACGAAGATGGACGAACGAGACGAACTTGGTCCAACTAAGGCCTACGGATCAAATGGGAGTACGAAGAGGGACGAACGAGACGAACTTGGTGCAAGGAAGGCCAACGGATCAAATGGGAGGACGAAGATGGACGAACGAGACGAACTTTGCACAAAGAAGGCCAACGGATTAAATGGGAGGACGAAGATGGACGAACGAGACGAACTTGGTCCAACTAAGGCCTACGGATCAAATGGGAGGACGAAGAGGGACGAACGAGACGAACTTGGTTCAAAGAAGGCCAACGGATCAAATGGGAGGACGAAGAGGGACAAACGAGACGAACTTGGTACAAAGAACGCCAACGGATCAAATGGGAGGACGAAGATGGACGAACGAGACGAACTTGGTCCAACTAAGGCCTACGGATCAAATGGGAGGACGAAGAGGGACGAACGAGACGAACTTGGTGCAGGAAGGCCAACGGATCAAATGGGAGGACGAAGATGGACGAACGAGACGAACTTTGCACAAAGAAGGCCAACGGATTAAATGGGAGGACGAAGATGGACGAACGAGACGAACTTGGTCCAACTAAGGCCTACGGATCAAATGGGAGGACGAAGAGGGACGAACGAGACGAACTTGGTACAAAGAAGGCCAACGGATCAAATGGGAGGACGAAGATGGACGAACGAGACGAACTTGGTCCAACTAAGGCCTACGGATCAAATGGGAGGACGAAGAGGGACGAACGAGACGAACTTGGTACAAAGAAGGCCAACGGATCAAATGGGAGGACGAAGATGGACGAACGAGACGAACTTGGTCCAACTAAGGCGTACGGATCAAATGGGAGGACGAAGAGGGACGAACGAGACGAACTTGGTACAAAGAAGGCCAACGGATCAAATGGGAGGACGAAGATGGACGAACGAGACGAACTTTGTCCAAAGAAGACCTACGGATCAAATGGGAGGAAGAAGATGGACGAACGAGACGAACTTGGTCCAAATAAGGCCTACGGATCAAATGGGAGGACGAAGAGGGACGAACGAGACGAACTTGGTACAAAGAAGGCCAACGGATCAAATGGGAGGACGAAGAGGGACGAACGAGACGAACTTGGTACAAAGAAGGCCAACGGATCAAATGGGAGGACGAAGATGGACGAACGAGACGAACTTGGTCCAACTAAGGCCTACGGATCAAATGGGAGGACG